>CM049374.1:33728956-34021456 GCA_026937815.1 Etheostoma perlongum | reverse complement strand
AGATGATATTAATGGCAGACTGGTCAGAGACCAATACATTCATGATTTAATTTTCTTGTTGCTTATCCTTCTCTAATAAAGGACAGTTTGTGTTACTCCTTAATATGTAGGCCTAATGTTTTTATTATAGCTTACATTGGTTTCATAACCTTCTCATTTAGTCTCCCATCCCTGGACCAATAACGTGGCCTATATACAGTACGTATGTAGTGGAGTTTACATTCATCACACCGGGAACACCACAACGCTTCTTAATCTTTTTATTTTGGTGCGGTCACTTGTCAGAAGAATAAAAAAACATGAATATTGTTTTACATATGCTCACAGCATGTATTGAAGTCATTTACTTCTTTTTCTAGTTGTTGTCCCTTTCTGATTGTTCTGTATGAACATTAATTGTACAAAGAATTAGATATAGCTTATAGAGATTTGTGCATATGGTTGTAAAACTCGCGTTGTGAATAAGGGTTTGAAATTAAGCCTAGACATTAGGGTCCATTACCCGAGGAACATTAATTCCCTCTTCTCACTTTTAAGGCAAAGGCTAAATAATAATACATTTTAATTATATAGTGCTTTACATGGTAGGCTAGTCAAAGACACTTTACAGTAAAAACAGCACATTTATCACATAAAAACAAACATGAAACTAGCTTATTTAAAGCAATTAAAACACAGTGTAACCTACAACTTTGTAAAAATGTGGAGTGACTATAGGCTAAGGAGATATTTTTACACCATCACACATTCAGTCGGTCCGCTATGTTAGGCTTTTTCTCTCCGTTTGATAAGAGCTGTATTTCCCTTTTTCCATATTATATTCTTCCCCTCCTCGTTACTTTCCATTAGAAGCTGCTGCTCATTGGGTGAAACATATGGCGCATGCGTCTTCTCCATCTCTGCATCAGGAAATCTGGGATCGATACCGTGGTCTATGTGAGAAAGCCGTGAACGTGCACTTATCCCAGCTATCTCCACCTGGCTGGACATAGCTTCACCTGTTCATCCTGGTTATCTACACCTGGCTCGACATAGCTCCACCTGTTCATCCTGGCTCGGCAAACGTGCAACCGATTAAGCCGCGATGAGCAGGTCACACTAAGTCAAGCTGCGCTTTTTCATTTATCCTGGATATCTTTATTCTACTTTCGTGCAATAGGCCCCAGGTGCTGTTAGACTGTCCCAGAACCAGACTGAGACCAGAGGGGACAGACCTGTCCCAGTAGCAGGTCCTAAGCTCTGGATCTCTCTTCCTCTCAACATTAGAGCAGCGTCCTCTATTCAGAGCTTTAAATCTCATTTAAAACTCATCTCTTTGCTCTGGCTGTTAACATCAGCTGAGCTGAGACATTTTGTTATTGTTATTGTTTTGAGCAGAGTTTCGGAGCCTGAGGACTCGGTGTGAGCCAAGTTTCACAAGATTTAACTATTAATTTATATTTGTTTATGGATAACAAATTAAAACACTTCAACACAACAACCAGCCACAACTTTCCATATGCTATCAGCATTGTTAGCTAGTAGCTACGCTAGCAGGCGTAGGGATGTCCTCCGCTGGGACAACACGGCTAACAGAAGTTAGCTAAAGTTAGCTTCCGTGTTATGTTGCCGTCGGGTGTTATTAATGTCTGACCTGATAAACTGATTATTGAGCTTTATCTTTCTCACCTTGTTCCTGTCCGAGTGTCGGTCCAGACAAAACCAGGACCCAGACCAGAACCAGCAGCTCCAGAGGTCCAGCATTAAGGCGACATGTCCTGGTTTCTGTCCCCTCCATGAAGAAATGTAATACCAGAGATATCAGAACCATCGCTGATCCAAGTCTCCGGGATCACCCCGTTAGTAGTAGTCAGGAGAATGAACTAACTTCGTGTTAGTAGAACCTCTGAAGGAGGATCCGGGTCCAATGGAAGGTTAACACGAAGATTTATTAAACAAAAATCATAAGACATGCACAAATAACCTATTTCTCCCCGAAATCTCGCTGCCTCCTATTTTCCTCTTACTCCAGTCGGGTTGCTTGCTGCCACTCGAGTGACTTGTGGGTAATGTAGGCCTACATAGGCTACTGGCGAGAGACCGCACCTCCTAATTCGTTAGTGATTTAACAACATTTCGCTAAAGAGTCATTGAAGCCGGAAGTTAGAATCTGTGAATGTCTTTCTAACTTTACCGAAGTGTAGCACTAGGCTCGTTCGAGATTTTTTTTTTTTTTTTCAATTCAAATTTTATTGAATAATATGGACATACAGTAGAAAGGAACATCTTCTGTACATCTTAAAAGTCTATGTTCTAAAAGAGCCAGGGGGTTACTAAAGAAAAGAATATATATATATATATATATATATATATATATATATATATATATATATATATATATATATATATATATATATAAATATAGTATATATATATATATATATATGTATATATATATATATATATATATATATATATATATATATATATATATATATATATATATATATATATATATATATAGGCTATATACAAAATAAAATAAGCAACTTCATACAAATATTTTGTAAAGCTTAAAGAGGTCATATGATCTAACAGCTTTCTTGTTAGTACAGGCAGAAATGGAGGCAATGTATTGTTTAAGATTAGCAGCCAGCTCAACAAAGCTTGGCTTCTTTTTCACAACCTTCGATTTATGTAAATAAAATTTGGTTAAAATAATAATTAGATTTATCGTGTAATACTCAGAATAAAGCTTTCTATCATGTTGAGTGAATCCAAACAATACATTTTCCCAATGTAATGTAAAATTAGGGTAAATATGAACAGGAATAAAATGTGATAATCTGCTCCATAGTTTCTTAGTGTACTGGCAAGACCAAAATAAATGTACCAGTGTTTCATTTAGCTCTCCACAAATAGTACAGCTGATATTAATGTCTTTTTTCATTTTCTGCAGATAATGCTAGTTGGGTAGAATCTGTGGAGCATTTTGAAGGACATCTCCTTAACTTTGTTGGTTAAGAACAACTTGCGCGGCAATAGCCAAACCTTTTCCCAACAAATCTCTTTAACATATGAAGACCAGTACGATAAAGCAGCAGGTGTACTCCTAACGTCGTGAAGAAAGAGTTGACGAGTTGCCTTATTCTTGCTTTTGGCCTGTAGTGAAAAACAGATTTTTCCAACAATTGTTTCTCTCACATTTAACATTGTAGGGTGAACATCGACTCCATTAAAACCTTTAAAGAGTGCAATAACAGCTGGCGGTATTGCATCAAAAACAATAGAGAAGTCCTTTGGAGAGACAGGGTTGCCATAGCGATGAATAAACTCAACATAGTTATAAAGGTGACCACGTTGGTTGAGTGATTGAGACACAAGCAATATGTTGTTGTCAACCCACTGTTGAAGGAAAATGGATTTCTTTTTATACAAAATATATCTGTTGTTCCAAATATAAAACCTGTGGGGACTGAAATTATGTTTGTAAATCAAAGACCAGGCCAGCAGCATTTGTTTATGAAATGAAGAAAGTTTAAGAGGAATTCTGTCAATATTATAAGTGCATGCCAGCAAAAATTGGAGACCGCCTACTGAGGAGAAGACATAATGGGGGATAAAATTCCACAATGAAGTTGGACAATTTAATTAACGTTTAATCCACTTAATTTTGAAGGTGTTATTCAGGGTAGTAAAATCTAGAAAGCTGAGGCCACCTTTACTGTACTCAGGATGTCATGTAGAGAGTTGAAAAATGTAGAGGCATCATTTTCTGAATATTCTGAGGTATATAGCTTAGTGTAAAATGAGGAGCAAAAGTCAGATATTAGCTTTGGATCATCAGTTGTAGAGTTGTCAATGTTGAACTCATTAATGATATCAACTTTTGCATGGTATTTTTCCAGTTTGAAGAAATATGAAGAATTCTGTTCTCCTTCTTCCAACCACTGCTTCCGAGACCTCATAAAAGCTCCTTCCGCCTTCCTTTTATATATTTTATCCAGGTTCTCTTGTAAATTAAACATTTCTATCCTTTCCTCCTCTGTTAAAGCATCTGGTGATATTTGAGATAGGACCGATATTCCTGTGATAACTTTTTTGTTCTCTAATTTCCTCAATTTAGCAAGATTGCTGCCCAGCTTCCTAAAATATTTGGCTGATTCATATTTAAATAACTCCCAGTTTACTTTAAATGAATTTTCCATCTCAGCTTTGTTAAAAAAGTGTTTTATCAACTGTGGGATTTTCTGTTTAGCCTCCTCAATTTTAAGAAGGGAGTTATTCAATTTCCAATAATTTGCTTTGTAACCATCTGAGGGAAATAATTTAATAGAAATGTAAATTGCTTTATGATCACTTAGGGGGCAGGGAAGAATATTTACTGACACATCTTGCTCTTTAACACTTTTTGACACTAGCCAAAAGTCTATATGGGGAAGCCTAGTTTTGTCTTTGTTACTCCAGGTGAAGGATAAAGCATCCGGGAATTTATCTCTCCATATGTCAGTTAAATCATATCTTTCCATAAAAAGCTTAAAGTATGAATTTCTACCACTATCATGTACAGGTGGCCATCTATCAATCTGGGAATTTAAAACAATATTAAAGTCACCTCCAAGCAAAATATGAGAGTTTGGAAATTTTGCCAACCAATGTTTGAGTCTATTAAATCCGTGTGTAGTATGTCACCATTATATCTTTGCTTCATCGTTAAGACACCAGCAGATCTTTCTGAGCGGTGAGAAAACCAGAACTCATTACCCCACTGAGTTCTCCAAAAGTTTACATCACTTGAAGTAGAATGAGATTCCTGACAAAACGATAAATCTGTGTTCAGCTGTTTAACAAATAAAAACAACGCTTTACGTTTAGTAATATTTCTTAACCCCCTGGCATTAACAGAAACTATAGACAATGAGATATTAGCAACTAGAAAAGCTTATAGGATACTACGAAACAAGTAACCTAATACTGATACCGAGCATCGACCTGCACCTTAGGATAATAACAGAGTTATTGGTGGAAAATCAAGTCTAAGTGTTGAGTTCCAAGGAAGAAAATGAAAATAGACCAACAATTAAAATAAAAGTCTCTCAGAATGTTGGTCAGTAAAATTATTCTTTAGGAGATATATAATATCCAACAGAAACGTTCTCTGAACAAAACTTAAGACCAGGCTTAATAATAAGGTAGCACAAATAAATTAAAAGCCTGTATACTAATTTTGGTTGTGTGCCAAAAGAAAATATACAAATATACATAAATTGGTCAGACATTATCAAGTGTATGTGGACATGGAGTTATCTTGTGCTCATCATTCAGGTGGTTGAGGTCACCGTCGGTGTAGACCAGTAATTCAGGTGATTTCCTTCCCATCGATAAAGGCTCGTGCTCCAACAAAGTAAGCAGGCTTTCCCTCGCTGCCTGCCTTACTCACCAAAGGCCACAACTTCATATTTGCTCTCACTTTTGTCTTTTAACCATCGTCAGTTATTCAGTCAGTATGTTAAGATACTTTTTGTTGTAGATTTCATTATAATCAACAACTATATCTTCATAATGATTATCAAGTCATTTATAATTAGAAGAGAGTTCTTCTTTATTCAGAGTTAATAATAAAGTCACTCACTAGAACTTATTCAGTCTTCTGGACTTTAACCCAGTTTTAGAGGAAGAGACAATAGTAACAACACTAATTGTCTCATTTCACAAGCGTCCTTTGAGTTTTAGAATGAATGAAAGACATTTCCATCATGGCGTCATGTCTATAACTACGGCCAGTCGGCATCCATCCAACACAGAGCAGAGTGCAGCGGCGACATTTCAAACACAAAGTACAAAAATACAAATCAGATGAAGAATCTTTTTACAATCAAATCATCAAATCATCAAATCATCATTATCTACAACACCTTCTCATCGGAGACGCTCCAATAATACGTACCAGCAACGATTCAGAACATTAACGTTATCTAACAACCGAGCTTTAGGAACTTAATATTTAGATTCATATTTACATTTTTTACATTTTTTTCATGTAACAGACGTAACAATCTGCTTCACAAAACAAAAACTGAGAAGATCAATGTTAAAAAATATTATCTACAACACCTTCTATCATGTGATATTTTGATCAATTCACATTCACATTTGATAGGAGGATGTCTAACAGTAGAAACACACCGCACGCTGAAGTGCAGAGAAGCATGTGTGTGTGTGTGTGTGTGTGTGTGTGTGTGTGTGTGTGTGTGTGTGTGTGTAATTTGTAACAGAAATGGGATAATTCAGAACATTAACATTATCTAACATCTAACAAACTTCTCAGCATCCTAATTATTTATTTACAGTATTTACAGAATTGTTGCTTTGTGATCTGTTTGTTCAACCCTCATGTTGTCCTCGGGTTCTTTTTAATTCCCCAAAATAACATGATTGATTATTATTATTATTATTATTGATAAAAAGCGTCAGCAAAAGTGTTGATTTTCGGGAAGACAACAGGGTTAACTACATGTTACAAAAAAACAAAAAAATAGTGAAACTGAATAACAAAAAACATAAAACAACAACATGCAGAGAGCTGAACAATCATGACTACCTACAGCGACATTATAAAAACAAAAACCCTGAAATTAATACAAATGATATTGTTGTATTTACTTTGTCAAAATCCCTCTTTCAGATCTCATTTAAAGCTTTACTGCGTAACTTTTTGAAAATAAATGAGCGTCCGTCACATTCAAGCCATCGCCAAAGGAGTTGCTACAATTAAATAATTAAGACGATCAGCTCTGTATTTCTATATTCAGAAGATTGTAGCTCGCAGAAACCCAAGCTAACACCTCTTAGCTAAGCTAATCCCTCATCTTCTGAGGCCGAGTTATTTTAATCCTCCATGGCTACTGTCAATGGCGAGATGGAGGTGGGGGGGGGGGGAGTAGGGGGGGCGGGTAGGGGGGGGTCCTTGGATCCTGGTTTATTATAAAGAGTTCTTTGATCATCTGGCGATGGTGTAAGTATAAAGAACCTGACAAAGACAAGAATACATTTCATAAGGTCAACTTTTATATTAGACAGACATTACTGTGGTGGCCAAACAAATAGATTTACATTTCATTAAACGTCTGTTATAAAGCGTGTAACTCAAATCAGGCGATCTGATTGGTTCATAGTGGGGTTTAATCCCGGGAAATCTGATCAAGACTATTTCCTGATTCCCGGGAAAGGTTATGACAGGAAACAGGAAATAAAAGGTCTATTGTTGTCGTATGGTAACGCTGATGCAGGCGACGGTGCTGTAACGTAGCTATGGTAACAAAGGCTCACTAAATTCATTATGCAGCAGTAGTCTACATCCGTGGAGGCGTAAAATCAGTCTCTCTGGTCCTGAAAACACTCCAGGAGAAGAAGAAAGGACAGGGGGAGAATGCATCATGGAGTCTAAGGTTCTGTGGGTCGTTTTCTTTCATTTAGAAGAACCTGTATGTGTTTAAAAGAGAAATATGCCGCCCCGTCCTAATAAAGAAATATTTAGTTAACTTTGAGTGATTATTCCTGTTTGCAGCCACAGAATGGATTTCATTTAACAGAATGGTTTAGGAATCATTCAATGGTTTACTTTTCACATTTCATTAGTTTTTATAATGCAGTTCTGTAAAATATTGGTTTTATACGGGTTGCCTAGAAGTCCCAGACATCCCAGCTGTCATTTATAATCACGCTGTGTTGATGAAGGACATAAACTGGGTTCTTCTGCCCAAATAATAATGCAAATAATATAAAAAATGTCAGTTTGGGATTTGGGAAAGCATATTTGAATGATATTGGGCTAAATAAATATTAACAGCTAATTAATAATAACAGCGTGGGATTCCCGGTGAAATGGGACGTCTAATTTTCAGGAAAAATATTAAACCCTAGTTTATAGGCGTGATAATAACCATACACCCCAGCAATTATGTGTAGTTCCTTATAGCTGGTAACACGGACTGAGGCCGGTCACACACACACACACACACACACACACACACACACACACACACACACACACACACACACACACACACACACACACACACACACACACACACACACACACACACACTCTCCGCAGCTCTTCAGCGTGCGGTGTGTGTGTGTGTGTGTGTGTGTGTGTGTGTTAGACAGCCTCCTATCAAACGGCCCTGCTTGTCCTGCTGAGCAGCTTCCAGAGACAGTAACTACCGAGACTAGTGTCTCCCGGTGCTTTCTGACCACGGTGGGAACCTGAAGCAGGAGAAGTTAACTCTCTCCAAGACTTCATGTTGTTGGAGAATCAGGAAATGAATCGGAGGGAATGTGACACTACCGAGCCGAGCGGACCAATCACAGTTGTTATTTGAGAGGTGGACGTCAGGCTACTACGGAGGTATCACATCTACACATACCTACGGCGTAGATTTAACATTTTAAAGTAGTTGTTAAGGTGAATCTGTTTTGTTGATGTTGACACATTATGGATATGTTGATTCAAAACAATTGTCTAAACTGACCTTTTTTGCGGTGTATTGAGATGATCTTTGTAACAACAAGCAGAACTAGAACCGCAACCACAGTCAGAGCTCCCGAAGAGAATCCACCAATCCATCCGATGACCACTTCACTGGATGAGTGCTGAGACACTTTCCCTGAAACACATCACACACAGCTGATAGAACTCAAACTGCACACCAGGTACAGCACACAGACTACACACAACACTTAAAAATAAATGAACAAATGTAATTATTTGCTGATTAGACCACCAAGAAAGAGATCTCACCACTGATATGAACAAAGATCTCAGCCTGAGTCTGATGGCTGATCTCCTCCTGTGTGGCTACACAGCGGTAGCGGCCGGTCTGGGTCACCGTGGTGTTGAGGGTGATGTGGTAGTGGTCTCTTTCTGGGGTCCGTGTCTCCTCAGCAGGAAGTTTGGTCCCAGCCCCGTCCCTCCACTCGACTTCAGATGTTAGAGAAGCACCATGAACGTCACACTGCAGCAGCGCCCAGGCAGAGGTGGCGTCGAGTATTGTGACAGATGGCTTTGGTGCTGCAGCTGTGAACAAAGTTTAAACAAAAGCTTATTAAAGATGAATACATTAAAATGATAGAAATGTGATAATATATCTGGGTCGCTCATTATTAATAATGGTAATAACTCGTGTTGACGGGCCGTTTAGAGACAGAGTCCGACCTTCAAACACAGACCAGGAGACACCATTGGTCAGTCCTGATTGATGATGTCACTGATGTCTACACCTGCAGCGTGTGCTACAACTCCGTCACCCAGAGGATGGGTAGTATTATTATTATTATTATTATTATTATTCAAAGATTCAGACACAATACCTTCACTTTAAACTGTTGGCCTTTAAACATTGTAGAGATCAGTGACATTAATCAAATTAGGACTCACCTCATCTGTTTTAAGATAGATCTAAAATATATCTGATCAATATATTATTACAGCAGATCAATATCTGAGATATTATAACACGGGGGACCTCATAGAGAACCAAATCTGACTGAATGAACCCCCCCTGCTCCTGTCTACCTGCTACACTGTGTGAGAACAACTAAAGTCACCATGAAGGTCCTGCATCAGAAGATGTAACTGATCCTGAGGTTTACAGGAGTTATAGCACACATTACAGAGATTAGAGACCGTGACATCATCACCTGGGTTTTGTCCTGACCGGTCTTTGAGGACTCGTTCTGAAAGAAAAATGAAAACATTCATTTGGTTTAATATTATGAACTAGTCAAATGATCTGAGCCTGGTAATGGAGTTATAACATCTAGAATGGAGCGGGACAAACACACACACACACACACACACACACACACACACACACACACACACACACACACACACACACACACACACACACACACACACACACACACACACACTATCAACTAGTAACTAAACGGAGCTCAGCAGGTGGGAATGATGGGGCAAAACTCCACTTAACAATTATTAGTATTTGCTTTTCATGTATAAGCAGATCGATACCACTCACGTCTGTACTGTAAATATGAAGCTACAGCCAGCAGATAGTTAGCTTAGCTTAGCATCAAGACTGAAAGATGTCCCAACATGCAGCCATGCACCAACAATGACAGATAAGAAGAAGCAGACTAGTAAACATGGATGTAAAGTACTCAAATAATTGGTTATGGTAGCAAAGTGATGAAAGAAGCAGCAGTAACTGTTAATCACCTGAGTTAGCATTAGAGCAGCAGTAAGCAGAAGCAGAGACTCAGTTCCTACACGATGATTTAGAAGATCTTGCAGGCAGCAGGACGATCAGCGTCATTGATTAATTGCTTACGTGGAAAGACAAGATCACAAGTATAATGTCAAAAGAGGAGAAGAAGAGAAAAAGATGGCAGGTCAATTAGCATCACATGTTGAAACTACGAGAAACCTGCTGGTCCACTGAATAATTCTGAAACTGTCTCAACATCGCTGTGAGTGCTCCTTGTTGACAGATCGTATTTAAACGGGGAAAATGTGCTCTGGATGAAGTAGCTGCTCCCTTACACACATGACAAAACTATATGTTTGCATCAAGCATCCACAAAAACCCAACATGTGATTTAGTTTTGTTTCATGTTTTGAGGTTGTTGTTTTATTTAAAAAGGTACAGTAGGTGAGACTTATAGAACAAACTTTATGTCGTATTTACCATACCCACCGCTGGTCAGTGGACCATCACTGCTCATTCATTCTGCCTCGTAGGGGGAGGGGCTTAGGAGACTGTTTGGGCTTTAGCAGAAAGGGGGGGAGGGGCTGAGTGTTGATGTTGACATGAGGGAGCAGGAGAGGAACCAATCACAGGCTGCCTGTCCATCAATCTTACGGCTGGCAACCGAACCTTGATACTTTTGATGCACCAACTAAATTTCCTCCTAAGTATAAAAAAAAATCAATATCTAGGAGTAAGGCTGAATCTCATTTCTCTGTCTTACCCCTACCCCTCGTTTTTGCGCGTTCACGCGGGACCTAGTGGTGTCCCATTACCTAGGGGTAGGGGATAGACCGAGGGGTAGGGGATAGACCGAGGGGTAGGGGATAGACCGAGGGGTAGGGGATAGACCGAGGGGTAGGGGATGGACCGAGGGGTAGGGGATGGACCGAGGGGTAGGGGATGGACCGAGGGGTAGGGGATAGACCGAGGGGTAGGGGTAACCGAGGGGTTTAGACCGAGGGGTAGGGGATGGACCGAGGGGTAGGGGATAGACCGAGGGGTGGGGATAGACCGAGGGGTAGGGGTGAGACCGAGGGGTAGGGGATAGACCGAGGGGTAGGGGTGAGACCGAGGGGTAGGGGGATAGACCGAGGGGTAGGGATGGACCGAGGGGTAGGGGTGAGACCGAGGGGTAGGGGATAGACCGAGGGGTAGGGGATAGACCGAGGGGTAGGGGATGGACCGAGGGGTAGGGGATAGACCGAGGGGTAGGGGTGAGACCGAGGGGTAGGGGATGGACCGAGGGGTAGGGGATGGACCGAGGGGTAGGGGATAGACCGAGGGGTAGGGGTGAGACCGAGGGGTAGGGGATAGACCGAGGGGTAGGGGTGAGACCGAGGGGTAGGGGTGAGACCGAGGGGTAGGGGTGAGACCGAGGGGTAGGGGATAGACCGAGGGGTAGGGGTGAGACCGAGGGGTAGGGGTGAGACCGAGGGGTAGGGATAGACAGAGGGGTAGGGATAGACCGAGGGGTAGGGGGATAGACCGAGGGGTAGGGGTGAGACCGAGGGGTAGGGGATAGACCGAGGGGTGTATACCCCTAGAAACCAAGTGTGGACGAGACCTCACTTGTAAACACACAAGCAGCAATGGCTACGGCATTGACCAGAGAGACACATAAATGTAAGTATTTTCGGCTTAAATAATTGATTTAAAAATTACGACAGTCTTGTTTTGTGGTCTATGCAGTCCTGTACATACAGTGAGGAAAATAAGTATTTGAGCACCCTGCTATTTTGCATGTCCCCGTAGCCCTTTCCAGCCTTGTGGAGGTGGACAGTTTAGTCTCTAGTGTCTTTGGACAGCTCTTTGGTCTTGGCCATGTTAGTAGTTGGATTCTTACTGATTGTATGGGGTGGACAGGTGTCTTTATGCAGCTAACGACCTCAAACAGGTGCATCTAATTTAGGATAATAAATGGAGTGGAGGTGGACATTTTGAAGGCAGACTAACAGGTCTTTGAGGGTCAGAATTGTAGCTGATAGACAGCTGTTCAAATACTTATTTGCAGCTGTTTCATACAAATAAATAGTTAAAAAATCATACATTGTGATTTCTGGATGTTTTTTTTTTTAGATTATGTCTCTCACAGTGGACATGCACCTACGAGGACAATTTCAGACCCCTCCATGATTTCTAAGTGGGAGAACTTGCGAAATAGCAGCGTGTTCAAATACTTATTTTCCTCACTGTATATACTTGCAACCATGTTCTTAACTGAAACTTTTAAAAAATCGCTAGCTTGGAATGCTAACGCTAATCGCTAACCGCTAACGTTGATTTGCACAACAGTCCCGCATTTCTTTGCCTTGAATGGACTGTATACATCCCTTAGACTGTAAATACATATTAATATTAACGGTCTATGATACATAGCTACGTGCTTTACATATACCGCTCTGTATCACACAGGAGGACACAGCAGCTGGTCCACTTTGGGGCTGAAAACAAGCAGAAGTTTCCTAATTCATGTGTTCATGTTGAACCCATTCATTATTGCATTAGTACTGTATTATTGTAATCATTTGTAATTAATTCCTGTTCATGCACTTCTATATTGTTGTTGGTTTTGATATGGGACACTGATGAAACATTGATTTTCTCAGGTGTTCAGATACTTATTTTCCTCACTGTACAACACACCGTGTATATGTATGTATACATGATACATGTGTATACACATATGTATTGCAAACAGACCCAAGTACTACACAGATAACATCTGCCTCTGCACCACCAAAGTGAACATAAAATAACTATAAAATAAGTAAATATATAAATGCATATGACACTGTTGTCCAAACCCACACAATCAACAGAGACGGCATCTTGGAAGTTTGTGATCAATTCTGTATGGTGATGTAACCAAGTGGTGTCCCATTTCATAGGGGGATGTTTTCACCCCTACCCCCTTACCCCTTGGTTTCAAGGGCCAAGGGGTAGGGGTAAGGGGTAAGTGGTAGGGGTAAGATGGAGAAATGGGATTCAGCCTAAGTCTCAACAGTGTCAGTGAGCCAATTAGCATGCAGCTTGCTTCTAACAAGATCTAACAATGTTTGTGATTGGCTGTCCAACGTTTCACGCTGTACAGACATGCAGCAAGAACCTATGTACCCCATACCAGGGATCATGGATCAGTTCCAATACATCAAAATACTTGCAGAGGTCATGTTGCCTTATGCTGAAGAGGAAATGCCTTTAAAATGGGTCTTTGACCCTAACACAATATAAAGGTTAAACAGAAGACTGAGTGGACGAAGAAGAACGGTCCGTGTTCAAAACTCAAATGACAGCTTGAGATCAGCAAACAATAAATCAAGAATCAAATGTTTAATAAAAGTACTCACCAACAACAAGGTTAATGTTGAATCTTTGAGGTGGCTGAAGATGGGGGAAAACACAGCTGTAGACTCCACTGTCGGATCTCTTTGTATTTCTGATGATTATGGAGGCGTTGCCGTGTTTCAGTTCATCTTGAAAATGAGAGACTCGACCTTTGAACTCTTCACTCTGACCACCTCGACCGTTGTTGTAATGAATGCCTGCGTCATAAAAGAACACCTCCTTCCGACCTCCATCTTTCTGACCTCCATCTTTCTGAGCATCTTTAATCCAGTCACAGACCCCCATTACAATGCTCTCCTTGGTGCTGAGAGAACAGGGCAACACGACGTCGCTGTCTTCTCTAACAACCACTTTAACACCACCGGGCCCTGAAAGACAAAACATACTTTAATCATTATGTTAAAATAGAGAAAGTCAGAGGAAATCTGAATATACATAACATTTAGACAGTGTTTTGCATCATCTGTCTTCTCTTCAATAACTCTCATAAAAGCATCATACTGCAGAGAGTCTCCATCAAACACTCTGATCTCTCTCTCTGGCAAAGATGACAGATATTCTATCATTTACTTTCCCAATATATTTGATCAATTTATCATTTAAAATCATAAAAAAAACTATTTCAGCTTTTCAACCTGGAGGATTTGCTGCTTTTCTTCGTCATATATGAGAGATAATAAAATATCATAAAAGTTTTGTATTGTTGATCCTATTGGACAGATGTTCTTATCTACGTAGTACTTGGGTCTGTTTGCAATACATATTACATACATTATATACACACACACACACACACACACACAGACACAGACACACACACACACACACACACACAGACACAGACACAGACACACACGGTGTGTTGTAGTTAACGCAAACGTTCACTAGCATTAAATCAGCTAGTAGCCACTAGCAGGCGTAGGGCCTGTCCGCCTCTGTGAGAACACGGCTAACAGAAGCTAGCTAAAGTTAGCTAAAGTTAGCTAAAGTTAGCTAAAGTTAGCTTCCATGTTATGTTTACGTCGGGTGTTATTATCATAGACAGTTAAAGAAATTATTATTATGGGACCCACGCAACTTTTAGATAACTTCATGACCCTGTAGACCCAGTAGACCCAGTAGTAGACCCAGTAGTAGACCCAGTAGACCCAGTAGTAGACCCAGTGGTAGACCCAGTAGACCCAGTAGTAGACCCAGTAGACCCAGTAGTAGACCCAGTGGTAGACCCAGTAGACCCAGTGGTAGACCCAGTAGACCCAGTAGTAGACCCAGTAGTAGACCCAGTAGACCCAGTAGTAGACCCAGTAGACCCAGTAGACCCAGTAGACCCAATAGTAGACCCAGTAGACCCAGTAGTAGACCCAGTAGTAGACCCAGTAGTAGACCCAGTAGTAGACCCAGTAGACCCAGTAGTAGACCCAGTAGGTCCCGCTGTTCCGGTTTAACGAGAGTCCGTGTTAAAGGTTCAGTAGGTAACTTTTGTAAAAATGTATTTTTTACATATTTGTTAAAACTGTCACTATGCCCTGACAGTAGAATATGAGACAGATAATCTGTGAAAAAATTAAGCTCCTATGGCTCCTCCCTGTGCTCCTACTGCCATTTGGCAGAAATGCACCGCTCCCGGTCAAAACAGCCAATCAGAGCCAGGAGGAGTGTCTTAGCAGTGTCAATCACTCTCGTGTACGCTGCTCATAACCCTCCCCCCTCCCCCTTCCCCCCGCCCAGCACGTACCGTGTTCAAGCTCAAGACTGCCCGTGTGCTGCAGCTGGGCTAATCGCGGAGAAACTACTTTTCAGGAAAACTGCCAATTTCTCGAGTGACACCAGCTCAGAAAACAAAGACGGGCAAACAGAAGAAGACCGATGACGAAAAGCGAGCTAAAAAGAAAGAATTAAACCGAGCCGAAATAAAACGAGGGTCGACATCGGAGCGGCTTTTCAGAGGTGGAGGGAGCTACGCCTCCTGAAAGGATTCAACACGGATTCAATCAGAGCTAGCCACATTTCTGCTTGACATGTAAGTATCCCTGCTGGATTTGTTTCATTTATTAATAACCAGCTACACAACTAAGCTAGCGATGGTTACAGTATCGCTGGTGATAGCGCAAATCTCATTTACTCTGTAGCTTATTGCTAGCTAAGTCTAACAGTTAGCTTGTTAGCTTGTAGCACGGCAGGAATGTTGTAGCTAACTCGTTCACCCTCAGTATAAGCCATATTGTTTCGATACCTACATTTAGTAAGCCTAAATGTGTTTTTGTCGATCATAATTAAATGCAGCTATGGTGAAACTACTTTAATTGTGCGCTGTCCCTGCCCCTGTGTCTTCCCCCTCAGGATTGTAAATCAAATGTCTGACACCCATTCTTTCTGCTCCTCCAACAGGTCAGACATGGCCCTAGACACAGAGCCACGAGAAGGAATCGTCTTTCAGTCCAAATCAAGATGTTCAGTATTTCCTTGTGTGTACTTTGCAAAAAAAGCTGATTTATTTTACCCATATGCAAAATAAAACCTAAGACATATTTCTAAGATGTTGTTATTCCTTGGCTTAGTGAGCTTCCTCAGTGATTCGTCATTCCTACTGAAAGTTTAGTGTTTTAAATTGATCCAAAAGGTAATTCAGTAATGTACTGTGTAAAGTGCTGCTTTTGTTCTCACAAATGAGCGATTACATAAACATTTTTAATCCCTTTTTTATTGAAAAATATTTCCAAAACTTTTAATAGAAATATTTTAAATGAGCAATTTTTTTACATAAAGTTTTAAAAGCACAGCACACAACAGCTAAACCCTCCTCAGAATAAATATAATACATACATAACATTAGGCTACCTCTCTGATTTGTCTTTGGAGTCTAGTCTGAGGAAACTTGTCCGTCGCGTTTGGAACGCGACTCGCTGTTAAGAAGGACAACAGAAACACAGCGTTGCCCTTCCTGTTTATGTCTAGAATACGTTTTATTGAATACACCTATTCATTCATCTTCAGAGCCTGTTTAAGTAAACCCATGTCACGTAGAAAAGTATTTAGCCCTTTTAAAAGTAGAAAAAATAATTAATGTAACAACTTGGATTCGAACTCGTAGCTGCCTTTGTGAGATAATATATAAGTTTCAGTATAATATAATATATAATATAATATAAATATATAAACCTCAGCGGTTTAACGCAGCGCGCCATAGCGTCGCTGCTGGTCATGGCTTCATATCAACTCAAACGTCACACAGCGTTTCTTAAATTAGAGTGCGGATCGGGCCGGATTTTTCTGTCCGAGCCCGGCCCGCGTCCGACAGTTAAAATCGCATTTGTTTCTCATACTAATGACACATGTACGTTTGTTTGTGTGGAAAGCCGCTTTTATTAAGCAATTGTAGGAAGACATTCGGAAATGTCAACAGATGAGCGCATCAATGCACAGCTGACTTTCCTTCGTTTTCAATAGTTTTAAAATCTCCTGCGGCCAACTTCTTTTTAACATCTTCCATCGTTGCGCTGCCACATGGAGCTTAATACGCACGTCTTTTGTTGTCACAGCACACAGGAAGGCGGATGTTAGGGTAATATTTAACATTTATTTTAAGCTGTTTTAAATTCAAAATGTTCAATGCCTTATCGCGCTGATGTGACCGAGCCCGACCCGAACCCGAGCATCCTTTCTAAAAATCTGTCCGAACCCGGCCCGACCCGTCGGGTCCCGTCGGGTCCCGTCGGGCTCGGGTCGGGTATCCATCCTCTATCTTAAATTGAAGAGGTAGCCAGATCAACTTGTGACCACACAACACCGTGCAAATAACTCACAAGTTGTTCTTGCTCAGAAATTGTCTTTATTTTGTTTGATTCCCACAAGATACACGCCTTGTATGTTTATCAATGGTAAGCACGTTCAAATCAACCTGAAACTCAAATGTCCATCTCTGACAAAACAAATAATAAGTCTCAGCTATCTCATCATATCTTTATAACAGCAGGCAGTCAGATCCAGTTGTGACCACTGCATGTTGCCTTAAGCTACTAACATTAATATAAATGATATAGTATAAATATAATATATATTTGTGTTAGTAGCTTCAACCTTGAGGTTATAGGCTACCTAACACCTCCTTTGGTCACCACTCCTTCCAGTTCTCAGCTGCAAATGACTGAAATTAACTACAAAAAAACTTTGAAATTCAAAACGCTTATCCCACTTAATACCTTTAAAACAAATAAAAAACATGATTTCACATACAGGTGTGTGCAGGATGAATAGTACAGTACAGGTGCAGAACAGTTAGCATGTACAGTCATCGGACAGGAGCGCAGGCAGCCGTACTTTAAAGGCAGTAGAACTGGAAGGAGTTGTTTTACTCTCGTTAAACCGGAACACCGGTTTAATGAGAGTCCATGTTAACTGGCGACCGTCAGCCAAAAGCGTCTGTTGTTGTCGTAGTGACGACAGCTGTTGAAAAACGGGAAGAGACTACGTAGCTGTCCGCGTGAATGCCTTTTTGTTAAGTTGTCATTAAAATATAAAACATGACGACGTGTACATTAGGCTACCTCTCTGATTTGTCTTTGGAGTCTAGTCTGAGGAAACTTGTCCGTCGCGTTTGGAACGCGGCTCGCTGTTAAGAAGGACAACAGAAACACAGCGTTGCCCTTCCTGTTTATGTCTAACGCTAGAATACGTTTTATTGAATACACCTATTCGTCTTCAGAGCCTGTTTAAGTAAACACATGTCACGTAGAAAAGTATTTAGCCCTTTTAAAAGTAGAAAAAAATGAATGTAACAACTTGGATTCGAACTCGTAGCTACCTTTTGTGAGAAAATATAGAAGTCTCAGCGGTTTAAAGCAGCGCGCCATAGCATCGCGGCTGGGCATGGCTTCATATCAACTCAAATCTCACACAGCGTTTCTTAAAATGAAGAGGCAGCCCGATCAACTTGTGACCACACAACACTGCATGCAAATAACTCACAAGTTGCTCTTGCTCAGAAATTGTCTTTATTTTGTTTGATTCCCACAAAATACACCTTGTATGTTTGTCAATTGTAAGCACGTTCAAATCAACCTGAAACTCAAATGTCCATCTCTGACAAAACAAATAATAAGTCTCAGCTATCTCATCATCTTTAAAACAGGCAGTCAGATCCAGTTGTGACCACTGCATGTAGCCTTAAGCTACTAAAATTAATATACATTATATAGGCTATTTGTGTTAGTAGCTTCAACCTTGAGGTTATAGGCTACCTAACCCACTCCTTCCAGTTCTCAGCTGCAAATGACTGAAATGAACTACAAAAAAACTTTAAAATTCAAAACCCTTATCCCACTTACTGCCTTTAAAGTACGGCTGCCTGCGCTCCTGTCCGATGACTGTACATGCTAACTGTTCTGCATCTGTACTATTCATCCTGCACACACCTGTATGTGAAATCATGTTTATTTATTTGTTTTGTCAGAGATGGACATTTGAGTTTCAGGTTGATTTGAACGTGCTTACCATTGATAAACATACAAGGCGTGTATTTTGTGGGAATCAAACAAAATAAAGACAATTTCTGAGCAAGAGCAACTTGTGAGTTATTTGCACGCAGTGTTGTGTGGTCACAAGTTGATCTGGCTGCCTCTTCATTTTAAGAAACGCTGTGTGACGTCTGAGTTGATATGAAGCCATGCCCAGCAGGTTTTGATGCGATGCTATGGCGCGCTGCGTTAAGCCGCTGAGACTTATATATTTTCTCACAAAGGCAGTTACGAGTTCGAATCCAAGTTGTTGCATTCATTTTTTCTACTTTTAAAAGGGCTAAATACATTTCTAACGTTACCTCAACCCTCGTAACGTTATGCGTTATGCCACGCGCATACGATGATGTTACAGTAACGTTAGCTAATGCTAGCGGTTAACGTTATCCTCTCAAGAATTAGCTAGGGCTGCAACAACTTACGTTAACGATAAGATATAGATATAGTTGCCAACGAATTTAGTCATCGATTAGTTTTATTATTATGATGCACAACTATCATACACGTTTTCTACGAATAGGTGTAGCCTATTCAATAAAACGTATTCTAGCGTTAGACATTAACAAGAAGAGCAACGCTGTGTTTCTGTTGTCCTTCTTAACAGCGAGCCGCGTTCCAAACGCGACGGACAAGTTTCCTCAGACTAGACTCCAAAGACAAATCAGAGAGGTAGCCCAATGTACACGTCGTTATGTTTTATATTTTAATGACAACTTAACAAAAAGGCATTCACGCGGACAGCTACGTAGTCTCTTCCCGTTTTTCAACAGCTGTCGTCACTACGACAACAACAGACGCTTTTGGCTGACGGTCGCCAGTTAACATGGACTCTCATTAAACCGGAACACCGGAAACCGTCTGGTCACCTTACTTCATCAACATATGATAAAAATCTAATGAACCAGAACGCTTTATGTGGATTCTCTGGTGTTGTCTTGGCTTTATATTATAATATCGCTAATAAGATCAGACTGTGCTGACCGGTCTTATAACGTTAATGCATGATGCACAGCCAGCTAAATGGTAGCTTACCTGTAGGATCAAGCTAACGGGACCATTCATACATATTAACGTCAACATTAGCTCTCTTACCGACGTCCTGTCCGAGTATTGTTGCAGAGAAGGGCAGAAGAGAGAGAAGAGTCCACAAGCAAACTCGAAAACCAAACATGTTGTCCTGAAGTAACGCAGCGTGTAAAATGCTATACGCTAATGTTATTGAAGAAGCTGCTGCGTCATCGTCCAACGTCGTAACGCAAAGTGCCGTCCTGCTACGTTGTTGCTGTTGTTCCTCCTCCTAATATAATATAATATAATATAATATAATATAATATAATATAATATAATATAATATAATATAATATAAGATAAGATAAGATAATATAAGATAATATAAGATAATATAATATAATATAATATAATATAATATAATATAAGATAATATAAGATAATATAATATAATATAATATAATATAATATAATATAATATAATATAAGATAACATAAGATAACATAAGATAATATAAGATAATATAAGATAATATAAGATAAGATAATATAAGATAATATAACATAAGATAAGATAAGATAATATAAGATAATATAAGATAAGATAATATAAGATAATATAAGATAATATAAGATAATATAAGATAAGATAATATAAGATAATATAAGATAAGATAATATAATATAATATAAGATAATATAAGATAAGATAAGATAAGATAATATAAGATAAGATAATATAAGATAAGATAATATAATATAATATAAGATAATATAAGATAAGATAAGATAGATTGATCCCACACTGGGGAAATTCCTTCGTTACAAAAGAAAAATTCACACACATCAGAAAAACACAAATACTCATTAAATAGACATCGGACAAAATATACAGAAAGTATTATAAGAAACAGACAAAAAGTAGAATTATTTACAATAATAATAGTAATAGCACAGACTTATTTACAGTATAAACAGACAGTACATATACACAGATATGTACTATAAATAACAGGGGGTGAAACGTTGTGGTGGTTTCCCTCAGAAAGTGTCCATAAAAGGAGCTGGGGGTCTTTCTGGGTATTGTAGTTCTTGCAGTGTACTAGTACGTGTTCAACAGTGTCTGGCTTGTGGCAGTATGTGCTTTTCCAGTTGGATGGTTGCCTATTTTCTATAATGAATAACTGAGACCTGTATGACCAAATGAGACGAGTAATGATCATTAAAACCTACCTTCCTTCCATCACCACCATGTCTTTGTATATTATAAAATGCCTTTGTATTTCACTAATGTCCCACTACTTCTGCCATATGGTCAGTGCATACGTCCCGATGGATGGTTTGACTTCAGCTTGGTGGAACCTGTAGGTCTACATTTATAATCTTAGTTGCTCATTTCCCTCCACAGCAACATGAGCAGGAACCCAAATGAAACTTAATATGCCCTTAATTTGCAATCTGTGCATAATTAGAAATGTTTCATTGATAAAATCTGTTCTAAATGATGATCTGCCTGATCTAATACTGAAAAACTGTCAGATAACAGTATTTGGGTATTTCCTTCTCCTCTATCCACCGTAGTGTTAATAACTCTGTAAATGGTCTTTATTGATGTATCACTCACCGGGATATACACCGCTGCACACCCTTCATCTGGATCTTAAGAGGCATCCGAGTCTCCATCCATCCATCTTCATCCGCTTATCCGGAGTCGGGTCGCGGGGGCAGCAGCTCCAGTAGGGGACCCCAAACTTCCCTTCCCCGAGCCACATCAACCAGCTCTGACTGGGGGATCCCGAGGCGTTCCCAGGCCAGGTTGGAGATATAATCTCTCCACCTAGTCCTGGGTCTTCCCCGAGGCCTCCTCCCAGCTGGACGTCCCTCCACCTAGTCCTGGGTCTTCCCCGAGGCCTCCTCCCAGCTGGACGTCCCTCCACCTAGTCCTGGGTCTTCCCCAAGGCCTCCTCCCAGCTGGACGTCCCTCCACCTAGTCCTGGGTCTTCCCCGAGGCCTCCTCCCAGCTGGACGTCCCTCCACCTAGTCCTGGGTCTTCCCCGAGGCCTCCTCCCAGCTGGGCATCCTTCCACCTAGTCCTGGGTCTTCCCCGAGGCCTCCTCCCAGCTGGACGTCCCTCCACCTAGTCCTGGGTCTTCCCCGAGGCCTCCTCCCAGCTGGACGTCCCTCCACCTAGTCCTGGGTCTTCCCCGAGGCCTCCTCCCAGCTGGACGTGCCTGGAACACCTCCCTAGAGACCCCCCCAGGAGGCATCCTTACCAGATGCCCGAACCACCTCAACTGGCTCCTTTAGACGTGAAGGAGCAGCGTCTCTACTCCGAGCTCCTCTCGGAGGACTGAGCTTCTCACCCTATCTCTAAGGGAGACGCCAGCCCCCCTGCTGAGGAAACCCATTTCGGCCGCTAGTACCCTGGCATCCGAGTCTGAGAAACGTATTTGAACATAACTCTGGACATACTGCAAGATGTTCGGACTTAGTCTGTAATTCCTGATGTATATTGAGGTCTACAAAGCATTTTAAGATGAACCCAGTATGCCAGCGTTAACTCGACCCGTCTTATTCATAAAGGCCTCTCTCCTATTTCCACCTGCATCGCTGATTTTAAAAGAGCCACTACAGATTCTCAGGGTTTGGGCATGTAATACATCCAGCTCCTTGAGATATGATAAGCTTCATAACCTTCATTTAAAACAGATCTCATGAGTGCTCAATATATGATATGTAGAGATGATCTACTGCAAAACAAGAGTACATTAATTACCTTTTTACATGTATTCCCTACCCTACACCATTGTTAAAATGGGCCGTTCATGAACAACATACAATAGTTGTGTTGTTCATATGTTTTTAGATTTGAAAACTCAGCAAAAAAAGAAAAGCCCCTTTTCCAGGACACTGTATTTTAAAGATCCTTTAGTAAAAATCTAAATTACTTTAGAGATCTTCACTGTAAAGGGTTATAACAATGTTTTCCATGCTTGTTCAATGAACCATAAACAATAAATCAACATGCACCTGTTGAACGGTCAAAAAGACAATAACAGCATGTAGGCGGTAAGTATGTAAGTAAAATGTATTTATACAGCGCTTTCACAGACAGGGTCACAAAGCTCTTTACAATATGCATAGACAATAAAACACAAATAGAGACATAATATGAAAATAAAATGAAGTAAAAATACAACAGATAAAATTATCAGTAAATAAAAGACAGAGGTTACCCAAAAGCGGGCCTGAACTTAAAAGACTAAATAATTAAGACGATCAGCTCTGTATTTCTATATTCAGAAGATTGTGGCTCGCAGAAACCCGAGCTAACACCTCTTAGCTAAGCTAATCCCTCTTCCTCTTCTGAGGCCGAGTTATTTTAATCCTCCATGCCTACTGTCAATGACGAGGTGGAGGTGGAGATGGAGGTGGTGGTGGGGGGTAGTAGGGGGGGGGTCCTTGGTCCTTTGAAGCCTTGGATCCGCGATGGTGTAGTATAAAGAAGACAAAGACAAGAATACATTTCATAAGGTCAACTTTTATATTAGACAGACATTACTGTGGTGGCCAAACAAATAGATTTACATTTCATTAAACGTCTGTTATAAAGCGTGTAACTCAAATCAGGCAATCTGATTGGTTCATAGTGGGGTTTAATCCCGGGAAATCTGATCAAGACTATTTCCTGATTCCCGGGAAAGGTTATGACAGGAAACAGGAAATAAAAGGTCTATTGTTGTCGTATGGTAACGTTGATGCAGGCGACGGTGCTGTAACGTAGCTATGGTAACAAAGGCTCACTAAATTCATTATGCAGCAGTAGTTTACATCCGTGGAGGCGTAAAATCAGTCTATCGACGCTCTCTGGTCCTGAAAACACTCCAGGAGAAGAAGAAAGGACAGGGGGAGAATGCATCATGGAGTCTAAGGTTCTGTGGGTCGTTTTCTTTCATTAATTTGAACCTGTATGTGTTTAAAAGAGCCGGGATTTGGGAATATTCAAATGATATTGATACATTACTTAGGCTAAATAAATATTAACAGCTATTTTGCAGGATTCAGGATCTGATTCATTTAAGTTTTGATGTTAAAATGTTACACCCTATAGTTCATAGGCGTGATAATAACCATACACCCCAGTAATTATGTCTAGTTCCTTTGCACAATAAGTATCACTCCGTGTCTCATACAAAAACACTGGACTACTAACTGACAAAATGACTAACTGGAAGCCAGTTACACACACACACACACACACACACACACACACACACACACACACACACACACACACACACACACACACACACACACACACACACACACACACACACACACACACACACACACACACACACACGCACACACAGCAACATTATACAATAAAGTCCCTGTAATAAATACGATCTTTGTAAGATCGTTGGTCTGTCAGAGTCTCGTTGCTCCTTTATGAAGATGTAAATTGATATGTTGTTGATTTTCTTATATATTTAAATTACATTGTAATATTTATAATTTTTACATTGAACGTTGAAAACAAACATGACTACTGTTAACAACGCGGTGACGATGCTCAAGTCCAGCTCAGGCTGGTTCACCGGAGAGTCCCCACAGCGGGGAACGAGGCTTTTCATTGGTTCTTTCCTTTCCATGGGACTATAAATTGGGTTTACCGTGTAGATTTAACATTTTAAAGTAGTTGTTAAGGTGAATCTGTTTTGTTGATGATGACACATTATGGATATGTTGATTCAAAACAATTGTATAAACTGACCTTTATTGCGGTGTATTGCGATGACCTTTGTAACAACAAGCAGAACTAGAACCGCAACAACAACCAGAGCTCCTAAAACTAATCCACCATTCATCCATCCGGCCGCTTCACTGGATGAGTGCTGAGACACTTTCCCTGAAACACATCACACACAGCTGATAGAAGTAAAAATGTAACTGCATCTCATGTACAGCATACAGACTAGAAAAACAAAAAAACGTTTAAATTAATAATAAATAAACAAATTATTTCCTGATTAAGCCACCAAGAAAGAGATCTCACCACTGATATGAACAAAGATCTCAGCCTGAGCCTGATGGCTGATCTCCTCCTGTGTGGCTACACAGCGGTAGCGGCCGGTCTGGGTCACCGTGGTGTTGAGGGTGATGTGGTAGTGGTCTCTTTCTGGGGTCCGTGTCTCCTCAGCAGGAAGTTTGGTCCCAGCCCCGTCCCTCCACTGGACTTCAGATGTTAGAGAAGCACCATGAACGTCACACTGCAGCAGCGCCCAGGCAGAGGTGGCGTCGAGTGTTGTGACAGATGGCTTTGGTGCTGCAGCTGTGAACAAAGTTTAAACAAAAGCTTATTAAAGATCCATCCATCCATCCATCCATCTTCATCCGTTTATCCGGTATCGGGTCTCGGGGGCAGCAGCTCCAGTAGGGGACCCCAAACTTCCCTTTCTCGAGCCACATCAACCAGCTCCGACTGGGGGATCCCGAGGCGTTCCCAGGCCAGGTTGGAGATATAATCTCTCCACCTAGTCCTGGATCTTCCCCGAGGCCTCCTCCCAGCTGGACGTCCCTCCACCTAGTCCTGGGTCTCCCCCGAGGCCTCCTCCCAGCTGGACGTCCCTCCACCTAGTCCTGGGTCTCCCCCGAGGCCTCCTCCCAGCTGGAAGTCCCTCCACCTAGTCCTGGGTCTTCCCCGAGGCCTCCTCCCAGCTGGACGTGCCTGGAACACCTCCCTAGGGAGTCTCCCAGGAGGCATCCTTACCAGATGCCCGAACCACCTCAACGGGCTCCTTTACTCCTAGGGGGGAGCTCATAGAGAACCAAATCTGACTGAATTAACTCAGACTGAAGGTGGGTGTATTAGAAAACCCACTATACCGTGTTCAAACCTAAAATCACAGTTGGACACTGACAAACAATAAATCAAGAATTAATAAAAGTACTCACCAACATTAAGATCAATGTTGAATTTTTGATGTGGCTTAAGACGAGGAAAATGACAGCTGTATTCTCCACTGTCAGATATCTTTGTATTTCTGATGATTATGGAGGCGTTGCCGTGTTTCAGTCCATCTGGAAAATGAGAGACTCGACCTTTGAACTCTTCACTCTGACCTGGACGACCGTTGTTGTAATGAATGCCTGCGTCATAATAGAAGACCTCCTTCAGACCTTCATCTTTCTGAGGATCTTTCCTCCAGTCAAAGACCCCCGTTACAATGCTCTCCTTGGTGCTGAGAGAACAGGGCAACACGACGTCGCTGTCTTCTCTAACAACCACTTTAACATCACCGGGCCCTGAAAGACAAAACATACAGCATCGGGACAGAAGATGAAGCGAAGTGTCCAAAAAAGGCAGCGCCGACGCCCAAGGAGGTTCATGACAGATTCTTCAAACAATGGTAAGACCTTAGTTATAGACTATAATTTTTTACATATTTCAAATTGCATATTTTGCAATCAGTACAAATGATATGGTCTCTGTATTCCAGATGAATCTGTTGCACGACCAGATCAACTGTCCAGGACGGAGCGTGTGTCTGGAAGTTAAAATGTATGCATGCATATAAGAAACCAGTCGTATTTCTTAACATGGAACCACTGACAGTCAACATGGTGCATATCATGTGGTTGTTCTGATGTTTGTCTCTTCCTGTCTTCTTTCAGCTCAGCAGATAACACTTCCTCCACCACCTGCATGGAAGTTTTTTTATATATATTTTGTCTAATTGTCTAATGTAACAGAATAGGTTCATATTTTGTAAGTGCATGTGCAGGCAATCTATCAACTTAATCAGCTTTATATAATAATCATATATAATTTATTTTATGTATCAACGCCATGCAGGAAACCAGCTGGTTTCCCAGAGCAGGATGAGTCTTTAGTGACCCTACCACAGATTGCCACTTCATCTCGGGACCCAGTTGAAGGTACAGTTGCTTTGAATTTTGCATTTGCAATGAAGTAGAATTTAATGGCAAGGATCACCAGAGTAACATAACGTTTTTGTTGTTTTAATAAGAAGAACTCCCACAGAGAGAGGTAAGTCATCCCACAGAGGGAGGTGGCTCAGACATGGAGATCAAAATGAGAGGTAAGACTCAAGTTGTGTGTGTGTATGTGAGTGTGTATGTATGTATGTATGTATGGAGAAGAGGAACAATATGGTAATTAAGTGGCCATAGGCCTGCCCTAAGCTGAACACTATATAATTGCATAAAATCCAATATCTGAACTGAACTGACTTCTCTTACAAAATGAGATTGTACAAGCTCTACACTATATGTGTAATTTGTTACTATATGTTTTACAGCAACTTTTCCTGTCAACCCTCGGTGGTTGTACTGGAGGTGATGCCATCCGCCACATGCTGCGGAAAGTTGCAACAAATGCTGTGCTGAGACAGTACAGCTTGCACGGAAGAAAAAAAAAAAAGCCTTCCAGGACCTGGCTGTATGCAGGGTTATATGCAGGGTTATAACAGGACCTGGCTGTATGCAGGGTTATAACAGGACCTGGCTGTATACAGGGTTATAACAGGACCTGGCTGTATGCAGGGTTATAACAGGACCTGGATGTATGCAGGGTTAGAACAGGACCTGGCTGTATGCAGGGTTATAACAGGACCTGGATGTATGCAGGGTTAGAACAGGACCTGGCTGTATGCAGGGTTATAACAGGACCTGGCTGTATGCAGGGTTATAACAGGACCTGGCTGTATGCAGGGTTATAACAGGACCTGGCTGTATACAGGGTTATAACAGGACCTGGCTGTATGCAGGGTTATAACAGGACCTGGCTGTATGCAGGGTTATAACAGGACCTGGCTGTATACAGGGTTATAACAGGACCTGGCTGTATGCAGGGTTAGAACAGGACCTGGCTGTATGCAGGGTTATAACAGGACCTGGCTGTATGCAGGGTTATAACAGGACCTGGCTGTATGCAGGTGTTATAACAGGACCTGGCTGTATGCAGGGTTATAACAGGACCTGGATGTATGCAGGGTTAGAACAGGACCTGGCTGTATGCAGGGTTATAACAGGACCTGGCTGTATGCAGGGTTATAACAGGACCTGGCTGTATACAGGGTTATAACAGGACCTGGCTGTATGCAGGTGTTATAACAGGACCTGGCTGTATGCAGGGTTATAACAGGACCTGGCTGTATGCAGGGTTAGAACAGGACCTGGCTGTATGCAGGTGTTATAACAGGACCTGGCTGTATGCAGGGTTATAACAGGACCTGGCTGTATGCAGGGTTATAACAGGACCTGGCTGTATGCAGGGTTAGAACAGGACCTGGCTGTATGCAGGGTTATAACAGGCAGGTGTTATTTTATTGTTAACATTAGTATTATGCTTAGCTTGTCTGACAAGAGGTTTTAATTTGACTTAGAACTTTGCTTCATTTTGACTTCTACTCTAGCGGCCTGCCTGTGCCCCACGCAGACGGTAAATTGAAGTTCTTCTGCGTGATGTTCATAATAAAGTTCATAAAAAACTATTTTGTCAATGTGTTCATTCTTAGTATTACATGTCTAACTTTTGTTTATATATATATATATATTTGTATTATTATTTTGCACACACTTTACAAACATCTTTATGCATCTTGCACTACATTTGCACTACATCCTTATCTTTTTTGTATTTGTTTTAGTTTGAATATTAAATTATTCCTATTAATATAACTTTTGTATGTGTGTGTGTGTGTGTGTGTGTGTGTATGTGTGTGTGTGTTAAGGTGACCAGATTTCTCAGACAAAATCCGGGGACATTTTCAGCTCAGAAGCGTAAAAACCTCCAAAACACGTCATGTTTTTAATTTTTGTAAAGCTTAAAACGGGGACACTAGACCTAGAGCTGAGTATCGGATACAATATAAACTATTGAGGAAAGATGTTCCTTTGACATTGATGCAGTATGAAACGAGATCGCTGCAGTCGGCAGCAGAGAAACAAGCTACAATGGAAGTTAATGGGAGAATTGTCCAGCTTGTATTTACGTTCATAAAGTGCTCGTTTTGCTGCTGACAGACTCAGATTAATATTAAGTGTCTGATAACATCATGGAAAGGATTTCTAAGGAGGCTGACCTTTCTGTTAAAGATTAAGATCATTTTTTAAAACATAAAAGTCCACCAGACTCCATGTAAATAATCAGTGATTTTAGCGTGTATAGAGCAGCATATCTCCACCAGACTCCATGTAAATAATCAGTGATTTTAGCGTGTATAGAGCAGCATATCTCCACCAGACTCCATGTAAATAATCAGTGATTTTAGCGTGTATAGAGCAGCATATCTCCACCAGACTCCATGTAAATAATCACTAATTTTAGCGTGTATAGAGCAGCATATCTCCACCAGACTCCATGTAAATAATCACTAATTTTAGCGTGTATAGAGCAGCATATCTCCACCAGACTCCATGTAAATAATCACTAATTTTAGCGTGTATAGTGCAGCATATCTCCACCAGACTCCATGTAAATAATCAGTGATTTTAGCGTGTATAGAGCAGCATATCTCCACCAGACTCCATGTAAATAATCAGTGATTTTAGCATGGTAAAACACGGCTTTCTAAAACATCTCTGAGCTCTGAGCAGCGCTGCTCGATCGGCTCCGTTTGGTCAGAGTTTTCTTTCTTTCATTCCAGTATCGGGTCTGTCAGTCACAGTGAAAACCGGGGACATTTACGGGGACAGATCCAGCCGGGGACAGGTCACTAAAACCGGGGACTGTCCCCGGAACGTCTGGTCACCCTAGTGTGTGTGTGTGTGTGTGTATACAGTACATAGGCTACATACACACAAATGGTATGGGTGTTAGTTTTTTTTAAAGGTTAGGGGAATCTAATCTTTTCTTAACGTTCTGGGAACGTTTGTTTATAGTTACAGCGAACGTTCCCCTAACGTTCTATAAAGGTTGCAACGTTCTCAGAACGTTCGCCTAACGTTCTCTAAAGGGTGTAGCTTTTAGAGAACGTTAGGGGAACGTTCTGAGAACGTTAGGAAAACCTTCCAATTAACCAACAGACAACCGAAATACAACCAAAACAAACCTTCAGGGAACGTTCCCGCAGCCAAAAACGAACGTTCCCAGAACGTTCTGGGAACCAAAAATTGTTAGCTGGGATGTTGATCTTCTTTAACTGTCTATGTGCTGATCGCCGCTTCTTTTCACATTCATTTGTTGGTTTCTTGTGAAACTTGACTATAGAGACGAGTTGCTGGTCCCGACAGACATGCATGCAAACATGAGCCGTTGTCTGGCGAGTGTGCCACTCACTGCAAACCACGGAGACACCAAGATGGACTGTGATATTTACATTAGTAAATATTTCACCGTTAAAACAACACTGTAGCTACATGTAATGTCTTGCTAAATGTGTAGAATTTTGTAACCTCTATATCTGTAAAGGCCGTTTTATTGAAATGGGGTTTCCTCATACTCTGAGTCAGAAAACACAACTCAGTACACAGAGCTTGTTTCACTATGAACGCTGGGGTTTTTTCAGATGTCATTCAGAGCCTAATTTATGGAACATTTTATACCTAACTACGTGGCGAAAATATATTATTTTATGGCTGTTGACACCATATTCTGATTAATGCAGTGATAAAAGGATACATCTAAAAGAAAAAACCCATTGACTCAAATCTGTCAACAAAATAAAAGAAGAATTTGGAATCTGACTTCGACTTTGTGTACATTTTTTTCTAGGTATAGTTACGTCAAATTACACGTATATCTGGAATGATTTTCTTTTCTTCATTATGGATAGGCCTATCTGAAATTAACATAACAATTGGATTGTAGGCTATATCTGAAATTGTGGTTCCTAATAATTATATTGCAGATATTCAGACATTTAATAACATAGATGGACTTTATTGAACCCACACTGGATCGAACTGCTGCCACTTCAAGTCAAGGCAACTTTATTTGTTATTCTACAATATGTGCCAGACATCCAGAACATTTGAAAATTTCTCTCCGACCCACGATGCATTATATATATGGGGCGCCGTTATTAAAGCGGCTCACGCTGAAAATAACAGCAACATTTTGTCACATTTAGCTTTAAATAATCTTTAAAAAACTGGTCTGAAATTTTGAGGGTCACTTTCTTGCACATTTACAACAATATTTGTCAACTTGGAAATATTTTAAATAGTTAAATCCAAATATTAAATGTAACACCTAAATGTTAAATGTTAAATCTTGACAAAAAAAGTTGACAAATATTGTTGTAAATGTGCAAGAAAGTGACCCTCAAAATTTCAGACCAGTTTTTAAAACATTATTTAAAGCTAAATGCGACAAAATGTTGCTGTTATTTTCAGCGTGAGCCGCTTTAATAACGGCGCCCCATATATATGCACTTGTCTTATCTGGATGAATGAGTTGGCATAATGAATATTAAATAATGTTGTTGTGTTAAGTCAGTAGCTTTTAACTTAACACATCTACGTAGCCTACAGAAATATAATAGCCTACATTTCTATTTGAATTGCCTATAGATGTATTAATCTGAGGGGATCACATTGTGCCACAGCTGAAAGTTATCTAAAGTTATCTAAAGTTATCTAAAGTTATCTAAAGTTATCTAAAGTTATCTAAAGTTATCTAAAGTTATCTAAAGTTACCTAAAGTTATCTAAAGTTATCTAAAGTTACCTAAAGTTATCTAAAGTTACCTAAAGTTATCTAAAGTTACCTAAAGTTATCTAAAGTTACCTAAAGTTATCTAAAGTTACCTAAAGTTATCTAAAGTTATCTAAAGTTATCTAAAGTTATCTAAAGTTATCTAAAGTTACCTAAAGTTATCTAAAGTTATCTAAAGTTATCTAAAGTTATCTAAAGTTACCTAAAGTTATCTAAAGTTATCTAAAGTTATCTAAAGTTATCTAAAGTTATCTAAAGTTACCTAAAGTTATCTAAAGTTACCTAAAGTTATCTAAAGTTATCTAAAGTTATCTAAAGTTATCTAAAGTTATCTAAAGTTACCTAAAGTTATCTAAAGTTACCTAAAGTTACCTAAAGTTATCTAAAGTTACCTAAAGTTATCTAAAGTTATCTAAAGTTACCTAAAGTTATCTAAAGTTATCTAAAGTTATCTAAAGTTATCTAAAGTTACCTAAAGTTATCTAAAGTTATCTAAAGTTATCTAAAGTTACCTAAAGTTATCTAAAGTTACCTAAAGTTATCTAAAGTTATCTAAAGTTATCTAAAGTTATCTAAAGTTATCTAAAGTTACCTAAAGTTATCTAAAGTTACCTAAAGTTATCTAAAGTTATCTAAAGTTATCTAAAGTTACCTAAAGTTATCTAAAGTTACCTAAAGTTATCTAAAGTTACCTAAAGTTATCTAAAGTTACCTAAAGTTATCTAAAGTTATCTAAAGTTACCTAAAGTTACCTAAAGTTATCTAAAGTTACCTAAAGTTACCTAAAGTTATCTAAAGTTATCTAAAGTTATCTAAAGTTATCTAAAGTTATCTAAAGTTACCTAAAGTTACCTAAAGTTATCTAAAGTTACCTAAAGTTATCTAAAGTTATCTAAAGTTATCTAAAGTTATCTAAAGTTATCTAAAGTTATCTTCCGTGTTATGTTGCCGTCGGGTGTTATTAATGTCTGACCTGATAAACTGATTATTGAGCTTTATCTTTCTCACCTTGTTCCTGTCCGAGTGTCGGTCCTGACAAAACCAGGACCCAGAACAGAACCAGCAGCTCCAGAGGTCCAGCATTAAGGCGACATGTCCTGGTTTCTGTTCCCCCCATAAAGACACAATCTTATGAATATAGAAATACAGAACTGAGAGTTTTAATTATCTTTGTAGCAACTCAATGTGGCAATGTGACAGGAAGCTGCTTTAACAGTGGGTTAACTACGGAAACTGCTTCATGAACTTCCCCGCCCAGGCCACCACACATCTGAGTACTGGCTGAGCAGAGATGAAAGTAGGCTACTCATTCCCGTCAGCAGAGACGGAGGAAGTACTTCCTGTAGCCATACTCAAGTAGAAGAACAGATAATTGTGTTAAAGTATAAGTACTGGTTTAACTTCTGTACTCTCGGTCCAGCGTTGAAACTGTCAGAAGTGACAAACATTCAAAAAAGCGTCAAAAGTGTTGAAAAAAGGGACAACAACTTATAAGTAAAAGTTAAAAACATCGATAAAAAGCGTCAACAAGTGTTGATTTTCAATTTGTCACTTTTGACAGTTTCAACGCTGGACCAGACAGATGTTACTATAGTGGACATGGAGGACAGGCTCTTTATTCTTTATTCTTTATTCTTTATTCTTTATGATTTATGATTTATGATTTATTATTTATTCTTTATATGCCATTGGCTACATTTTAAATGGCTGTCTGCCAACAGGCCTAAAACATGTATAAACATGTATAAAACATGTATAAAACATGTATAAACATATATAAACATGTATAAAACATATATAAACATGTATAAAACATGTATAAAACATGTATAAAACATATAAACATGTATAAAACATGTATAAAACATGTATAAACATATATAAACATGTATAAAACATATATAAACATGTATAAAACATGTATAAACATATATAAACATGTATAAAACATATATAAACATGTATAAAACATGTATAAAACATATATAAACATGTATAAAACATATATAAACATATATAAACATATAGCTTATTTATTGAGGTTAATAAGATTCTGACCGAGCAGCAAGATATGAATTCAGTTGTTATTCTGTGAGAAGTCTGTGTATATTTCCATCTAATTAGATTACATTTGGTATTGATGACGCAAAAATAATAACTAACTCCAGTGAAATTTTAAACTTAGTGAGGACTAGATTAGGACTGGATTTAAAGCTGGTTCCGGTTTCCATTCTGGTTTAAAAAATAAGCATATTTATAATTATGGTGAATTTTGATTCACATTTATATGACACCTATTAATAACTGCTGTGTTACAACCAGCAGGGGGTCATCTATAGGTCCAGCTCTTTTAGAGACCTAAAGTCGTCTTTTATATGACACCTATTAAATGGTTTTGAAAAAATCTAATTCACCATAATTATAAATATGCTTATTTTTTAAATGAAGGTGCTGTAGTACAACTACCATTAGACAGTACTAATGGAGGCCAGCTTGGAGGCACTGCCCTATTGAATCAGTAAATGGATGAATATGATATTTTTGTGGTATGTCGGTGCTCTCCTCTCCACAGACCAGGGTGATGTCTCCAGACAGAAGGACGCTTCGTTTGGAGCAAAATGAGTCTGTAGCTCGTCGTTGATGGAGCTAGAACAGTGACGGTAACCTGTGGTATTGAATTTGGCATTAAAACAACAAATATCATCACTGAAAACTGTTGAACTGGTTTATAAAATACAAACATCAAAATGTAATAATCTTATAATCCTATGATATGATTTCACTTTGACATTTGTTTGCATCATGATGGGTTTTTCAGTGTCAATCTACATTTTTTCTTGATGTCTGTGTCTTTTCAGTGACAGTTTTTTTTCATGCTGTCATAATTAATTTTTTAAGGGGGTAACGGGTTATTTACATAGGCTACCTGAGACTGAGAGACCGCACCTCCACGGGAATCCTCCCAGAGTTGTTAAACTTCCACATGTTCACCTGGAACCTCCAAATCTCAAGTAAGTCTGTTCATCTCTGACATTTGTTCACATAGAAGGTTTCTAGACAAACCACACACACTTACTAAAAGACTGAACAAACTTCCTGTTCAGCCTGAAACTGTCCGACTATTTTACTGCAGTGTTGTGTCACCGGCTGCTCTCGTCTACTTTACAGACGAGGCGCAGTTCTAGACAAACCACACACTCACTAACTTCACTGATAAACTTCCTGTTCAGCAGCAGTAAAGGCGAGTTCATCTCCAACGAGCCTATAACTTCTGTCTCACTTTCACAAGAGTGGCGAGACGAGATTTCGGGGAGAAATAGATTATTTGTGCATATCTTATCTTTTTTGTTTAATTAATCTTCGTGTTAACCTTCCATTGGACCCGGATCCTCCTTCAGAGGTTCTACTAACATGAAGTTAGTTAATTCTCCGTGGCTACTAGCCTACTACTAACGGGGTGATCCCGGAGCCTTAATGGATCAGCGATGGTTCTGATATCTCTGGTATTATATGTCTCCATGGAGGGGACAGAAACCAGGACATGTCGCCTTAATGCTGGACCTCTGGAGCTGCTGGTTCTGTTCTGGGTCCTGGTTTTGGAGGGGACAGAAACCAGGACATGTCGCCTTAATGCTGGACCTCTGGAGCTGCTGGTTCTGGTCTGGGTCCTGGTTTGGACAGGAACAAGGTGAGAAAGATAAAGGTTTTTGTCTTCTTGTCAAAATTGAAAATCAACACTTTTGTTGATGCTTTTTATCAATATTTTTAACTTCTTCTCACGTTTTTGTCCCTTTTTTTCAACACTTTTGACGCTATTCTGAGTGTTTGTCACTTTTTTTGACGTTTTAACACTACCACTAACAACTTATTAACTTTAGTTTTACAGTTATTTTTGGAATTTATGGTCCATAAACCTCATTTATAGGAAATTATACCTGATGTTTGAGTTAGAAAAGCAGAAATTAGGAATTATTGAGACTAAAATTAAAGGAATGGATGTTGATGATAATCACAGACTGGAATATGTCAACTTTTACTCAATACTATTTCAAAAACACTTCCATTTGTTTTACAATGCTATAAAATTGAATAAGACGCCCCAAAATTAATGAAAGTAGAGATTTGTACTTGGCAAAGAGCGTTGGGTGGAATCAATCATGTTATTTTGGGGAATTAAAAAGAACATTAATATAGGACAACATGAGGACAACATGAGGACAACATGAGGACAACATGGGGACACCATGGGGACAACATGAGGACAACATGGGGACAACATGGGGACAACATGAGGGCAACATGAGGACAACATGAGGACAACATGGGGACAACATGGGGACAACATGAGGGCAACATGAGGACAACATGAGGACAACATGGGGACACCATGGGGACAACATGAGGACAACATGGGGACAACATGGGGACAACATGAGGGCAACATGAGGACAACATGAGGACAACATGAGGACAACATGGGGACAACATGAGGGCAACATGAGGACAACATGAGGACAACATGAAGACAACATGAGGACAACATGAGGACAACATGAGGACAACATGAAGACAACATGAGGACAACATGAAGACAACATAAGGGCAACATGAAGACAACATAAGGGCAACATGAGGACAACATGAGGACAACATGAGGACAACATGGGGACAACTTGAGGGCAACATGAGGACAACATGAAGACAACATAAGGGCAACATGAGGACAACATGAGGACAACATGGGGACAACATGAGGGCAACATGAGGACAATATGAAGACAACATGAAGACAACATGAAGACAACATGAGGACAACATGAGGACAACATGAAGACAACATGAGGACAACATGAAGACAACATGAGGACAACATGAGGACAACATGAGGACAACATGGGGACAACATGAGGGCAACATGAGGACAACATGAAGACAACATGAGGACAACATGAAGACAACATAAGGGCAACATGAAGACAACATAAGGGCAACATGAGGACAACATGAGGACAACATGAGGACAACATGGGGACAACATGGGGACAACATGAGGGCAACATGAGGACAATATGAAGACAACATGAAGACAACATGAGGACAACATGAGGGCAACATGAGGACAACATGAAGACAACATGAGGACAACATGAGGGCAACATGGGGACAACAAGAGGACAACATGAGGACAACATGAGGACAACATGAGGACAACATGAGGACAACATGAGGACAACATGAGGAATAGTATGAATTTGATTTTTTCAACATATATATACTATGACCTTTTTGATTTTTTGACGTAATACACTATTACGTTCTAATGATTGTATTTACATATTATACTATGAGTTTTTATGATTTTTTTCAACATACTCTGTAATGGTCTTCATGTGCATCTTTTTATGTGATGGGGAACATGCATTGGGTGTATTTGTGTTTTTCTTTCACCTGTAGAAAATAATAAGGTGTGTTATCTATCAGAGGCCTGTGTTGGGACCGCTGATGGTTTATGGACTGACTCTTATATATATTTTGTTCCTCAGGAGTGTTTTGTTGTTGTGGGCGTGGCTACAAAGGAGACTGAGAAGTGACATTAGAGAAAAAAGAGACTCTGGAGTTTGAGGGGGAGGCGGTCGGGATTGGAGCGGGCTCTGGTTTTCGCAGGCCTGCCAGATGAGGTCAACTGCGGGACAAAGTGTTTCTTTTTCTCGGTGGATTATCAGTCGGGAGTTCCTCTGGACTACTGCATCGACCCTTCACCGGACCGGACCGGACCGGACCGGGCCGGGGCGAGGCTGCGTAAGTTATTCATTATTTATTATTATTATGTCATTCCAATTTTGGGGACATTTCCGGGGACAGATCCAGCCGGGGACAGGTCACCAAAATCGGGGACGGTCCCCGGAAACCGGGGACGTCTGGTCACCCTATTCTAACGTGAAAAAGCTTAACGTGGTTTAATGTTCCTAAACAATCATCAATGATTACCAAGTGTCTCTCACATATTGATCCTTATAACCAGTGAAAACTGTCAAAAGATCGGACCAAAGTCCTGTTATTATGGACGGTAGCTGACATTAAGCGGGTCTGCTTCATTAAGGGATATTGTAAGGGAAAAGCAAATTTACAAATTATTTTGACATACTATACTTTTACTTTTAATGAATATTTCGAAATCCTATACTTTAACTTTTAATAATTTTATTTGACATACAATGACCTTTTTGATCTTTTTGACGTAATATACTATTACTTTATACTGTTATTTACATACTATGACTTTATATAATTTTTTGACATACTGTATTACGACATACTAGTCTTTTTTTATGACTTTGACACTATACATCCCTTTTTAGGATTTTTTGTTGACATACATTAATTGGCCATAAAATGTGCTCTGACCTTCATCTTCGTCCCAACAACAGAGAAGCACAGTCAGCTGAATATAGTACTACACAAACATTAGCTGTTGCCATGGTTTAATTGAACAGACCATGTAAACATTCACAGTGCAGGGAGGAACAAGCACGTGGACCTTTGGACTTAATAACTGGTGGACCCTCCTTTGGCAGCAATGACCCCAACCAACCGGTTCCTGTAGTTGCAGATCAGACCTGCACAACGATCTGGAGTCATTTTGGACCACTCCTCTTCACAGAACTGTTTCAGTGTAGCAATGTTCTCGGGATGTTTGGTGTGAATCGCTCTCTTAAGGTCATGCCACAGCATTTCAATCAGGTTGAGGTCAGGACTCTGCCTGGGCCGCTCCAGAAGGGGTATCCTGAGCTGTTGACGCCGTTTTTTTGTTGAATTACTTGTATGTTTGGGTCGTTGTCCTGTTGCATCACCCATCCTCTGCAGAGCTTCAGTTGACGGACAGATGGTCGTACGTTTTCCTGCAAAATGTTTTGATAAACTCTGGAATTCATTTTCTATCAGTGACAACAATCCGTCCAGGCCCCGAGGCAGCAAAGCCCCCCCAAACCAGGATGCCCCCTCCGCCATGTTCTCTTCAGCAAAATAATAACACCACGCGAGCCCACTGCATTGTCCACTACACCATCACACTGTCCACTACACCATCACACTGTCCACTACACCATCACACTGTCCACTACACCATCACATCATCCACTACACCATCACATCATCCACTACACCATCACACCGTCCACTACACCATCACATCATTCACATCACTGCTGAAAAAACACTTTCCTTTCTCTCAGTAGAACAGGAATCACAATTTAACAGAGCAAACTGAAACAACTTATTACCTTGATTTAAGCGTAACTTCATAATTAATTCGTACTCTATAACCTCCTGCTACACCTCTGCACCATCCATGTAAGGACTTGTCATAAATGATACCAGGCAGCACACGGTTGGTGAAACAATCGGTCTAAAACAACTGGTTACCTTGGGCTGGAAACGCGTGATCCCGAGGCTCTCAGCTACAACAGGTTTCTTGGATTTATGAGAAGTAATGTCTATTGACGTGCCTCAGATGCCTATATCTACGTTTCTAATACAACGTTATGTTTACGACGGAAGACACGCATTTGCAACCCCTAAAATACAAAGTTCTGTTTAAGAAATGTTAATAGTTTGTGCCCAACCTTTTGAATTGTTGGTGTTGTAGTATAGGCTATCTTATGTCACCACATCACCCAGATCAGCAAATCAGACAAAAATGCAAACACAATGAAGTAAGATTCCAATGCCACCTTACATGACGCTACGCCACCTTACATGACGCTACGCCACCTTACATGACGCTACGCCACCTATGATGCTACGCCACCTTATATGATGGTAACAGCCCTCGATGGTTTACTGAAGTAGCCTTCACAAAGCGGGATGACTGTTGGCAATATTCAGCACGTTTTCGCTGAAAAACCTCTATCGGCTTATCGGCTGATTGGGGTGTTACGTATCTAAGTGACGCGCTAATTTATTTGGCTTCATGCTGTCCGCTGCGAGCAAACACACCGGTCGTTCCTCTTCTCCAACTGTAGTCACAGTGAAGCCGCGTCGTCGTATTTCCTCGTCTTAGCTTTCGGGTGACTTTCTTTTGTCTCATTATATTTGTCTCTCTCCGCTTTTCTTTTCATCCCTGTTAAAACCTTTTCATGTTGGGGGTTGTTATGTTGAATAACGGCGGCTACAGACAGAACGCAGTCGGAGCTTTCTGTTGACTCAACACTGCAAACCTGTTGTCTGACAGAAGTAACAATGAGAGCGCCACTGCCGCCTACTGTAGTGGATGCGCAATTACACTTTATACTAGTCCAACAACTTTATACTAGGCCAAAAAACTTTATACTAGGCCAAAAAACTTTATACTAGTACGGCCAAAAAAAAGCCTGTTCCCCAGGGTCACACGCGCCCCCCCAGGTATCGCACCGCGGGCGCGCTCCACTATTTGAGAAGCACTGGTGAAGTGGATGATGTGATGGTGTACTGGATGATGTGATGGTGTAGTGGACAGTGTGATGGTGTACTGGATGATGTGATGGTGTAGTGGACAGTGTGGTGGTGTACTGGATGATGTGATGGTGTAGTGGACAGTGTGGTGGTGTAGTGGATGATGTGATGGTGTAGTGGACAGTGTGATGGTGTACTGGATGATGTGATGGTGTAGTGGACAGTGTGGTGGTGTAGTGGACAGTGTGGTGGTGTAGTGGATGATGTGATGGTGTAGTGGATGATGTGATGGTGTAGTGGATGATGTGACGGTGCAGTGGACTCCCATGCTATTATTTTTGCTGAGGAGGGTTCGAACCCAGCGCGACACGGATCATCGTAATTTCTTTTAAAACACAACTTTCCCGCTGTACAATGTTATTGTCGTGCTCAGATATTCTGTTCAGTCCAGTCTAGTTTATATTGAGGTGCGACATGCAAAGGCCAGTAACATGTTTATGGATTTGTAGCGAATCTGTCGACGTGGGTAGCCGTTGAGGTTTACACGGCATCTGGACAGGCTCGGAGACCAGGAGGGGGAAAAACCAGAAGGCACATAACACCGGAAGCCTTGTATCAGCGATGGTTCTGATATCTCTGTTATTAGGGGTCCAAGCCCGAGGCTGTGGAACCCTATTGTTTTCCTAGGGTTTTCTCCTCCTATTTTCCATTATTCTTCTCCGCATAAAACCCATACTGCAGCCTAAACCGTACATGGTGGCAAAGCACCATTTTCAGGACTGGTCCAAAACTCCGCAAAGACCTCAGACAAAATAATTACCCACGTCCACCACTAGGTGGCGCTCCCAAACCGTACATCGGATATTTAAAAACCATACATCCAAGCCTTCCCTGGATCCAGCTGAATCTCGTGATATAGGCCACGCCCATTTCCGCCTAGACTTTTATACGTGAAAAATCGCGATTTATCAAAAAACAACTTTTTCGAACTCCTCCTAGACCGTGCAATGGATCGGCACAAAACTTGGCACATAGCATCTCGGCCAAATTAAAAGGTATCAACATATCACTTGTGAGCAGTGTTGACCATGCCTTTCCGATGCTCTGTACCAAATTTGGTAAAGATGAGCCGTTAGGGGGCGATATAATCAACATTTATTGGTTTCGTCTAAACACTCAATGCATTTAAATGGGAAAATTGCAATTGCAATATCTCTGCCGCAATAAATGCTATCGACACCAAATAGGCCATTAGGGGGCGCTATAATCAACGTAGACAATTTTGGGCCATTTTATCCAGGTTTTTGTATCCAGCCTAGGAGACCAGAGTTTTTCTGGGTCATTGCGCTATTAATCCGTAGCGTTACGTGCGCCTCTCAATGTTTTCCCGACGTTTGCCCTCCCAGCCGTTTCGCTTTGGGTTCCGCTTTCGAGCGCTTTCCGGGTAGCCGGGGACGACTGGCGCCCGTTGTAACTGCTTGCAGTTCTAGTTATTATTCTTCATGGAGGGGACAGAAACCAGGACATATCGCCTTAATGCTGGACCTCTGGAGCTGCTGGTTCTGGTCTGGGTCCTGGTTTTGTCAGGACCGACACTCGGACAGGAACAAGGTGAGAAAGATAAAGCTCAGTAATCAGTTTATCAGGTCAGACATTAATAACACCCGACGGCAACATAACACGGAAGATAACTTTAGCTACTTCTATTAGCCGTGTTCTCACAGAGGACCTACTGGGTCTACTACTGGGTCTAATACTGGGTCTACTACTGGGTCTACTGGGTCATGAAGTTGTCTACAAGTTGCGTGGGACCCATAATAATAGATAATACTAATTTCTTTAACGGTCTATGATAATAACGCCCGACGTCAACATAACACGGAAGATAACTTTAGCTAACTTCTGTTAGCCGTGTTGTCCCAGCGGAGGACATCCCTACGCCTGCTAGCGTGGCTACTAGCTAACAATGCTGATAGCATATGGAAAGTTGTGGCTGGTTGTTGTGTTGAAGTGTTTTGTGTAGTACCAGTAACTCGGGTTTGATTGTGTGATGGACAGATTAAACCGGTGTTATACCCCTACTGGTTTCCATAACAACTGGTTACCGTCATAGACGGTTAAAGAAAGAAAAAGGTGTCCGTATGTTGTGTTTACCCAACAGCCCAAATCGTTTCCCAAATCTACTGGCGCGAAAATGTTTGTCTAAGTAAGCACCACATCACAGCCACCTACAAAAACTAAGCTCTAAAAACAATATAACTTCGGGTCGAGGTGGTTGCGATCTTCTGGCAAAAATGAGAGTTCCCACCCCAGCCCGCAGCTTTAGGTCAGTGTTGCCAGATCTCGTGAAACAAATAAGCAACCAGGCCTGTGAAAACAAGCCCAAAACAAGCGACTTTTTCTACGGAACCCCCCTAAGATCCGGGAAGAGAAAATAAATAAACTGTGTGCACAGTTTTACAATCTGTGGGGACGGATTGTAAAACCGTGGGTACAATGTCAATTTAAATCCATGTGGACAGATTGGTAAACTGTACACACTGTTAATTATTTTTCTCCCCCTGAGCTGCAGGACAATGACCACAGGAAGGAGTTAAACCACCTTTTAACATTATTTAACGTTAGAAAACTGATGGGATATCAAATATACACTGATGTACTAAGTACATTATATACACAGTAAACCTCTGTTAATTAAAATTTGCACACACCAATAAAGGGGAGGGATAAAGGGAACAGGCAAGACAAACTCCTACGTTTAAATAACTGCTTATGGAGCTGGGAACAAGCCCAAATAAGCAACTACACTTTAGCTACAAGCCCAAAAAAACCGCGACCCGCGACTACCAATATTTGTAAGCGACTTTACAAAAAAACAAGCCCAAAGTCGCTTATAACAAGCGGACTTGGCAACTATGCTTTAGGCAGAGAGCTACCATAACGCTACAGGAAGTCCCTCACAGTTACCTGTCTATCAACCACGTCACCAGCCGGGTAACACACCTTGCCTTAGTTTATGAATAACGAGATGTTAGTTATCACGTTTCTTTGGTCGCATCTACGGACACATTGACTACTGCTACTTCATCATAGCCACCTACTAAGCTACACATTGTGACTCACACACATTTTACCAGATCGAATAGTCAAATATTGTCGAAATACACAATTGCCAACGACTACAAGATAACGGATAACTTTTATACATTGTTGTGTTTCTTTAGAAATAAACAATGCACAAATAGAGTCTTGAAACACTTCAGATGTAAAGTTATTTGCTGTCAAAGTGGCGCCAAAATGAATGGGAGTCAATGGGATGCTAACTGCAGGTGATGGCTTTGTAGCATAAAATTGGCGCCAGAGAGACGCTTCGCTTAGGCGGCCATACTGAAATTTGTTGTCCAGCAGCAGCAATGAAATATGGAGGAGGAGATATCTCCACAAAAGCATCTCAAGTGTTTTATTAAGATTATTTATTTAAACTTCAGAGTGTAATCACTGAGGGTTTCCCTCCTGCGTCCTCAATAACAAACAACAACCTCAGAATATGACTTGATCTTATATGTTGTCATACAGATGTTGATGAAGAGCTGTCACCGAGTGTCCCAGAACTCTTTGGTCTCATTAACTTTCAGCTGAAGAGCTGTGACTTAAAGTTAAAGTATTTCAGGCTTCTTTTCCTTCTGTAAAGCACATGATGTTGTGGGGAAGTTCATATTCACCGTCATGTTTCTGTGTTACTTCCTAGTTTCAGTCAATAGACTGTAAACAGCTTGGTTTTAGTTTAGACTGCAGCTGCTTTCAGCAAGAATCTCTCTACTAATAATTATGGATCAATATTAAATGATTGTTCCCAGTTCCTCAGAGCCCAAAGTGGAGACTCCAGTAGGATCAACAATACAAAACCTTTATGATATTTTATTATCTCTCATATATGACGAAGAAAAGCAGCAAATCCTCCAGGTTGAAAAGCTGAAAGTTATTTCATGATTTTTAAATAATAATAAATTTATTTATAGAGCGCTCTCCATCAAAGTGCTTTACAGCAAGAATACACTTTAATTACAAACAGTAAAAAAAAATTAAAATCAAGACAGTAAAAAGTAAATAACACTATACAAATACATCAAAGATAAATTAGCATTTAGGACTCATACACAGCGGTGAATAAGTCTTAAGCTTTGATTTAAAGACCCCAGCTGAACATGCCAGTCTGATATCTACTGGAAGACTGGTCCATGGTGGTGGTCTCGCTCCCCAACCGTTTTCTTTCTGACCTTTGGTATAGTCAGCAGTCCTGACCAATGGGAGCGCAGCACCCGAGAAGGCACATCAGAGGTTAACAGATCAGACAGATGTACCGGTGCAAGGCCATTCACTATGTTGTAAGTCTGCTCTAACCTGGACCGGGAGCCAGTGAAGTGAAGCCAACACAGGAGTTATGTGTGTGAATTTCGATGATCCAGTAAGAAGACGTGCTGCAGCATTCTGGACAATAAACTGGACTGGGCCAAGAACACTCAAGCCCTCTACAGGAAGGGCCAAAGCTGTCTCTATTTTCTGAGGAGGCTGAGGTCCTTCAACATCTGCAGGACCATTCTGAGGGTGTTTATGAGTCTGTGGTGGCCAGTGCTATCCTGGTTGCAGGTGCATGCTGGGACAGCAGGCTGAGGGTAGTGGACGCCAACAGACTCAACAAACTGATCCGCAAGGCCAGTGACGTCGTGGGGGTGGATCTGGACTCTCTGCTGGTGGTGTCAGAGAGGAGGACGCTGTCCAAACTATATGTCATCTTGGACAATGTCTCGCACCCACGCCATGGCTTGTTGATAAATCACAGGAGCACTTTCAGTGATAGACTCATTCTCCCAAAATGCACCACAGAGCGCCACAGGAAGTCCTTCCTGCCTGTGGCCATCAAACTTTATAACTCCTCCCTCTAAGTGTCAGACACACAGACACTTAGAGAGGTTGATACTGGACAATATTATCTGTATTATCTGTTTTGTGCAATAACACTGGCCTCAAATGTGTGCAATTCTCAAGTTCACCATTGCAATTCCTTAATTATGTAAATAATGTATCATAACATTCCTTTAACTATGTAAGTACCGTACATATCCACACTACTTATATTTCTTATTTTTATTTCTACTCTGATATTTCTACTATTTGTACAACTGCAACACAGAGTTTCCCTTCAGGGATCAATTCTGATTCTGATTCTGGACCATCTGTAGACCTCGCAGACTTTTCTTAGGCAGCCCGGAGAACAGTACATTACAAAAAAATGATAAATTGATAAAATATATTGGGAAAGTAAATGATAGAATATCTGTCATCTTTGCCAGAGAGAGAGATCAGAGTGTTTGATGGAGACTCTCTGCAGTATGATGCTTTTATGAGAGTTATTGAAGAGAAGACAGATGATGCAAAACACTGTCTAAATGTTATGTATATTCAGATTTCCTCTGACTTTCTCTATTTTAACATAATGATTAAAGTATGTTTTGTCTTTCAGGGCCCGGTGGTGTTAAAGTGGTTGTTAGAGAAGACAGCGACGTCGTGTTGCCCTGTTCTCTCAGCACCAAGGAGAGCGTTGTATGGGGGATCTTTGACTGGATTAAAGATCTTCAGAAAGATGGAGGTCGGAAGGAGGTCTTCATGTATGACGCAGGCATTCATTACAACAACGGTCGTCCAGGTCAGAGTGAAGAGTTCAAAGATCGAGTCTCTCATTTTCCAAATGAACTGAAGTACGGCAACGCCTCCATAATCATCAGAAATACAAAGAGATCCGACAGCGGAGTCTACAGCTGTGTTTTCCCCCGTCTTCAGCCACGTCAAACGTTCTACATTAACCTTGTTGTTGGTGAGTACTTTTATTAAACATTTAATTCTGGATTTATTGTTTGTTGATCTTAAGCTGTCATTTGAGTTTCGAACACGGACCGTTGAAAACGGAAAAATGAATATTAGGCTGTTCAATAATAGCAGTATTTGCATTTTTATTTACAAACTCATTTACTGTATAAACTGAAAATGTCTCAAGGTTTTGCTTTACTTTGACTCACTTCACTAATATTTAGCTGCATAACCGTTATGTCTGAGAACTGCTTCACATCTGTGTTGCATGGAGTCACCTGTGAACAGGTATTCCAGTCCAGGACCATTGACCTACATCCCACAATCCCTCTGCATTACTGGGTTTTGCCTCAGAAACAGCATTTTTAATGTCACCCTACAAGTGTTCTATGGGATTGAGGTCCGGGGACTGGGCTGACCCCTCCATAACATCAATCTGGTTCATCTGGAACCAAGACTTTGCTCCTTACCGGTGTGATTTGGGTCCTTGTCTTGTTGAAAGACCCATTTCAAAGGCATTTCCTCTTCAGCATAAGGCAACATGACCTCTGCAAGTATTTTGATGTATTGGAACTGATCCATGATCCCTGGTATGGGGTACATAGGCCCAACACCACAGAATGAGAAACATCCCCATAACCACCATGCCTTACTGTCTCCACAGTGACTGGGGCTTGAATTCAGTACATGGGGGTCGGAGGACAAACTGTCTGCGGCCCCTAGACCCAAAAAGAACAATTTTGCTCTCACCAGTCCACAGAATGTTTCTCCTTTAGCCAGTCATTGTGTCCTTTGGCAAATTTCAACCTATTCAGTACATGTCTTTTTTTTCAGCAATGGGACTTTGCGGGGGGGCTTCTAGCTGATAGCTTTGCTTCACATAGCCTTCTTCTGATCGTAACAGTACTCACAGGTAACTTTAAGTCTTCTTTGATTTTCCTGGAGTTGTTTTCATTTTTCTTTCAGAACGAGTCCTCAAAGACCGGTCAGGAGAAAACCCAGGTGATGATGTCACGGTCTCTAATCTCTGTAATGTGTGCTATAACTCCTGTAAACCTCAGGATCAGTTACATCTTCTGATGCAGGACCTTCATGGTGACTTTAGTTGTTCTCACAGTGTAGCAGGTAGACAGGAGCGGGGGGGAGACTGTAAAAACATCTCACTATCTGCTAGCTGCCTGTCCCCAGAACACACTGTAAAAACATCTCCTCACTATCTGCTAGCTGCCTGTCCCCAGAACGCACTGTAAAAAACCTCTTCTTACTATCTGCTAGCTGCCTGTCCCCTGAACGCACTGTAAAAAACATCTCCTCACTATCTGCTAGCTGCTTTTCCCCAGAACACACTGTAAAAAACATCTCCTCACTATCTGCTAGCTGCCTGTCCCCAGAACACACTGTAAAAACATCTCCTCACTATCTGCTAGCTGCCTGTCCCCAGAACACACTGTAAAAAACATCTCCTCACTATCTGCTAGCTGCCTGTCCCCTGAACGCACTGTAAAAAACATCTCCTCACTATCTGCTAGCTGCCTGTCGCCTGAACACACTGTAAAAAACATCTCCTCACTATCTGCTAGCTGCCTGTCCCCTGAACACACTGTAAAAAACCTCTCCTCACTATCTGCTAGCTGCCTGTCCTCAGAACACACTGTAAAAAACATCTCCTCACTATCTGCTAGCTGCCTGTCCCCAGAACACACTGTAAAAAAACATCTCCTCACTATCTGCTAGCTGCCTGTCCCCAGAACACACTGTAAAAAAACATCTCCTCACTATCTGCTAGCTGCCTGTCCTCAGAACACACTGTAAAAAACATCTCCTCACTATCTGCTAGCTGCCTGTCCCCCAGAACACACTGTAAAAAACATCTCCTCACTATCTGCTAGCTGCCTGTCCCCAGAACACACTGTAAAAAACTTCTCCTCACTATCTGCTAGCTGCCTGTTACTGTAAAAAAAACGCGGTCTCTGTAGACATCGCTTGGAGCACCCTATAACAAGATCTCTCACCTTCAGTCTGACTTGATTCAGTCAGATTTGGTTCTCTATAAGTGTTATTATATTATTACATCAATATCTAATTATATATATATTGATCAGATATATGTTAGATCTACATAGATATACATATCTTAAAACAGATGAGGTGAGTCAGGATTTTGAAGATGTTACTGCCCTCTACAAGGTTTAAAGGCCAACAGTTTTAAGTGAAGGTATTGTGTCTGAGTCTTTGAATAATTAGTTTTTTTAGAAACTCTTAAGGTCCACACACACGTCACAAACTGTGCTTTCAGTGATTATTATGATCTAATTTCTAAAAAGTAAAACTGTTAAAATATCATGTTCTATCAAAGTCTCCTGGGGTGTGCAGTTAAAGCTCACATCTGGTTTCCTGTTTCTTTCTTCTTCTCTTTAAACAGAAAGCATTCACAGTCAGACATAAACAACAATGTTATATTATCACATTTCTATCATTTTAATGTATTAATCTTTAATAAGCTTTTGTTTAAACTTTGTTCACAGCTGCAGCACCAAAGCCATCTGTCACAACACTCGACGCCACCTCTGCCTGGGCGCTGCTGCAGTGTGACGTTCATGGTGCTTCTCTAACATCTGAAGTCGAGTGGAGGGACGGGGCTGGGACCAAACTTCCTGCTGAGGAGACACGGACCCCAGAAAGAGACCACTACCACATCACCCTCAACACCACGGTGACCCAGACCGGCCGCTACCGCTGTGTAGCCACACAGGAGGAGATCAGCCATCAGACTCAGGCTGAGACCTTTGTTCATATCAGTGGTGAGATCTCTTTCTTGGTGGTTTAATCAGCAAATAATTACATTTCTTCATTTATTTTTAAGTGTTGTGTGTAGTCTGTGTGCTGTACCTGGTGTGCAGTTTGAGTTCTATCAGCTGTGTGTGATGTGTTTCAGGGAAAGTGTATTCATCCAGTGAAGCGGCCGGATGGATGATTGGTGGATTGGTTTTGGGAGCTCTGATTGTTGTTGCAGTTCTAGTTCTGCTTGTTGTTATCATACGCTGCAAAAAAGGTCAGTTTATACAATTGTTTTGAATCAACATTTCCATAATGTGTCATCATCAACAAAACAGATTCATCTTAACAACTACTTTAAAATGTTAAATCTACGCCGTAGGTATGTGTAGATGTGATACCTCCGTAGTAGCCTGACGTCCACCTCTCAAATAACAACTGTGATTGGTCCGCTCGGCTCGGTAGTGTCACATTCCCTCCGATTCATTTCCTGATTCTCCAACAACATGAAGTCTTGGAGAGAGTTAACTTCTCCTGCTTCAGGTTCCCACCGTGGTCAGAAAGCACCGGGAGACACTAGTCTCGGTAGTTACTGTCTCTGGAAGCTGCTCAGCAGGACAAGCATGTGTGTGTGTGTGTGTGTGGTGTTTTTCAGCTTGTCCCATTTTATAAACATACCCCCACAAGCTGACTTGGCGATGTTGAGCGGCATTAAAGCAGCCGCTAGGAAAGAACCAATGAAAAGCCTCGTTCCCCGCTGTGGGGACTCTCCGGTGAACCAGGCTGAGCTGGACTTGAGCATAGTCACCACGTTGTTAACAGTAGTCATGTTTGTTTTCAATGTAAAAATTATAAATATTACAATGTAATTTAAATATATAAGAAAAATCAACAACATATCAATTTACATCTTCATAAAGGAGCAACGAGACTCTGACAGACCAACGATCTTACAAAGATCGTATTTATTACAGGGACTTTGTGTGTGTGTGTGTGTGTGTGTGTGTGTGTGTGTAACTGGCTTCCAGTTAGTCATTTTGTTAGTAGTCCAGTGTTTTTTATGAGACGTGGAGTGATACTTATTGTGCAAAGGAACTAGATATAATTGCTGGGGTGTATGGTTAATATCACGCCTATAAACTATATGGTGTAATATTTTTCCCAAAAATTAAATGAATCAGATCCTGAATCCTGCAAAATAGCTGTTAATATTTATTTAGCCTAAGTAATGTATCAATATCATTCAAATATGCGTTCCCAAATCCCAAACTGACATTTTTTATATTATTTGCATTATTATTTGGGCAGAAGAACCCAGTTTATGTCCTTCATCAACACAGCGTGATTATAAATGACAGCTGGGATGTCTCGGACTTCTAGGGAACCCGTATAAAACCAATATTTTACAGAACTGCACTATAAAAACTAATGAAATGTGAAAAGTAAACCTTTGAATGATTCCTAAACCATTCTGTTAAATGAAATCCATTCTGTGGCTGCAAACAGGAATAATCACTCAAAGTTAACTAAATATTTCTTTATTAGGGCGGGGCGGCATATTTCTCTTTTAAACACATACAGGTTCAACTAAATGAAAGGAAAACGACCCACAGAACCTTAGACTCCATGATGCATTCTCCCCCTGTCCTTTCTTCTTCTCCTGGAGTGTTTTCAGGACCAGAGAGCGTCGATAGACGGATTTTCCGCCTCCACGGATGTAGACTACTGCTGCATAATGAATTTAGTGAGCCTTTGTTACCATAGCTACGTTACAGCACCGTCGCCTGCATCAACGTTACCATACGACAACAATAGACCTTTTATTTCCTGTTTCCTGTCATAACCTTTCCCGGGAATCAGGAAATAGTCTTGATCAGATTTCCCGGGATTAAACCCCACTATGAACCAATCAGATTGCCTGATTTGAGTTACACGCTTTATAACAGACGTTTAATGAAATGTAAATCTATTTGTTTGGCCACCACAGTAATGTCTGTCTAATATAAAAGTTGACCTTATGAAATGTATTCTTGTCTTTGCTGCAGGTTCTCGTGGGGAGGAAAGGGGACCAGGGAAGCCTTCAGGTCCTAGTCTATCGCCAGATGAGTTACAAAGAACTCTTTATACTAATAGACCATGTGCCCCCCCCACCTTGCTAGTGGTGGAAGCCACCACGGCCTCAGAACAGGAAGAGGGACGCTCATTTATTTTCAAAGAGTTATGAGTTTAAGCTTTAAATGAGATCTGAATGAGGTATTTTGACAAAGTAAATACAACAATATAATTTGTTGTATTAATTTCAGTGTTTTTATTTTATAATGTCGCTGTAGGTAATCATGATTGTTCTGCTCTCTGCATGTTGTTGTTTTATGTTTTTTATTATTCTTTCACCATTGTTTTGTTTTTCTCTCTCAGACTGATACATTTCTCCACTGGAAGATGTTAATAATATTTTTTTTAACATTGATCTTCTCAGTTTTTGTTTTGTGAAGCAGTTTGTTACATCTGTTACATGAAAAATGTAAATAATGTAAATATGATTCTAAATATTAAGTTCCTAAAGCTCGGTTGTTAGATAACGTTAATGTTCTGAATCGTTGCTGGTACGTATTATTGGAGCGTCTCCGATGAGAAGGTGTTGTAGATGATGATGATGATTTGATGATCTGATGATTTGATTGTAAAAAGATTCTTCATCTGATTTTGTATTTTTGTACTTTGTGTTTGAAATGTCGCCGCTGCACTCTGCTCTGTGTTGGATGGATGCCGACTGGCCGTAGTTATAGACATGACGCCATGATGGAAATGTCTTTCATTCATTCTAAAACTCAAAGGACGCTTGTGAAATGAGACAATTAGGACTGTTACTATTGTCTCTTCCTCTAAAGCTGGGTTAAAGACCAGAAGACTGAATAAGTTCTAGTGAGTGACTTTATTATTAACTCTGAATAAAGAAGAACTCTCTTCTAATTATAAATGACTTGATAATCATTATGAAGATATAGTTGTTGATTATAATGAAATCTACAACAAAAAGTATCTTAACATACTGACTGAATAACTCCACTAAAGATGATTGCGATGGTTAAAAGACAAAAGTGAGACGGAAAATATGATTTTTAACTTGACTTTAAGTAATAAATGTATCATTTGAATGTTAATAAGCTGCAGAACAGAAAGAAAAGGCTGAGATATAATCCAAATGGCCTTTAGAAATAACATGTTTTTATTGTAAAGCACTGTGTAACATATGTTTCCTTAATTATTATATATATATTTTTTTAACTTGGTTATGTATGTTTTTTATTGGAGATGTTTTGATAAATGCATGTTTAATGTATTTGCCCTTACTGCTGTAACTGTATGATTAACAACTGTACATTAATACATGATATTGATTATTTGAAGCAGGAGTCTGTTTGTTTTTTTAAATCTTATTACTAATGATAATGCAGTACTGCGCAGTAAAAACTGTATATTATTAGTGTTGTTACTATTGTCTCTTCCTCTAAAGCTGGGTTAAAGACCAGAAGACTGAATAAGTTCTCAACTAGCGAGTGTGAGTTAAGCTTAACATACTGACTGAATAACTGATGGCGATGGTTAAAAGACAAAAGTGAGACGGAAAATATGATTTTTAATTTGACTTTAAGTAATAAATGGATCATTTGAATGTTAATAAGCTGCAGAACAGAAAGAAAAGGCTGAGATATAATCCAAATGTCCTTTAGAAATAACATGTTTTTATTGTAAAGCACTTTGTAGCATATGTTTTTGTACCTTGACTTGGACTCGACTAGTCCTGGTCTTGGACTCGACTAAGGTGGTCTTGACTACAGCCCTGTTGTGTACATAGTGATGTTTTGTAATCTTGTCAAAGTGTACCAGTCATCAGCACCCTGGGGCCTTGTGGGGGGGTAAAGGTTCTGTGAAGTTTGGAGTCAGAAACATTTGATATGGAATAATAAAGATGTAAAGCTTAAAGACAATAATAATAATATTTTATTAATTTCCCAGTTAATTAACGGTCACTTACGTCCATATTGAGAAATCTTAATGAAGTCTCATATTTCCCTGATTGGATGCTGTACCACGGGTTATGTGACTGCTGCAGGGTGGTAATGTGTCTAATGACCGGTCAACATTTACAACACATGTTTTATTAAATGTTATCGACAGAAAGGATAAAAAGTCCAATAATACATATTTTATACATTTGACACATTGCTCCACAGTTGCTCCATGCAAACATTATTGGAATAACCACTTTGGGAATATCCATTGGAATTGGATTTGGACCTATTATAATAAATATGATGTTAGTTATAAAGTTAATGGAGTTTTGCATCTACTGAACAAATAAAATGTCTAAGAAATATAAACCTGATCCGTCTGGACTGTTGGGTCCTTGTAGATTATAGAGTGTGGTCTAGACCTGCTCTACCTGTAAAGGGTCTTGAGATAACTCTTGTTATGAATTGATACTATAAATAAAATTGAATTGAATTGTTCTGGATTGATGTGGAGGATGTGTTTCATGGATTTTTTGGTTCTAGGATAAAATTACAAAGTAGGGACATTATTATTTACTATTAAGGAAATTATTTGGATAAATGTTATTATAAAATTATATTATATTTTGAAAGTGACAAATAAGAAAGCCATCCGGACTCTGAACATTTACAACACATATATATATATATATATATATATATATATATATATATATATACACACAGTGGTGCTCATAAGTTTACATACCCATAGTTAAGTTGACTAAAAAGGAATAAAAAAATCATCTTTTGGAAATTGATCTTAATGCCTTAATTAAAAAATGAGGTAAAATCCAACCTTTAAGGACACCAATCTTCTTTGTGAATGAATAATGTTTCATAAATAAATAAATATTCTTCCTTAAAATACAGGGGCATAAGTATACACCCCCTATGTTAAAATACAGGGGGTATAAGTATACACCCCCTATGTTAAAATACAGGGGTATAAGTATACACCCCCTATGTTAAAATACAGGGGGCATAAGTATACACCCCCCTATGTTAAAATACAGGGGGTATAAGTATACACCCCCTATGTTAAAATACAGGGGGTATAAGTATACACCCCTATGTTAAAATACAGGGGGTATAAGTATACACCCCCTATGTTAAAATGCAGGGGCATAAGTATACACCCCCTATGTTAAAATACAGGGGCATAAGTATACACCCCCTATGTTAAAATACAGGGGGCATAAGTATACACCCCCTATGTTAAAATACAGGGGCATAAGTATACACCCCCTATGTTAAAATACAGGGGGCATAAGTATACACCCCTATGTTAAAATACAGGGCCATAAGTATACACCCCCTATGTTAAAATACAGGGGCATAAGTATACACCCCCTATGTTAAAATACAGGAGGCATAAGTATATACCCCTATGTTAAAATACAGGGGCATAAGTATACACACCCCCTATGTTAAAATACAGGGGCATAAGTATACACACCCCCTATGTTAAAATACAGGGGCATAAGTATACACCCCCTATGTTAAAATACAGGAGGCATAAGTATACACCCCCCTATGTTAAAATACAGGGGCATAAATATACACCCCCTATGTTAAAATACAGGGGCATAAGTATACACCCCCTATGTTAAAATACAGGGGCATAAGTATACACCCCCCTATGTTAAAATACAGGAGGCATAAGTATACACCCCCTATGTTAAAATACAGGGGCATAAGTATACACCCCCCATGTTAAAATACAGGGGGCATAAGTATACACCCCCTATGTTAAAATACAGGGGCATAAGTATACACCCCCTATGTTAAAATACAGGGGCATAAGTATACACACCCCCTATGTTAAAATACAGGGGCATAAGTATACACCCCCCTATGTTAAAATACAGGGGCACAAGTATACACCCCCCTATGTTAAAATACAGGGGCATAAGTATACACACCCCTATGTTAAAATACAGGGGCATAAGTATACACACCCCCTATGTTAAAATACAGGGCATAAGTATACACACCCCTATGTTAAAATACAGGGGCACAAGTATACACCCCCCTATGTTAAAATACAGGGCATAAGTATACACCCCCCTATGTTAAAATACAGGGGGCATAAGTATACACACCCCTATGTTAAAATACAGGAGGCATAAGTATACACCCCCTATGTTAAAATACAGGGGGCATAAGTATACACCCCCCATGTTAAATTACAGGGGCATAAGTATACACCCCCCTATGTTATAATACAGGGGCATAAGTATACACCCCCCTATGTTAAAATGCAGGGGGCATAAGTATACACCCCTATGTTAAAATACAGGGGGCATAAGTATACACCCCCCTATGTTAAAATACAGGGGGCATAAGTATACACCCCCCCATGTTAAAATACAGGGGGAATAAGTATACACCCCCTATGTTAAAATACAGGGGCACAAGTATACACCCCCCTATGTTAAAATACAGGGGCATAAGTATACACCCCCTATGTTAAAATACAGGGGCACAAGTATACACCCCCTATGTTAAAATACAGGGGCACAAGTATACACCCCCTATGTTAAAATACAGGGGCACAAGTATACACCCCCCTATGTTAAAATACAGGGGCATTAGTATACACACCCCCTATGTTAAAATACAGGAGGCATAAGTATACACCCCTATGTTAAAATACAGGGGGCATAAGTATACACCCCCCATGTTAAAATACAGGGGCATAAGTATACACCCCCCTATGTTAAAATACAGGGGGCATAAGTATACACCCCTATGTTAAAATACAGGGGCATAAGTATACACCCCCCATGTTAAAATACAGGGGCATAAGTATACACCCCCTATGTTAAAAATACAGGGGGCATAAGTATACACCCCCTATGTTATAATACAGGGCATAAGTATACACCCCCTATGTTAAAATACAGGGGGCATAAGTATACACCCCCTATGTTAAAATACAGGGGCATAAGTATACACCCCCTATGTTAAAATACAGAGGCATAAGTATACACCCCCTATGTTAAAATACAGGGGCATAAGTATACACCCCCTATGTTAAAATACAGGGGGGCATAAGCATACACCCCCTATGTTAAAATACAGGGGGCATAAGTATACACCCCCTATGTTAAAATACAGGGGGCATAAGTATACACCCCCCCTATGTTATAATACAGGGGCATAAGTATACACCCCCTATGTTAAAATACAGGGGGCATAAGTATACACCCCCTATGTTATAATACAGGGGCATAAGTATACACCCCTATGTTAAAATACAGGGGGCATAAGTATACACCCCTATGTTATAATACAGGGGCATAAGTATACACCCCTATGTTAAAATACAGGGGCATAAGTATACACCCCCTATGTTAAAATACAGGGGGCATAAGTATACACCCCCTATGTTATAATACAGGGGCATAAGTATACACCCCCCATGTTAAAATACAGGGGGCATAAGTATACACCCCCTATGTTAAAATACAGGGGGCATAAATATACACCCCCTATGTTAAAATACAGGGGGCATAAGTATACACCCCTATGTTAAAATACAGGGGCATAAGTATACACCCCCTATGTTAAAATACAGGAGGCATAAGTATACACCCCCTATGTTAAAATACAGGGCATAAGTATACACCCCCCATGTTAAAATACAGGAGGCATAAGTATACACCCCCTATGTTAAAATACAGGGGGCATAAGTATACACCCCCATGTTAAAATACAGGGGGCATAAGTATACACCCCCTATGTTAAAATACAGGGGGCATAAGTATACACCCCCTATGTTAAAATACAGGGGCATAAGTATACACACCCCCTATGTTAAAATACAGGGGGCATAAGTATACACCCCCTATGTTAAAATACAGGGGCACAAGTATACACCCCCCTATGTTAAAATACAGGGGCATAAGTATACACACCCCTATGTTAAAATACAGGGGCATAAGTATACACACCCCTATGTTAAAATACAGGGGCATAAGTATACACACCCCTATGTTAAAATACAGGGGCATAAGTATACACCCCCTATGTTAAAATACAGGGGCATAAGTATACACCCCTATGTTAAAATACAGGGGGCATAAGTATACACCCCCCTATGTTAAAATACAGGAGGCATAAGTATACACCCCCTATGTTAAAATACAGGGGGCATAAGTATACACCCCCCCATGTTAAATTACAGGGGCATAAGTATACACCCCCCTATGTTAAAATACAGGGGCATAAGTATACACCCCCTATGTTAAAATACAGGGGCATAAGTATACACCCCCCTATGTTATAATACAGGGGCATAAGTATACACCCCCCCATGTTAAATTACAGGGGCATAAGTATACACCCCCCCATGTTAAATTACAGGGGCATAAGTATACACCCCCCTATGTTAAAATACAGGGGCATAAGTATACACCCCCCTATGTTATAATACAGGGGCATAAGTATACACCCCTATGTTAAAATACAGGGGGCATAAGTATACACCCCCTATGTTAAAATACAGGGGCATAAGTATACACCCCCTATGTTAAAATACAGGGGCATAAGCATACACCCCCTATGTTATAATACAGGGGCATAAGTATACACCCCCTATGTTAAAATACAGGGGCATAAGTATACACCCCTATGTTAAAAATACAGGGGGCATAAGTATACACCCCTATGTTATAATACAGGGGCATAAGTATATACCCCCTATGTTAAAATACAGGGGGCATAAGTATACACCCCCTATGTTAAAATACAGGGGCATAAGTATACACCCCCCTATGTTAAAATACAGGGGCATAAGTATACACCCCCATGTTAAAATACAGGGGAATAAGTATACACCCCCTATGTTAAAATACAGGGGCACAAGTATACACCCCCTATGTTAAAATACAGGGGCACAAGTATACACCCCCCTATGTTAAAATACAGGGGCATAAGTATACACCCCTATGTTAAAATACAGGGGCACAAGTATACACCCCCTATGTTAAAATACAGGGGCACAAGTATACACCCCCTATGTTAAAATACAGGGGCACAAGTATACACCCCCTATGTTAAAATACAGGGGCACAAGTATACACCCCCCTATGTTAAAATACAGGGGCATTAGTATACACACCCCCTATGTTAAAATACAGGAGGCATAAGTATACACCCCCTATGTTAAAATACAGGGGGCATAAGTATACACCCCCCCCATGTTAAAATACAGGGGCATAAGTATACACCCCCCTATGTTAAAATACAGGGGCATAAGTATACACCCCCTATGTTATAATACAGGGGCATAAGTATACACCCCTATGTTAAAATACAGGGGGGGCATAAGTATACACCCCCTATGTTAAAATACAGGGGCATAAGTATACACCCCCCTATGTTATAATACAGGGGCATAAGTATACACCCCCCTATGTTAAAATACAGGGGGCATAAGTATACACCCCTATGTTAAAATACAGAGGCATAAGTATACACCCCCTATGTTAAAATACAGGGGCATAACTATACACCCCCCTATGTTATAATACAGGGGCATAAGTATACACCCCCCTATGTTAAAATACAGGGGCATAAGTATACACCCCTATGTTAAAATACAGGGGGCATAAGTATACACCCCTATGTTATAATACAGGGGCATAAGTATACACCCCCTATGTTAAAATACAGGGGGCATAAGTATACACCCCCTATGTTAAAATACAGGGGGCATAAGTATACACCCCCCTATGTTAAAATACAGGGGCACAAGTATACACCCCCTATGTTAAAATACAGGGGCACAAGTATACACCCCCTATGTTAAAATACAGGGGCATAAGTATACACCCCCTATGTTAAAATACAGGGGCACAAGTATACACCCCCTATGTTAAAATACAGGGGGCACAAGTATACACCCCTATGTTAAAATACAGGGGCACAAGTATACACCCCCTATGTTAAAATACAGGGGCATAAGTATACACCCCCTATGTTAAAATACAGGGGCATAAGTATACACCCCTATGTTAAAATACAGGGGGCATAAGTATACACCCCTATGTTAAAATACAGGGGCACAAGTATACACCCCTATGTTAAAATACAAGGGCACAAGTATACACCCCCTATGTTAAAATACAGGGGCATAAGTATACACCCCCTATGTTAAAATACAGGGGCATAAGTATACACCCCCTATGTTAAAATACAGGGGGGCATAAGTATACACCCCTATGTTAAAATACAGGGGGCATAAGTATACACCCCCTATGTTAAAATACAGGGGCACAAGTATACACCCCCTATGTTAAAATACAGGGGCACAAGTATACACCCCCCTATGTTAAAATACAGGGGCATAAGTATACACCCCCTATGTTAAAATACAGGGGCACAAGTATACACCCCTATGTTAAAATACAGGGGCACAAGTATACACCCCTATGTTAAAATACAGGGGCACAAGTATACACCCCCCTATGTTAAAATACAGGGGCATAAGTATACACCCCCTATGTTAAAATACAGGGGCATAAGTATACACCCCCTATGTTAAAATACAGGGGGCATAAGTATACACCCCTATGTTAAAATACAGGGGCACAAGTATACACCCCCTATGTTAAAATACAAGGGCACAAGTATACACCCCCCTATGTTAAAATACAGGGGCATAAGTATACACCCCCTATGTTAAAATACAGGGGCATAAGTATACACCCCCCTATGTTAAAATACAGGGGCATAAGTATACACCCCCCTATGTTAAAATACAGGGGGCATGGCGGTTTTACCTCTGCTGATAAAGTTAAAGAAAGTGGTCAGGAGAAGAAGACATTTTTTTTTCAACAGTAAAATTACAACTGTGCATTGAATGTAAGGCTTAATTTGAGGCTCTGATGTTTCTATTTAATAACAAGATGTAATGTTAGTGTTAATATAAAGAGCTTTCACACTAACAGTGTTCCTGAGTCATGGTTGTGTGGAGATGACGCTTTTATTCTGAAGGATTTGTGCCGGAAGTGTTGCTGTTGTTGCAGCCTAATTAGGAGCGGCTCCATCTCCGCTATTAGAGCCGCTGTGATGTTAAAGTGATGTTTCATTGTTAGGAGACATCGACAGCGATGGAGCTTCTTCCTCCTCTTCCTCTTCTGTGTCTCTGCCTCCTGACTCGCTCTGGACTCACGTCTGCTCAACAAAACGGTAAGAAAACTCATCATTACACTGAGTTATGGATTTGCAAATGTAATTGTTTATTTTATGTAAATGAAGCATCTGTAACATGCAGAGGTCTGGAAACAGAGCTGTTCTCATGCTGCTCAGCTGCTGTCACATTAAAATGTTTCCTAATATTTAGCACAGATCAAAAATGTTGATGCTTTAGTAACTGCGTGCGCGCGGTCTCCATTTTGTCGTAGGTGGGCTTTTTGTAGGGTGACCACCCGTCCCGCGTAGCGCGTGCGCGCACAGCGTTGGAAGCCCAATTCGTACGTCCCGCAAATTGAGACCGTGTCACGCATAATCAATGCTTGCTCAAAAAAGAGTTGGTTGCTCTATATCTTGGAGCCCCAGGCAGCAAAACGAACAATAGACTCGTTGGAGATGAACAGCGCCTCGCCTGTAAAGTGGACGAGACCAGGCGGCAGCAGCAGGTGGGGGGGGGACAAAAAGCTGCAGTAAAGTTGGACAGTCTCCAGCCGTCTTCTGGCTGGACAGGAAGTGACAGAAACACTGTGGTGTGACTCCGATTTAATAAAATATAATCAGAGCCACATATCAGCAGGTGCTTTAGTGCAGGTGCTTTTCAGTGTGTTTAAATATGACAGAGTAGCTCTCAGAATGCTCTACATGAGATCTGTTGCTGATTTTAATTAACAGACTGGAGATGATCTGTGATCTGATCAGATTTAGTCTCTCTGACCTCTAAACGTCACTATCAGCCAGAATGTACAGAATATGACTTTAAATCAGACAAATTGTTAAAATCCCTCCGATTCGTTGTCGTCATGACCCCTTGGGCTTATTATCTGGTGGTCACCCTAGCTTTTTGTGCATTTCCCAGAAACTGTCCACTGCAGACTGCCTGCAGCTCCTTATTTTGAAAAGATAAAGTAGAAACCCAAATATGACAAGTTTAGTTGTTTTGTTTTTGTTTTTTTCGATCACATTTAAAACATCACATACATATAACATAAATACTAAAAAAACAAACAATAAAGTATCCGTTCATACAGTGTGATCATAATTCGTTTATAATACATTCTAATGGTGTAGGTTATGGCATTACACACTTTATACTTTTTATTTTATTCTTATTTTGTTCTTAGATCCCTCAGGATCTTATCAATCTTAGGTGTATTATTAATAATTTCTGTATTTTATGTACATATTATATATTAACACAGGTATTACGTGCAGAAGATAAACAAAAAATACTAACAAATAAAATACATTCCCATTCATATTACCATTCATGCCTCACTTTTATATTCGTCCTACTTTTTTAGTATTTTTTTTAAATCTTTGCAGCGTGTAACACATTTTCATTTCTTTATTGATGCTTATTCAAAGCTCCCACGTGTTTCCTGCTGATATACATCTCTGTTTTACATTTGTTCTCATCTTTATCTTTGTGAACATATCCCTTCTCTCTCTAATGCAACATGTAAGAAGTATTCAGATCCTTTACTTCAGAAGAAGTACTAATACACTGTAAAAATACTCTGTTGCAAATGTCCTTGAAATGTTACTTAAGTAAAAGTCTGTAATTATCATCAGGAAAATGTAATTAAAGTATTAAAAAGTCAAAGTAAATCCTCACATTTTAGAAACTGGAAACGATCCAAACATCCATCTTCATCCGCTTATCCAGTATCAGGTCGCGGGGGCAGCAGCTCCAGCAGGGGACCCCAAACTTCCCTTTTCCCGAGCCACATCAACCAGCTCCGCCTGGGGTCAGTCAGTCATCTCAGTCATCCGAGAGGAGCTCGGATGACTGAGATGACTGACTGACTCCAGTGAGCTTCTCACCCTATCTCTAAGGGAGACGCCAGCCACCCTCCTGAGGAAACCCATTTCGGCCGCCTGTACCCTGGATCTCGTTCTTTCAGTCCTGACATAGCCTTCTTGACCATAGGTGAGGGTAGGAACGAAAATTGCCCGGTAGATCGAGAGCTTTGCCTTTTGGCTCAGCTCTCTTTTCGTCACAACGGTGCGATACACAGAATGTAATACCGCACCGGCTGGTCCGATTCTCCGACCAATCTCACGCTCCATGGTCCCCTCACTCGCGAACAAGACCCCAAGGTACTTAAACTCCTTCAATTGGGGTAAGGACTCACTCCCTACCTGAAGAAAGCACTCCATCGGTTTCCTGCTGAGAACCATGGCCTCAGATTTAGAGGTGCTTAGAGCCGCTTCACACTCGGCTGCGAACCGATCCAGTGAGTGCTGAAGGTCACAGCCCGATGATGCCATCAGGACCACATCATCTGCAAAAAGCAGCGATCAGATCCTGAGCCCACCGAACTGCAACCCTTCCCCGCCCCCGACTACGCCTCGATATCCTGTCCATAAATATTACAAACAGGATTGGTGACAAAGCGCAGCCCTGGCGGAGGCCAACCCTCACCTGGAACGAGTCCGACTACTGCCGAGAACCCGGACACAGCTCTCGCTTTGGTCATACAGAGATTGGATGGCCCTGAGAAGGGAACCCCTCACCCCATACTCCCGCAGCACCTCCCACAATTTCTCCTGGGGGACCCGGTCATACGCCTTCTCCAGATCCACAAAACACATGCAGACTGGTTGGGCATACTCCCAGGCCCCTTCCAAGATCCTTGCGAGAGTGAAGATCTGATCCATTGTTCCACGGCCAGGACGGAATCCGCATTGTTCCTCTTCAATCCGAAGTTCGACTATCGGCCGAACCCTCCTTTCCAGCTCCTTGGAGTAGACTTTACCAGGGAGGCTGAGAAGTGTGATACCCCTGTAATTGGCACACACCTGGGACCACCTCTGGTCCCCCTTTTTGAAGAGGGGAACCACCACCCCGGTCTGTCACTCCTTAGGCACCGTCCCAGACTTCCACGCAATGTTGAAGAGGCGTGTCAACCAAGACATCCCCTCCACACCCAGAGCCTTCAGCATTTCTGGACGGATCTCATCAATCCCTCCAGACGTTCCCAATTTACCCGCACTAAACGTTTGAGGCTGTCGCTGTCGCTGTTGAATAAGTACAGCCACCGGGACGACTAAGCCGATGTTCTCGGCTAACACTGGTTCGTTGGACATTTCGCAGTGTGACCATGGCCGACAGTACCGTGCCTTGTCGGGGGCGGGCGGGGATAGATAGGCTTTTGCTGACCTGCAAGCGAACGTGACAGACCAGTCAAAGTGAGCCCCCTGGTGGCTGGCTATAGTGGTTACAGGTCATAAGTCCGGCACCATTCATAATAGTCACACTAAAAACTCAAAGTACTCTTCAAATACAGTTTCTCCAACTGTGTTTATTATTTTAGGTAGTTATTATCACGTTTATCCAAGTTCAAGTGTCCATATCCCCGGATGAGATGATTTTTATTCGTTATTTGACAATATAAACATACACTGACCTCCTCGAGCTTTTATTTTGTTACTTCCGGTTACCGGCATTTCATTTGCATATTAGCTAAATATTTAGTTTCACTCGAAACATTTAGATTTAGATTTAACATTTAGATTTAGATTTAACATTTAGATTTAATATTTAGATTTAACATTTAGATTTAGATTTAGATTTAATATTTAGATTTAACATTTAGATTTAGATTTAGATTTAACATTTAGATTTAGATTTAATATTTAGATTTAACATTTAGATTTAGATTTAGATTTAACATTTAGATTTAGATTTAATATTTAGATTTAGATTTAACATTTAGATTTAGATTTAACATTTAGATTTAGATTTAACATTTAGATTTAGATTTAGCATTTAGATTTAAGATTTAAGATTTAGGTGTAATATTTAAGATTTGGATTTAACTATTTAAAATATTTCCAAGTTGACAAATATTGTTGTAAATGTGCAAGAAAGTGACCCTCAAAATTTCAGACCAGTTTTTTAAACATTATTTAAAGCTAAATGTGACAAAATGTTGCTTTTATTTTCAGCGTGAGCCGCTTTACAAACGGCGCCCCATACCCATCTACCGCTCCGTAAACCCCTGTCTGATCATGAGCCAGTCAGAGTAGTTCTCTGCACTGTGCAGCTTAGTTTGTACATGGAGACAGTCACAAAGGACAGAGTAACGGGAGGACAACTCAGCAGATAGAATTTGGTTATACTCAAGGTTTACCAGTTTACCAGTAAACGCACCATTTTGTCTCATCTGTGTTGTTTTTCAGACAACAGCAGTGGCCAGTGCTAGTCGGTGCTAGTTAGTGTCTGTTAGCTCACAGTGCTCTAGGGTGCTAGTTAGCGTCTGTTAGCTCACAGGGCTCTAGGGTGCTAGTTAGCATCTGTTAGGTCACAGGGCTCTAGGGTGCTAGTTTGTGTCTGTTAGGTCACAGGGCTCTAGGGTGTGTTAGAGCTAAATCCTGCTCCATTCTCAGGGTTCATTCAATTAGTAGTCAAAATCTCAGATGTTGATATGTGAATCCATTTTATTACATAGGATATCCTAGAGACAAATACAGAGTCAACCTAACACAGCTCTTCCCCAAATTTGTCTGACTCTTTGGCTCTCAGACCCCCAGTGTTATCTCACAAAGGGTGGGGTCTTGTGCTTATTCCTTATCTTTTAGTTGGGATGTGACTGAGGGTTTATGACCCTCAGGACTTGCAAAGCAACAGAGCAGTTGGGCCATAAAGGGTGACTGAAACCAGAGACAGGGTGTCTCTAACATCATCAATTCAACTTTTGACACATTTGTAGAGCTGGGTTATAACAAAATGTACCAGAACATCTTATATTATGAAACAGAAGTATTGCAAAACAACTTAATGTAACAAACAACAAACTATATATTTATAACAACAAACTTAATGCATGACCAACATGTCTTCATTTATGTTGCTAGTTAGTGTCTGTTAGGTCACAGGGCTCTGGGGTGCTAGTTAGTGTCTGTTAGGTCACAGGGCTCTGGGGTGCTAGTTAGCGTCTGTTAGGTCACAGGGCTCTAGGGTGCTAGTTTGTGTCTGTTAGGTCACAGGGCTCTAGGGTGCTAGTTTGTGTCTGTTAGCTCACAGGGCTCTAGGGTGCTAGTTTGTGTCTGTTAGGTCACAGGGCTCTAGGGTGCTAGTTAGTGTCTGTTAGGTCACAGGGTTTTAGGGTGCTAGTTTGTGTCTGTTAGCTCACAGGGCTCTAGGGTGCTAGTTAGTGTCTGTTAGCTCACAGGGCTCTAGGGTGCTAGTTTGTGTCTGTTAGCTCACAGGGCTCTAGGGTGCTAGTTTGTGTCTGTTAGCTCACAGGGCTCTAGGGTGCTAGTTAGCGTCTGTTAGGTCACAGGGCTCTAGGGTGCTAGTTTGTGTCTGTTAGGTCAAAGGGCTCTAGGGTGCTAGTTAGCGTCTGTTAGGTCACAGGGCTCTAGGGTGCTAGTTTGTGTCTGTTAGCTCACAGGGCTCTAGGGTGCTAGTTTGTGTCTGTTAGCTCACAGGGCTCTAGGGTGCTAGTTAGCGTCTGTTAGGTCACAGGGCTCTAGGGTGCTAGTTTGTGTCTGTTAGGTCACAGGGCTCTAGGGTGCTAGTTAGCGTCTGTTAGGTCACAGGGCTCTAGGGTGCAAGTTTGTGTCTGTTAGCTCACAGGGCTCTAGGGTGCTAGTTTGTGTCTGTTAGGTCACAGGGCTCTAGGGTGCTAGTTTGTGTCTGTTAGGTCACAGGGCTCTAGGGTGCTAGTTAGCGTCTGTTAGGTCACAGGGCTCTAGGGTGCTAGTTAGTGTCTGTTAGGTCACAGGGTTTTAGGGTGCTAGTTTGTGTCTGTTAGCTCACAGGGCTCTAGGGTGCTAGTTAGTGTCTGTTAGCTCACAGGGCTCTAGGGTGCTAGTTTGTGTCTGTTAGCTCACAGGGCTCTAGGGTGCTAGTTTGTGTCTGTTAGCTCACAGGGCTCTAGGGTGCTAGTTAGCGTCGGTTAGGTCACAGGGCTCTAGGGTGCTAGTTTGTGTCTGTTAGGTCACAGGGCTCTAGGGTGCTAGTTTGTGTCTGTTAGGTCACAGGGCTGTAGGGTGCTAGTTAGCGTCTGTTAGCTCACAGGGCTCTAGGGTGCTAGTTTGTGTCTGTTAGCTCACAGGGCTCTAGGGTGCTAGTTAGTGTCTGTTAGCTCACAGGGCTCTATGGTGCTAGTTTGTGTCTGTTAGGTCACAGGGCTCTAGGGTGCTAGTTTGTGTAAAATGTATTTATAGGCTAAGGGCCGTACATTCAAATATAAACCAGAGAAACTTCAAGTTTTACTCCTTCTCCTCTCTCTCAAATGCTCTTTTTTCCAAGCAGATAGGATAACCTGTGTAGTGTTTACTTGCTGTATCTGATGAGGAGACATCAATAATGAGAGCTGTAATGCCAACAGGTTCATAGGATGTTAACTAGATCTGTTTCTTTGCAGAGCAGTGGTGTTAACCTACATTTATGTATTTGTCTGACCATTCAGGGTCAGAACACAACATTGATATTTTTGTCACCTTACATATTGTGACAAAGTTGTTATCAAATTGTTCTGAGAGAGAGATCAGTGTTATTTATTTTTCATTGCATGCTTAAGACAAGTGTCAAACATAAGAATTAGAAAGAAAATGTATGTATGTGTTATAAAAATTAGAATATATCCTATTAAACTAACCAAAACATGAGAATCAGAAAAAGATTTGCAGAGCACAATGTGGAAAACAAGTCTGTCTTAACCTAATTACTCTACATGTAAACATACTGATTAATACCTGTTTTTATCTTCCAGAGCCAAAAGTCAGAGTGACCGTGAAACATGGCAGTGATGCTGTGTTACCCTGCTCTCTCAGCACCAAGGAGGACATTACATCCGAACTCTTTGTCTGGAGGAAAGCTCCTCAGAAAGACGAAGGTCTGAAAAAAGTGTTCCAGTATAACGCAGGCTTTCATTACAACAACGGTCGTCCAGGTCAGAGTGAAGAGTTCAAAGGTCGAGTCTCTCATTTTCAAGATGGACTGAAACACGGCAACGCCTCCATAATCATCAGAAATACAAAGATATCTGACAGTGGAGAATACAGCTGTGATTTTCCAGAACTTCAAACATTCTACATTGAGCTTGTTGTTGGTGAGTACTTTTATTAAACAGTTAAAGTTTGATCAATGAACACGATATTAAAATTTCTTTTTAACTGTTTGTCAAGTTAATAATATTTCACACGCATTAATGTTTTGTTTTGCCTTTGAGGTGGAGTTTTACCCTCTTGAGGCTCGTTGTGATCATGGATGTTTCTGTCTCTTAATATCGAAACATTTAATCTGTATAATACCAGGACCACGAGGACCTGATGTATGCAAATGACATCACTGTTTAACAAACACTCATCAGGTTTCATTAGGTGTGTTGATCTCAATTAAAACTCTGAAAGAGCTGCATTGATAAAATATATACATATATATGTGTATATATATGTGTATGTATATATACGTACATGTATGTGTATATATATATATATATATATATATATATATATATATATATATATATATATATATATATATACACACTACCGGTCCAAAGTTTGGGGTCACTTCTACATTTCCATACCACTCCATTATAGACAGAATACCTGCTAATTTGGGTGGGGGGGCTGATCTTTAATGCAATATCTACATTGCCCATTAACAGCAATCATTCATCCGATGTTCCAAAGGTACATTCTGTGTACTAATCTATCATTTAAAAATAAAAAAACTAGAAAAACATTGGAGAACCATTTTACTATTATGTAAGCACATAATGTAATCTGATTACTGCCCTGGTTAAAAAAAAATGCAGCTGATCTCAGCTGGCATTCTGTCTACAATGGAGTGCAATGGGGATTTCTATGTGACCCCAAACTTTGGACCGGTAGTGTATATATGTGTGTGTGTATATATATATATATATATATATATATATACATGTGCAAATCAGACAGAAATCTCACATGTAACATATCCTCGTGCTTTCATAACAGCATTGTTGCTTCAGTGGTCAGGTAGAACAGGTAGAACATGTCGGAGGAGACATTCTGTTCAATAAACAGGGAAACAAAGTTCAGGTGTTGTCTCAGTGTTGCCTCTCTACCAAGTTGATGAATGATATTAAATAATGCTGATATGTTTAATAAGCACTCTAACATTTGTTTTTCTCTTTCATGTGACGGAGCAGGGCCAACCTCAGGTGAGTCCTGATTTTAATGAATTTACTAATCCCTAAATTAACATGTGTGATGTCATCACCAATGAGGAAATATATTTATACACATTTTCAGTTTTAAAAGATTTTTTTTTTTTTAAAGTACTATGAATTATATTTAATGTCCATTTGTCACTTCTGGGTGCTAACCAATACTTTATTAAAGTAGACGTGTATAGTTTCCCACTGGGAACCCAGAAATCCCGACATTTCATGTAAACTTGAACACAACCAACATAGCCCGTGCCCCTCGGCGGCATCATGGTGGTACCGACAGTTGGAAGAAAGCGGCAGTCTGGTTGGCTGTTTACAGATCTGTGCTCATCATCGTACATTTTTATGTATTGGTGTTATTGTTGAATACACTGTGAATACATACAGTATTTCTATAATTGTATGATGTTTTTGTTGAGTTATTATTACACAATAACTTCTCTGACCTTTTTGAATCCCCCGACAAATAACCCATATTACAAAAAAGACTAAACTAATAAAAACTAAACTAAAACTAAGCATTTTCAAAAAATATAAAACTAAACCAGCAAACCCGCTTTCAAAACTAATTAAAACTAAACTGAACTTAAAAACTATAATAACCTTAGACCGGTACTGCCATTTTGTTTTGTCAGCGTCAAAAACATCGTGGCAGAGAATCGTGATCTTAATTCTAAGATTAAATATCGTGATTCCTATTTTCCCCGAATCGTGCCGGCCTAACGTCCGCTCGGCTTCATGTGACCTGTGTTCCTCTCTACGGTAACTTTCTCTCTTCTGTTCCAGGATCTCCTAATGTCGGACTGAATGTTGCTGTTGCCGTTCTTACAGCTGTTATTGGTGTTGTTTTTTTCTAGCTCGGCCTATAAAAGAGGTAAGTTTATAAATAAAATATTGTATCAACATTTTCATATATATACAATATATAGATATGTTTAGAGTCTTTGAGGTAGTTTTATCTTCAGTCATTAATATTTCTGTTGGTATTTATTTATTTATTTACACCAGAATAGGATAACATCAGTTGGATTTCCTCTTAACTTTGTTTTCTCTCCTGCAGGATCACAAGTCCCATGTAGGTAAGGGAAGACAGCACGCTCTTATTGTGAAGGTTTCATTAGAGTGTGTGATTGATGGGTGTTTGGTATTTAGTGATCATGTTTTCAGCACACGTGGAGAGGAGGCTCTTCTCTCTGTGGGAGAGTGACAGGTCATACTATATGTATCAAACTATAACAACTAGAGTGTGTCTGGCTCTGTTCCAAGGTGATATTATCAATGGCAATTTATTTATAAAGCACCTTTACATTAAAAGACAACATAAGCATAGTATGAACAACAAAAATATGAATACAGTACAAGCATCTCACACACACACACACACACTGTAATTAACCAAAAGCTTGAGAGAATAAAAAAGTTTTTTTTTCTAATTGTGGGTACAGCCAGAAGACCGACCTGATGACCTGAGAGGCCTGATGATGATCAGGTATTGCAACATGTATCATCTCTTCCACTTTACTAAATAATTGCGACATTTAAATTGATTTTCATGTATTACTGTATGACGGATCAATCATGCTCCTTCCCACTGACATGGTTTTAAATGTGTGTGTGTGTGTGTGTGTGTGTGTGTGTGTGTGTATGTGTGTGTCCTATTAACACAGCCCAAAATGCCCTATAAAAAGGTAGTCATATGAACATGACAGTCAGTTGTCTCAGGTGACTTTGTCTGAAGTCGTTGACGTGTAAACATGTAACTGTTTCAGATAAATCTGCATGGAGGGAACTTCTGCGGTCTCTGGTGTCTTTGTGGACTCCTCGTCTCACAATGTCTTCACGTAGTCAGCAAGTAAATTACTTTAATTCATGAAAAAACTATAATTTCTGTATTAAATAATGTCATGGGAAAATTACAGAGTGAACTGGCAACCCAAGAAAACCACCACACCTGCAGAGGTGACTCAAACGTTAGTAAAGTTGTAAAGTAACTCGTAGTTTAACCACAAAGTGACCAAAACATTATTACCACAGAGTGTTAAATTCAAAAGGCGGCTGGTGAAGAAGGGACTGTTTGTGTTCTCCTGTAATTATTTAGATAAAGCCAGTCAGTATAGAAGCTGTGTGTTTTATTTTTTATTAAATAACATTTTGTTAATGATCCTCAGCTAAAGGAAACAAGACTGCACCAGTGTTACTTGATTTAATTTTAAAGGGGACGTATAATGAAAAACTCTCATTTTCAGTCATGGTGCACAAACATTTGAGTTTCTGGAAGGCCGATCAACCCAAAACCTGAAATAACAACAACCCAGACAGATATGTGGGTCGAAAACAATTCATCAAGCCAGAGAGAGAGAGAGAGAGAGAGAGAGAGAGAGAGAACAGACGTCTCTTATAATAGTGGAAAATATTTTCTGGGTCTCTGGGATTTTTTTTGTTGCAATACTGCGAGTGGTCACTGGACAAAATTAGCAGAAATTAAAATAGTAAATTAACCAGTAGTGTTTTTTGAACATTAAAACGTAAAAATGTTCTCGTAGAAATTTAAAAATACAAGTACGCACCTGAAAATGATCATAATATGTCTCCTTAAAAAGAAAATGTTGATGTACTGTACCTGCTGGCGGGGTTGGTGGTTCAATCCCCGGCTCTTGGCCACACGTCCTTAAGCAAGACGCTGAATCCCAAATTACTCAGATGGTCAGACAGCACCTTGCATGGTAGCTCTGTTAATGGAGGAATGACATATAAACTTCTTTATTAATATTATCCTGCCGCTTTAATTTACTAAAAGTACTCAATGAATAATGTTATCCATGATTTTTTTGTAATCAAAGTGAAATCTAACGTGACTTCTTTTTTTATTTAGACGTTTGTGTCGTTGACATTATTTAGGATGAGCATGTTCTGCTTCTTTTTATTTCCTAAGGTGCTAAGCCAGAGTTTGTCAGGTTGAACTATACACTGTTGTTGGCTGTAATATCAGCATTGTGTGTGTTTATATTGATCTGATGCACCTGCAGGGCATCATGTACTCTCAGGCAGAGCTTCATCATTTCAATCTAAATAAAACATAAAAAATATGTCAAACTGTATGTTGTGACTGTTCAATTCAAATTCCTGAGAAGTGTGGTAGAAGTACACTTAATACTCTTAGGATAACAAAGTATGGGTGTATCAGAATCAGAAATACTTTATTGATCCCTGAAGGGAAATTCAGTGTCACAGTAGCACCAATAGTAAGAAGACAGAGACGGAGCACTGCAACAGGCAGCATGCACGTTAGCGCATGTGCACTCTTCATTTCAGATGCATCAGAATCAGCTTTATAAGGACATAATGCACAGGACAACACACAGTGCATGTGGTCACATGAAGGGATTTTTTGAGGTGACTAGGGAGGGTGGAAAAAACAAAAACGTTACAGAGGCAGTCAGTTGGAAGCGGGGAGGGATGGGGGGGACATGTATGGTGTGGAGTAAGATGAGTTGTGTATGTGAAGTGTGAGGCGTCAGACTGTCTATGTTGTTACAGAAAGTTCAGTTCAGATCGGCCTTGTCCTTGAGGAGAGATAAGCCACTGCACAGGAGGCAATAGTAAGGCCGGCTGCAAGTTGTTTTCCCGCTCGGATGAAGGCTGGGGGGGGTTTGGGGGGGTTGATTCGGTGGCATTTGTCCGAATCAATGTCTGTCAATCTCTCACGTCCTTAGCATCATAAGTGAGTCCAGTTCATGTAGTGATTTCGACAGTTCTTCTACCTTCTCTGCCAGTCCGGTGGTTACACGAAGCAACTCCACCGACTGGGCCCTGATGGTATCAATCCCCTTCTGCGCTTCCAAGGTCCGGTCTGAGATGTTACGGGACAGTTCACTGGTCTGGTCGGCCCTCAGATGTAAAACCTTCATCCTCTCGAACGCTTCATTTAAGCACTCTTTAAGTTCCCCAGACAGCTTATGGGTAAATCTGCTGGCGGCTGTCTTACCAATTTTCCAGTAAGTTAGGGAGATTCCAAGTCCGATGATCAGGAAGCCCCCCAACAGAATTCCAATTATCCATATGTCCTCGATGTCCTCCACAGTTAACGCATCCAAGCAGACCGCTTGCCAATTCTCCCATGAATCACAAGCGTAGCCTGCAGCGTATGTTCCACCGGGGCAGGACAGCTCCCCCCGGTGAAACATGCGTAACCCGTTGACCAATTCCCTGTCGAAGGTTTCCAGGAAAACAGCAGGCAGGGGGGACCAAAGAGAAAGGAGAACAGTTTCCACACAACAAAGTAGACAGAAGTGGGAGCAAGCCAAGATAAGAGGGGAGAGTAGGAAAAGCATGATTGCTCTCCACAGAAGCAGGAAGAAGAACAACGGTACAGTTTGCAGGAATCATTTGACAAGGACTCTGACTCTAAATCACGGCTGCTGCTGGCACCTTCCCATGTCTTCAACCCTTTTGCTAGTTTGGATCCACAGAAGAACATCTCCAGGATAACTGCCTCACATCCGGCGGGTGGGGTTTGTGGGATCGCTGTGGACCAAGTACACAGGGAGATCCCTGGTAAGATCTAATGAGGTGTAACCATGTATCAGCTCATTTAAATAGCTCACATTACTGTATTGTGTCAACAGTTAACTTCATTTAATATTCTTTGTGGCGGTTTTTTTTTGTGGGGGGGCAAATGTTCCCCCGAAACAAGTTACAACCCAGAGTTTTTTCTCCTATCCCAGAATGCATCTGTGGTTTAGCCAGACCTTACTTCATAATCACACTTTCCCAGGTTGGGGATCCAGAACTGCAGTCTCTCCTCTCTGTGCAAGGGGATGGACTTTTATTCTGAAGAGATTGCACCGGAAACGGTTTTACTTCTGCTGATAAAGTCATAGAGAGTTAAAGAAAGTGGTGATGAAGGAGATGAAGACATTTTTTCAACAGTAAAATTACAACTGTGCATTGAATTTAAGGCTTAATTTGAGGCTCTGATGTTTGTATTTAATAACAAGATGTAATGTTAGTGTTAATATAAAGAGCTTTCACACTAACAGTGTTTGTGCAGAATTCCTGAGTCATAGTTATGTGGAGATGACGCTTTTATTCTGAAGGATTTGTGCCGGAAGTGTTGCTGTTGCAGCTTAATTAGTTATTAGAGCCGTTGTGATATCAAAGTGACGTCAGATTAGTGATTAGTGGCTCTAATGAAAGCTTCACAATAAGAATGAACTGTCTTCCAGAGATGGCAGAAGTACTCACTTCCAGTACTCAAGTAGAAGTACAGATAATTTTGTTAAAAAAATACTCTGGTTAAAGTAGAAGTACTGGTTTAACTTCTGTACTCAAGTAAAAGTAACAAAGTACAGGCTTAGAAATGTACTTAAAGTATAAAAGTAAAAGTATCCTTAGAATAACAGAGCTCCCTGGACCAGACAGATGTTACTAGAGAGACGCTGAGGGACTCCAGAGGACATGGAGGACAGGCTCTTTATTCTTTATTCTTTATTCTTTATTCTTTATATGCCATTACCTACATGTTAATGGCTGTCTGCATATAGGTGTGGGTGTCTCGGCCACCGTACACGAGGCTGAGGCTCGTTCTTTTTTTATCTTCAAAAATCTGGGAAACAATAAATGCATACATACTGAGTGATGTTGAAACTGAAACTGAAATATCTGTTAGTGCAATAACACTGGCTTGAAATGTGTGCTGTACTCTACTGTTATTATTATTATTATTATTATTATTATTATTATTACTTTTCACAAATGCAACTACTTAATTATGTTAACTATGTAAATACTGTATCCTAATATTCCTTTAATTATGTAAATACCGTACATATCCACACTCCTTATATTTCTTTATTTATATTTCTACTCTGATATTTGATATTTATACTATTTGTGCAACTGCAACAGAATTTCCCTTCTGGGATCAATAAAAGGGAGGGGGGGTTAGAGCATGCGTCATATTGGATATTGGACACCGAAAAACCAACATACCAACGAAGAGCCAACGAGGATGGGTTTTCATTTTTGTTGAATAAATCTTCGTGTTAACCTTCCATTGGACCCGGATCCTCCTTCAGAGGTTCTACTAACACGAAGTTAGTTCATTCTCCGTGGCTACTAGCCCACTACTAACGGGGTGGTCCCGGAGCCTTGGATCAGCGATGGTTCTGATATCTCTGGTATTATATTTCTTCATGGAGGGGACAGAAACCAGGACATGTCGCCTTAATGCTGGACCTCTGGAGCTGCTGGTTCTGTTCTGGGTCCTGGTTTTGTATGGACCGACACTCGGACAGGAACAAGGTGAGAAAGATAAAGCTCAATAATCAGTTCATCAGCGGGAATGTTGATCAGGTCAGACATTAGGCTCGTTGGAGATGAACTGCGCCTCGGTCTGTAAAGTGAACAAGAGCAGGCGGCAGCGCAAGAAGGGGAGGGGTACAACGCTGCGGTAATGTCGGACAGTTTCCAGCCGCTTCAGACTGGACAGGAAGTGACAAAAACACTGGTGCGAAATTCTGATTTAATAAAATATAATCAGACCCACATATCAGCAGCTACACAGTCTCCAGTTGTTTTAATTATGACAGAGTAGCTCTCAGAATGTTCTACATGAGATCTGTTGCTGATTTTAATTAATAACAGACTGGAGATGATCAGTGATCTGATCAGATTTAGTCTCTCTGACCTCTAAACGTCACTATCAGCCTCACAACATGTGTTCTGTACAGAAAAAGTCTTTAAATCAGACAAATAGCAGTTAAAATCCCTCCGATAAGTTTATATAAAACGTCATCATGTTGTAAACCAATCAGGTTTTAAATCAGCTGAGAAGCCGGCGTTTCCCAGCATGCTTTGGGTCCGCCTGGCTCTTGCAGTCGGTGAAAAGCAACTGCGCCGCCTGGTCTCAGACCTGCGGCCCCCGGGTCTCAGAACTGCGGCCGCCTTGCTCTCGTGAGATTTCCGTTGCCCACGTGTGCATGACGTCAGAGCAAGTCGGGATCAAGTCGGACACAAATCTAACCGGCATGCAACGGGCGCCAATCATCTCCAACATTCAGCTGGTAACAGACTGGTAGAACATCTCCAACATCCTGCTGGTAACAGACTGGTAGAACATCTCCAACATCCTGCTGGTAACAGACTGGTAGGACATCTCCAACATCCTGCTGGTAACAGACTGGTAGAACATCTCCAACATCCTGCTGGTAACAGACTGGTAGAACATCTCCAACATCCTGCTGGTAACAGACTGGTAGAACATCTCCAACATCCTGCTGGTAACAGACTGGTAGAACATCTCCAACATCCTGCTGGTAACAGACTGGTAGGACATCTCCAACATCCTGCTGGTAACAGACTGGTAGGACATCTCCAACATCCTGCTGGTAACAGACTGGTAGAACATCTCCAACATCCTGCTGGTAACAGACTGGTAGAACATCTCCAACATCCTGCTTTGTAACAGACTGGTAGAACATCTCCAACATCCTGCTGGTAACAGACTGGTAGAACATCTCCAACATCCTGCTGGTAACAGACCGGTAGGACATCTCCAACATCCTGCTGGTAACAGACTGGTAGGACATCTCCAAAATCCTGCTGGTAAAAGACTGGTAGGACATCTCCAACATCCTGCTGGTAACAGACTGGTAGAACATCTCCAACATCCTGCTGGTAACAGACTGGTAGAACATCTCCAACATCCTGCTGGTAAGAGACTGGTAGGACATCTCCAACATCCTGCTGGTAACAGACTGGTAGGACATCTCCAACATCCTGCTGGTAACAGACTGGTAGGACATCTCCAACATCCTGCTGGTAACAGACTGGTAGAACATCTCCAACATCCTGCTGGTAACAGACTGGTAGAACATCTCCAACATCCTGCTGGTAACAGACTGGTTGAACATCTCCAACCTCATGCTGGTAACAGACTGGTAGGACATCTCCAACATCCTTCTGGTAACAGACTGGTAGGACATCTCCAAAATCCTGCTGGTAACAGACTGGTAGGACATCTCCAACATCCTGCTGGTAACAGACTGGTAGAACATCTCCAACATCCTGCTGGTAACAGACTGGTAGAACATCTCCAACATCCTGCTGGTAACAGACTGGTAGGACATCTCCAACATCCTGCTGGTAACAGACTGGTAGGACATCTCCAACATCCTGCTGGTAACAGACTGGTAGAACATCTCCAACATCCTGCTGGTAACAGACTGGTAGGACATCTCCAACACCCTGCTGGTAACAGACTGGTAGGACATCTCCAACACCCTGCTGGTAACAGACTGGTAGGACATCTCCAACATTCTGCTGGTAACAGACTGGTAGAAGATCTCCAACATCCTGCTGCACACATTAAAGGATCTCAGCTTCCTCAGGAAGTAGAGTCTGCTCATCCCCTTCTTGTAAACAGCAGTGTTGACCTTCCAGTTCAGCCTGCTGTCCATGTTGACACCCAGGTATCTTTACTCCTCCACCATGTCCACGTCACTTCCCAGGATGCAAAGGGGCTGCGGAGCCGTTTCCTTTCCTCCACCAGTGCCCTGTACCCCCCTCCTGTCCATCCCTTATACACCCAACAACTGCAGATTTCCTCTGACCTTCTCTATTTTAACATAATGATTAAAGTATGTTTTGTCTTTCAGGGCCCGGTGGTGTTAAAGTGGTTGTTAGAGAAGACAGCAACGTCGTGTTGCCCTGTTCTCTCAGCACCAAGGAGAGCGTTGTAACGGGGGTCTTTGACTGGAGGAAAGATCCTCAGAAAGATGAAGGTCAGAAGGAGGTCTTCATGTATGACGCAGGCATTCATTACAACAACGGTCGTCCAGGTCAGAGTGAAGAGTTCAAAGGTCGAGTCTCTCATTTTCCAAATGAACTGAAGTACGGCAACGCCTCCATAATCATCAGAAATACAAAAATATCCGACAGCGGAGTCTACAGCTGTGTTTTCCCCCGTCTTCAGCCACCTCAAAGATTCAACATTAACCTTGTTGTTGGTGAGTACTTTTATTAATTCTTGATTTATTGTTTGTCAGTATCCAGCTGTGATTTTAGTTTTGAACACGGTATAGTGGGTTTTCTAATACACCCACCTTCAGTCTGAGTTCATTCAGTCAGATTTGGTTCTCTATGAGCTCCCCCCTAGGAGTAAAGGAGCCCGTTGAGGTGGTTCGGGCATCTGGTAAGGATGTCTCCTGGGCGCCTCCATAGGGAGGTGTTCCAGGCACGTCCAGCTGGGAGGAGGCCTCGGGGAAGACCCAGGACTAGGTGGAGGGACGTCCAGCTGGGAGGAGGCCTCGGGGAAGACCCAGGACTAGGTGGAGGGACGTCCAGCTGGGAGGATGCCTCAGGGAAGACCCAGGACTAGGTGGAGGGACGTCCAGCTGGGAGGAGGCCTCTGGGAAGACCCAGGACTAGGTGGAGGGACGTCCAGCTGGGAGGAGGCCTCGGGAAGACCCAGGACTAGGTGGAGGGACGTCCAGCTGGGAGGAGGCCTCGGGGAAGACCCAGGACTAGGTGGAGGGACGTCCAGCTGGGAGGAGGCCTCGGGGAAGACCCAGGACTAGTGGAAGGACGTCCCAGCTGGGAGGAGGCCTCGGGGAAGACCCAGGACTAGGTGGAGGGACGTCCAGCTGGGAGGAGGCCTCGGGGAAGACCCAGGACTAGGTGGAAGGACGTCCAGCTGGGAGGAGGCCTCGGGGAAGACCCAGGACTAGTTGGAGGGACGTCCAGCTGGGAGGAGGCCTCGGGGAAGACCCAGGACTAGGTGGAGAGATTATATCTCCAACCGGGCCTGGGAACGCCTCGGGATCCCCCAGTCGGAGCTGGTTGATGTGGCTCGGGAAAGGGAAGTTTGGGGTCCCCTACTGGAGCTGCTGCCCCCGAAACCCGTTGCCGGATAAGCGGACGAAGATGGATGGATCTTAAATAAGCTTTTCTTTAAACTTTGTTCACAGCTGCAGCTCCAAAGCCATCTGTCACAACACTCGACGCCACCTCTGCCTGGGCGCTGCTGCAGTGTGACGTTCATGGTGCTTCTCTAACATCTGAAGTCGAGTGGAGGGACGGGGCTGGGACCAAACTCCCTGCTGAGGAGACACGGACCCCAGAAAGAGACCACTACCACATCACCCTCAACACCACGGTGACCCAGACAGACTACTACCGCTGTGTAGCCACACAGGAGGAGATCAGCCATCAGACTCAGGCTGAGATCTTTGTTCATATCAGTGGTGAGATCTCTTTCTTGGTGGTTTAATCAGGAAATAATTACATGTATTTATTATTAGTTTTAAAGATTTTAGACACCTTTTAAGTGTTGTGTGTAGTCTGTATGCTGTACCTGGTGTGCAGTTTGAGTTCTATCAGCTGTGTGTGATGTGTTTCAGGGAAAGTGTGTGAGGACTCATCCAGTGAAGTGGTCGTTGGATGGATTGGTGGATTAGTTTTAGGAGCTCTGGTTCTTGCTCTGCTTGTTGTTACAAAGATCATCTCAGTACGCTGTAATAATGGTAAGTTTAGTCTAATTCTAAGGACTTTGAGTCATAGCCTTTGTATTTGGTTATAATAACACAGCTGTGAACCAATCAGATTGATTGGAGCTACCTGTTTGTATAACAGAGTTTTTATGAATTGTAAATCTATTTGTTTTGGCCACCAAAATAATATCTTTGTAATATAAAAGTTGAATTTATGGAATATATTCTGTTCTTTGCTGCAGGTTGTCTTCTGCAGGGAAACAGTTCGCATGAAGAGGAAAAGGGTGTAGGCAACCATGGAAACGGTTCACATGAAGAGGGTTCAGAGATGCTACAGCCACAAAATGCATGATGACTTTACATGTACGAGTGTTGTAAAAGTGTTTGTGTGTTTATTTGTACAACTATCTTTGTGAGAACCAGTTTGAATTTTAGTCCTTAAGAGTTAATATAGGACATTTTTGGAAAGTAAAGCAAATTTATTCAGACCTCATTTTCAGAAACACTCTGACTTGTTAGGGTTAAACATTTAGATGTTTGATGTTGAGGAATGCATTATTTCAACCAGGGTCCTCACAAGAATAGAAGTATAGTGTGTTTGTGTGCAGTGTTGGGAGTAACCTGTTACTAACGGTAACGCATGAGGAATGTAAAGCATTACAATTCAGACAGTATTATTGTAAAATTGTTTTTAAAGTAGCACTGTGTAAATAATGTGAGTGTAAATATGCAACATGTTGCCTTATGGGAGATCTTTGTGAGACTTATTATATTATTGTTATGTTATGGTCTGTCTGTGAGACAGACCATAACATAACAATCTCAGCTTCCTAAAGGACCAACAAGTCAACGCCACTCTGACAGTTCAGATTCAATAAGGTTTCACAAAGGTCATATTTATGATTCTGGGTCTGCTGGTCCTGGATCGGAGAGTCCTCGCTGTTTTCACGCTCTGCAGTGATTTCTGGTCCATAACAGAGCAGTTACCATGACAACCTGGGATGCAAACATGTAATCATAGTGCAGGACTCAAATACTTAAAAAATGTACGTAGTACAGCATGTGAAAACAATCTTTATAAAGTCATAGTATAGTACGTCAAATACATTAAAAAGACAAAGTATGTTGAAATAAACTTATAAAGTTACAGTATAGTATGTTGTATTTATTACAGGGATTTTATTTTATGTCGCTGTAGGTCAACATGTTGTTCAGCTCCCTGAAAAGTTCCTCTTTAACTGCAAGGAGCGTCAAATCTGTGGGCGTCGTGTTTTGGTGGTTTTGTTGAGCGTGTTGAGCGTCAATCAGAAAGTTTCATTTTTTCACTTCATGGTAATATGTGACGTGGTTCAGCAGCAAGCAGACTCTGCTGGCTGATCCCGGAGGAACATATGATGTAAACTTTAGTTTCTAGCAAAACATTAATTCTAGTCTAATGGACCGTTCACAAGGAAGTCCTGTTCGGGTCACTAGGTTAGTCTGGATCACTAGGTTAGTCTAGGTTAGTCTGGGTCACTAGGTTAGTCTGGATCACTAGGTTAGTCTAGGTTAGTCTGGGTCACTAGGTTAGTAATATATAATTAGGAGTGGCTCCATCTCCGTTATAAGAGCCGTCCTGAGTCATAGTTATGTGGAGATGACGCTTTTATTCTGAAGGATTTGTGCCGGAAGTGTTGCTGTTGCAGCTTAATTAGTTATTAGAGCCGTTGTGATGTCAAAGTGACGTCAGATTAGTGATTAGTGACTCTAATGAAAGCTTCACAATAAGAATGTACTGTCTTCCAGAGATGGCAGAAGTACTCCTATACTCAAGTAGAAGTACAGATAATTTTGTTAAAAAAATACTCTGGTTAAAGTAGAAGTACTGGTTTAACTTCTGTACTCAAGTAAAAGTAACAAAGTACAGGCTTAGAAATGTACTTAAAGTATAAAAGTAAAAGTATCTTAGAATAACAGAGCTGCCTGGACCAGACAGATGTTACTAGAGAGACGCTGAGGGACTCCAGAGGACATGGAGGACAGGCTCTTTATTCTTTATTCTTTATTCTTTATTCTTTATATGCCATTACCTACATGTTAATGGCTGTCTGCATATAGGTGTGGGTGTCTCGGCCACCGTACACGAGGCTGAGGCTCGTTCTTTTTTTATCTTCAAAAATCTGGGAAACAATAAATGCATACATACTGAGTGATGTTGAAACTGAAACTGAAATATCTGTTTGTGCAATAACACTGGCTTGAAATGTGTGCTGTACTCTACTGCTACTATTATTATTATTATTATTATTATTATTATTATTATTATTATTATTATTATTATTACTTTTCACAAATGCAACTACTTAATTATGTTAACTATGTAAATACTGTATCCTAATATTCCTTTAATTATGTAAATACCGTACATATCCACACTCCTTATATTTCTTTATTTATATTTCTACTCTGATATTTGATATTTATAGTAGCTACTATATGTGCAACTGCAACAGAATTTCCCTTCGGGGAGGGGGGGGGTTAGAGCATGCGTCATATTGGATATTGGAGCGAAAAACCAACATACCAACGAAGAGCCAACGAGGATGGGTTTTCATTTTTGTTGAATAAATCTTCGTGTTAACCTTCCATTGGACCCGGATCCTCCTTCAGAGTTAGTTAATTCTCCTGACTACTAGCCTACTACTAACGGGGTGATCCCGGAGACTTGGATCAGCGATGGTTCTGATATCTCTGGTATTACATTTCTTCATGGAGGGGACAGAAACCAGGACATGTCGCCTTAATGCTGGACCTCTGGAGCTGCTGGTTCTGGTCTGGGTCCTGGTTTTGTCTGGACCGACACTCGGACAGGAACAAGGTGAGAAAGATAAAGCTCAATAATCAGTTCATCAGCGGGAATGTTGATCAGGTCAGACATTAGGCTCGTTGGAGATGAACTGCGCCTCGGTCTGTAAAATGAACAAGAGCAGGCGGCAGCGCAGGGAGGGGGGGGACAAAAAGCTGCAGTAAGGTCGGACAGTCTCCAGCCGATCCAGCCGCCTTCAGACTGGACAGGAAGTGACAGAAACACTGTGGTGATTTAATAAAATATAATCAGAGCCACATATCAGCAGGTACACAGTCTCCAGTTGTTTAATTATGACAGAGTAGCTCTCAGAATGTTCTACATGAGATCTGTTGCTGATTTTAATGAACAACAGACTGGAGATGATCAGTGATCTGATCAGATTTAGTCTCTCTGACCTCTAAACGTCACTATCAGCCAGAATGTACAGAATATGACTTTAAATCAGACAAATAGTTAAAATCCCTCCGATTCGTTACCGTCATGACAGCGCACGCACGTGCATACCAGACACTGGGAAATAACTTTCAGAAACGCGCTTTCCAATTGGAAAAATGGAGAAAGAGCCCGTATGAGCAGTCTGAGGCCCCCCCACCATCAGTTCAGAAGACAAGGTGGGTACAAGGAAGACTGGCAGGACTCTTTAGTTTAAACTGTTCCTGTTAGTCCTATCATTTTATATTATAATGTATTTAAAGTGAATAAATTGTAATGAAAAACTAAATTAAATAGCTAAAGTAAAACGTAAGTGGAAGTGCATCTGTCAATTCATTGAATGTTCAAAATATTATGAATCTTTATTTAGAAAATAATACACATTGGTTGGCTTGTTCATGAGCTTACATCAGCAATTACACATGTTCAGGGGCATAGGGCATAATTAATATATAATGTAAGGTGGTGTGTGCTAGAAATGGGTAAACCAGTATCAGTGAGTCTGCCCGTGGGGGGCCTGCTGCACCAGGCAGTGTCCCACGTTGTCCCTCGGAAACCACCCCTTGTCCCCCCTTGGGCTTATTAGCAGGTGGTCACCCTAGTGTGCACAGTTTTACTATCTGAGGGGACGGATTGTCCATTTCCATCCATGTGGACAGATTGGTAAACTGTCCCCACGGTAGAGTTTATTTTCTCCCCCTGAGCTTCAGGACCATGACCCCAGGAGGGAGTTAAACAACCTTTTAACATTATTTAACATTAGAAAACTGATGGGATATCAAATATACACATTTTCACTGTGATCAGGCAAGACAAACTCCTACGTTTAAATAACATAGAAAATACCTGCTGGACAACTTATTATGGAGCTGGGAACAAGCCCAAATACACAACTACACCTTAGTAACAAGCCCAAATACACAACTACACCTTAGTAACAAGCCCAAATACACAACTACACCTTAGTAACAAGCCCAAATAAGCAACTACACCTTAGTAACAAGCCCAAATAAGCAACTACACCTTAGTAACAAGCCCAAATAAGCAACTACACCTTGGTAACAAGCCCAAATAAGCAACTACACCTTAGTAACAAGCCCAAATACACAACTACACCTTAGTAACAAGCCCAAATAAGCAACTGCACCTTAGTAACAAGCCCAAATAAGCAACTGCACCTTAGTAACAAGCCCAAATAAGCAACTACACCTTAGTAACAAGCCCAAATACACAACTACACCTTAGTAACAAGCCCAAATAAGCAACTAAACCTTAGTAACAAGCCCTAATAAGCAACTACACCTTAGTAACAAGCCCAAATACACAACTACACCTTAGTAACAAGCCCAAATAAGCAACTACACCTTAGTAACAAGCCCAAATACACAACTACACCTTAGTAACAAGCCCAAATAAGCAACTGCACCTTAGTAACAAGCCCAAATAAGCAACTACACCTTAGTAACAAGCCCAAATAAGCAACTACACCTTAGTAACAAGCCCAAATACACAACTACACCTTAGTAACAAGCCCAAATACACAACTACACCTTAGTAACAAGCCCAAATAAGCAACTAAACCTTAGTAACAAGCCCTAATAAGCAACTACACCTTAGTAACAAGCCCAAATACACAACTACACCTTAGTAACAAGCCCAAATAAGCAACTACACCTTAGTAACAAGCCCAAATACACAACTACACCTTAGTAACAAGCCCAAATAAGCAACTGCACCTTAGTAACAAGCCCAAATAAGCAACTACACCTTAGTAACAAGCCCAAATACACAACTACACCTTAGTAACAAGCCCAAATACACAACTACACCTTAGTAACAAGCCCAAATAAGTAACTACACCTTAGTAACAAGCCCAAATACACAACTACACCTTAGTAACAAGCCCAAATACACAACTACACCTTAGTAACAAGCCCAAATAAGCAACTACACCTTAGTAACAAGCCCAAATAAGCAACTACACCTTAGTAACAAGCCCAAATAAGCAACTACACCTTAGTAACAAGCCCAAATACACAACTACACCTTAGTAACAAGCCCAAATAAGCAACTAAACCTTAGTAACAAGCCCTAATAAGCAACTACACCTTAGTAACAAGCCCAAATACACAACTACACCTTAGTAACAAGCCCAAATAAGCAACTGCACCTTAGTAACAAGCCCAAATAAGCAACTACACCTTAGTAACAAGCCCAAATAAGCAACTACACCTTAGTAACAAGCCCAAATAAGCAACTACACCTTAGTAACAAGCCCAAATACACAACTACACCTTAGTAACAAGCCCAAATAAGCAACTAAACCTTAGTAACAAGCCCTAATAAGCAACTACACCTTAGTAACAAGCCCAAATACACAACTACACCTTAGTAACAAGCCCAAATAAGCAACTGCACCTTAGTAACAAGCCCAAATAAGCAAATACACCTTAGTAACAAGCCCAAATAAGCAACTACACCTTAGTAACAAGCCCAAATACACAACTACACCTTAGTAACAAGCCCAAATACACAACTACACCTTAGTAACAAGCCCAAATACACAACTACACCTTAGTAACAAGCCCAAATACACAACTACACCTTAGTAACAAGCCCAAATACACAACTACACCTTAGTAACAAGCCCAAATAAGCAACTAAACCTTAGTAACAAGCCCTAATAAGCAAGTACACCTTAGTAACAAGCCCAAATACACAACTACACCTTAGAAACAAGCCCAAATAAGCAACTACACCTTAGTAACAAGCCCAAATAATCAACTTCACCTTAGTAACAAGCCCAAATAAGCAACTACACCTTAGTAACAAGCCCAAGAAAACCGTGACCCGCGACTACCAATATTTGTAAGCGACTTTACAGAAAAACAAGCCCAAAGCTTATAATAAGTGGACTTGGCAACACTGCCAAATACTCATCGGTGCTAACGCGTTTCTCCTGGTTGGCTGCAGCTTCTAACATCTCTGAAACTGCTCATTCTGCAGATACACATGTCCACAGTTAGTCACACAACTGCAACAAAACCTTAAGATCATTTATCTTAAATTAGATATTTAGAATAAGATATTTAATTTACTCTTTTTATGGAACAAAAGCATCACAATCTTCCAGTTGAAGGCTGAAGAAAGCAGATGTTATGTGATATTTTAGCTTTAAATATGACCAAATGTATATTAATGTTGAGCAGTCCCAAAAGTTCCTTTTGCAGGATTAAAGTCTCTCAGGGTGGAGTCACTGGTGCTCCACCTGTTACTGGTTGTAATTTGTTATCCATAATGACAAAAATAAAATAATCTCATCAATGCTGGTGCAGCGATGATATTTCTCATCTTTACCAAATGTTTAGTAGATTTAAACAAACTATTAATAGTTAAATCTTGTGAAACTTGGCTCACACCGAGCCCTCAGGCTCCGACTCTGTCTAAAAACCAGACCAGTGTCTTTAAGTGGCCATGTCATGGGACTCATCAGGTTCCTTGTAGACATTATGAGGAAAATGAGATATGTAATAACGCTGTTGAATATCGTGATAACGATATTACTTACAATTTTCATCTTCAGTGGCCCCTCTGACCTGTGGGGTACCGCAGGGGTCAGTTTTGGGTCCACTGTTATTCTCCCTGTATATGCTACCACTGGGTTCTATTTTCAGGAAACATGACATCTCCTTCCACTGCTTCGCTGATGATGTGCAGGTGTATCTACCGCTAAAGGTTCCAGCTAAAGAATCTTTGCAGGCCGTGATAAACTGCATGAGCGATATTAAGACTTGGATGGATCTAAACGTTTTAAAACTTAATGAGAACAAAACGGAGGTTGTCTTGTTTGGGCGTGCAGAGTTGGTTCAGGTTCTTACCAGCTCCCTTGGCCAACTAGCACCTCACTTAAGATCCCATGCCAGGAATCTTGGAGTGATTGTTGATAGTGCTTTTAAACTAGATAAGCAGGTCAGTGCTGTGGTTAAGGCTAGCTTTTTTCAGCTTAGACTGATAGCTAAAGTCAAACCGTATCTGACACAGGTTGACCTAGAAAAAGTCATTCATGTTTTAATTACCTCTCGCCTGGATCGTCTGCAGCTTGTACAGAATGCAGCAGCTCGTCTTCTAAGTGGCAGGAAGAAGCGGGAGCACATTACTCCGGTGCTCTCATTGCTTCACTGGCTTCCGATAAAGTATCGAATTGATTTAGAGGTCATTTTATTTGCTTTTAAATGTATCAATGGGCTTGCCCCAGAGTACCTTATGGACCTTGTCAGGCTGCATAGGCCCTCCAGAGACCTCCGTTCAGCCAGTCTGATGGTGCTAGAGGTTCCTAGGTCAAAGCTGAGATCCAGAGGTGGAACTCATTGCCTGTAGCTGTGCGGACTGCTAGAAGCTTGTCCACTTTTAAATCATTGCTGAAGACTTATTTATTTGAAATAGCGTTTGGCTCAGGGGGAGCCGCACTGATGAATGTTGTATTCTATTTTCTTAGTATTTGCTATTTATTGTGTCTTCTATTTCTATCTGTTTCTTACTATGAAGTACTTTGGTAGGCCTCGGCCTTGGAAATGTGCTATACAAATAAATATGACATTGACATTGACATTGACATTACTTGCGATAAATAAACAGATATTAAAGTGAACTCAGCTCTGCATTTCTGCTGCTTTCAGGTCAAGGTCAAAGGTCAAGGTCAAAGTTTATTTCTATAGCACATTTACAAACAGTCACTACTGCCCCAAAGCGCTGTACAAATATAGATAACAACATAAGATAAAGCATGATAAATAACCTGGAAAAGCCCATCTAAAAGAGAATATGTCAAAAACAATAAAACAGATAGCAGATAAAAAACTCTGCTCAAAACAATAACAATAAAATGTCTCAGCTCAGCTTGTGTTAACAGCCAGAGCAAAAAGATGAGTTTTAAAAGAGATTTAAAGCTCTGAATAGAGGACGCTGCTCTAATGTTGAGAGGAAGAGAGATCCAGAGCTTAGGACCTGCTACTGGGACAGGTCTGTCCCCTCTGGTCTCAGTCTGGTTCTGGGTCTCAGTCTGGTTCTGGGACAGTCTAACAGCACCTGGTCCTGGACCTGAGTGCTCTGACTGGAGTGTGCAAAATCAGCATATCAGATACATATGATGGTGCCAGCCCATTAAGAGATTTCAGGTATTCTGATAAAATAAAACAAATTGGTTATGCTATTGTAATTAAAAGGTAATCAATATTTAATTGAACGTTGAGTTTAATATAAAAGGCACCACTATAAAAAGAATAACAGTTATATTTTAAAGTGCAGTTTTCTACTGTTAAAAAAGCGTCCTTTGTGATGTGTTAATATTGCGATGAGGAAAAAATAAAACATACTGTGCAGCCCTATTTAATCCTATATGTATATTAGTATACATATAAGATTAAATATTAAATGATGCCAGTAGAAAATAATGAGTTCAAGTGTTTTATCTGATTTTCTGACTTTCTGTATTTCAGGTGTGAGAGTGGTTGTTAGAGAAGACAGAGACGCCGTGTTACCCTGCTCCCTCAGCACCATGGAGGACATTACATCTAAACTATTTGACTGGAAGAAAGATGGTCAGGTGGAGGTGTTCCTGTATGATGCACAGGCTGCTTATCACAACGGGCACTCAGGACAGAATGAGCAGTTTAAAGGTCGAGTCTTTCATTTCCCAGATGGACTGAAACACGGCAACGCCTCCATAATCATCAGAAATACAAAGATATCTGACAGTGGAGTCTACAGCTGTTATTTTCCTCGTCTTCATCCACCTCAAACGTTCTACATTAACCTTGTTGTTGGTGAGTACTTTTATTAATTCTTGATTTGTTTGTCAGTGTCCAACTGTGATTTTAGGTTTGAACACGGTATAGTGGTTTTTCTAATTCCCCTTTCACATTTAAAGACTTATCCAGACAGCTAGCTAGACTATCTGTCCAATCGGAAAATACTTATTTGCAGCTGTATCACACAAATAAATAGTTAAAAAATCATACATTGTGATTTCTGGATATTTTTTTTAGATTATGTCTCTCACAGTGGACATGCACCTACGATGACAATTTCAGACCCCTCCATGATTTCTAAGTGGGAGAACTTGCAAAATAGCAGGTTGTTCAAATACTTATTTTCCTCACTGTTACACAGTTACTGCTACGTTCATCGCTTTTTCTACCATAACCAATTATTTGAGGACTTTACATCCATGTTTACTAGTCTGCTTCTTCTTCTCTGTCATTGTTGGTGCAGGCTGCATGTTGTGACATCTTTCAGTCTTGATGCTAAGCTAAGCTAACTATCTGCTGGCTGTAGCTTCATATTTACAGTACAGACGTGAGTGGTATCGATCTGCTTATACATGAAAAGCAAATACTAATAATTGTTAAGTGGAGTTTTGCCCTATCATTCCCACCTGCTGAGCTCCGTTTAGTTACTAGTTGATAGTCTATGATGTGTGTGTGTGTGTGTGTGTGTGTGTGTGTGTGTGAGAGAGAGAGAGTGTGAGTGAGTGAGTGAGAGAGAGAGAGTGTGTGTGTGTGTGTGTGTGTGTGTGTCTATTCGGGTTTGTCCCGCTCCATTCTAGATGTTATAACTCCATTACCAGGCTCAGATCATTTGACTAGTTCATAATATTAAACCATCACCCTCAAATGAATGTTTTCATTTGTCTTTCAGAACGAGTCCTCAAAGACCGATCAGGACAAAACCCAGGTGATGATGTCACTGTCTATAATAGTAGTAGTAGTAGTAGTAGTAGTAGTAGTAGTAGTAGTAGTATAATAATATAATATAGTATAATGTGTGCTATAACTCTGTAAACCTCAGGATCAGTTACATCTTCTGATGCAGGACCTTCATGGTGACTTTAGTTGTTCTCACACAGTGTAGCAGGTAGACGGGGGGGGGCTTGGTTCTCTATGAGGTCCCCCGTGTTATATTATCTCAGATATTGATCTGCTGTAATAATATATTGATCAGATATATGTTAGATCTATCTTAAAACAGATGAGGTGAGTCCTAATTTGATTAATGTCACTGATCTCTACAATGTTTAAAGGCCAACAGTTTAAAGTGAAGGTATTGTGTCTGAATCTTTGAATAATAATAATAATAATAATAATAATAATAATAATAATACCCATCCTCTGGGTGACGGAGTTGTAGCACACGCTGCAGGTGTAGACATCAGTGACATCATCAATCAGGACTGACCAATGGTGTCTCCTGGTCTGTGTTTGAAGGTCTGACTCTGTCTCTTAACGGCCGTCAACGCTTTCTGACCGAGAGTTATTACCATTATTAATAATGAGCGACCCAGATCCCAGAGCCAATTTAAGTGATTATTAATTATCTAATTTCTAAAAAGTAAAAAAACTTAAAATATCATGTTCTATCAAAGTGTCCTGGGGGGTGCAGTTAAAGCTCACATCTGGTTTCCTGTTTCTTTCTTCTTCTCTTTAAACAGAAAGTATCTACAGTCAGACATAAACAACAATGTTATATAATCACCTTTCTATCATTTTAATGTATTCATCTTAAATAAGCTTTTGTTTAAACTTTGTTCACAGCTGCAGCACCAAAGCCATCTGTCACAACACTCGACGCCACCTCTGCCTGGGCGCTGCTGCAGTGTGACGTTCATGGTGCTTCTCTAACATCTGAAGTCGAGTGGAGGGACGGGGCTGGGACCAAACTTCCTGCTGAGGAGACACGGACCCCAGAAAGAGACCACTACCACATCACCCTCAACACCACGGTGACCCAGACCGGCCGCTACCGCTGTGTAGCCACACAGGAGGAGATCAGCCATCAGACTCAGGCTGAGATCTTTGTTCATATCAGTGGTGAGATCTCTTTCTTGGTGGTCTAATCAGCAAATAATTACATTTATTTATTATTAGTTTTAAAGATTTTAGACACCTTTTAAGTGTTGTGTGTAGTCTGTGTGCTGTACCTGGTGTGCAGTTTGAGTTCTATCAGCTGTGTGTGATGTGTTTCAGGGAAAGTGTGTGAGGACTCATCCAGTGAAGTGGTCATCGGATGGATTGGTGGATTAGTTTTAGGAGCTCTGGTTCTTGCTCTGCTTGTTGTTACAAAGGTCATCTCAGTACGCTACATTGAAGGTAAGTTTAGTCTAATTCTAAGGACTTTGAGTCATAGCCTTTGTATTTGGTTATAATAACACAGCTGTGAACCAATCAGATTGATTGGAGCTACCTGTTTGTATAACAGAGTTTTTATGAATTGTAAATCTATTTGTTTTGTCCACCAAAATAATATCTTTGTAATATAAAAGTTGACTTTATGGAAATTATTCTGTTCTTTGCTGCAGGTTGTCATCTGCAGGGAAACAGTTCGCATGAAGAGGAAAAAGATGTAGGCAACCAGGAAAAGGGTTTGGGCAACCAGGAAAAGGATGTAGGCAACCTGGAAAAGGGTTTGGGAAACCAGGAAAAGGATGTAGGCAACCAGGAAAAGGATGTAGGCAACCAGGAAAAGGATGTAGGCAACCAGGAAAAGGATGTAGGCAACCAGGAAAAGGATGTAGGCAACCAGGAAAAGGATGTAGGCAACCAGGAAAAGGGTTTGGGCAACCAGGAAAAGGATTCACGTGAAGAGCGTTAAGAGCTGCTACAGCTACAAAATGCATGATGACTTTACATGTACGAGTGTTGTAAAGTGTTTGTTTGTTTATTTGTACAACTATCTTTGTGAGAACCAGTTTGAATTTTAGTCCTTAAGAGTTAATATAGGACATTTTTGGAAAGTAAAGCAAATTTGTTCCGACCTCATTTTCAGAAACACTCTGACCTGTTAGGGTTAAACATTTAGATGTTTGATGTTGAGGAATGCATTATTTCAACCAGGGTCCTCACAAGAATAGAAGTATAGTGTGTTTGTGTGCAGTGTTTGGAGTAACCTGTTACTAACGGTAACGCATGAGGAATGTAAAGCATTACAATTCAGAGACAGTAATAATGTAAAATTGTTTTTAAAGTAGCACTGTGTAAATAATGTTGAGTGTAAATATGCAACATGTTGCCTTATGGGAGATCTTTGTGAGACTTATTATGGTCTGTTGGTGGCTGGACCTACAGAGGGAGTTTGACAAAATAAATAATAATAATAATAATGTATAATTTACAAAAACAAGACAAAACAACAACATAACAATCTCAGCTTCCTAAAGGACCAACAAGTCAACGCCACTCTGACAGTTCAGATTCAATAAGGTTTCACAAAGGTCATATTTATGACAGGGATTTTAATTTATGTCGCTGTAGGTCAACATGTTGTTCAGCTCCCTGCATATTCCTTTTTATTTATTTATTTTACCATGTTTTATTTTCCTGTTTTCACCATCTCATCTTATATTTCGCTGGTGTGAAGAGTCTCTCCAGCGGACGATGTTCCAGACTTTAATGAAGCTAAATGAACGAGATGAAGCTCCAAAGAAACTCAACCAGACAGAGTGAAAGTAACCAAAGAGATAATCTGATGACCAGAACCTTCAAAAGGGACCAGATAGAGATAAAGGGATTCATGGGAAGTTTTTTAAAGGAGCATTCCGCTCAATTTTCATCTTAGTCTTGATCGCTATAGATATGCGAGTACTTTTGATTGAAACCCCCCCGACCTGAATCGGTGCAGCAACACTGAGTAGCTGCAGCTACGTGTACAAGCTTCCACTGAGCTAAAACAGCAGCTAACGGGGCAGGTTTTAGAGCCTTTGTGTCTCTTAACAGACACTTAATGCAACTAACATGTCTGTCCAACATGAACAGGGCCCTTATGTAACATCAAGATGTGTTTTCAACTCAGACATTGTTTTAATTCACCTGTCTCCATCTTGCTGGTGGGCAGCTTGTCCAGTTAGTTGCTAACTATTCTCACTACTTCAACATCTTCTTACTGATTTAAGCTATTTATCCAGGTTAGCTTTAGCAATTCAGCTATTCAGCATTCCCACACATTTTCTGCAGGAAATGCATTTATTATCTAGTTAATTACTAATTCGTGTCTGTAGAAGGGCGTATAAACGAATATTCACCTATTTAAAAATGACCTGAAATTATATTTTGAAAGTGACAAATAAGAAAGCCATCCGGACATTTACAATGCCTTATAACCTCTTTAATGGAATCTTCATGCATGTATGTGTGTAATGGACGTATGTCTGCATTTAATGTTTCCAATGTGTTTGTGTGTCTGGACCATATAAAGGTTTTGTATGGTGGCCATAATATATATATATATATATATATATATATATATATATATATATATATATATATATATATATATATATATATATATATATATATTATGGCCATCATAAGTTTACATACCCATGGTAAAGTTGACTAAAAAGAGGAATCATCTTTTGGAAATTGATCTTAATGCCTTAATTAAAAAATGAGGTAAAATCCAACCTTTAAGGACACCAATCTTCTTTGTGAATGAATAATGTTTCATAAATAAATAAATGTTCTTCCTTAAAATACAGGGGCATAAGTATACACCCCCCTATGTTAAATTACAGGGGGTATAAGTATACACCCCCCTATGTTAAAATACAGGGGGCATAAGTATACATCCCCCTATGTTAAAATACAGGGGGCATAAGTATACACAACCTATGTTAAAATACAGGGGGCATAAGTATACACCCCCCTATGTTAAAATACAGGGGGCATAAGTATACACCCCTATGTTAAAATACAGGGGCATAAGTATACACCCCCTATGTTAAAATACAGGGGGCATAAGTATACACAACCTATGTTAAAATACAGGGGGCATAAGTATACACCCCCTATGTTAAAATACAGGGGGCATAAGTATACACCCCCTATGTTAAAATACAGGGGGCATAAGTATACACAACCTATGTTAAAATACAGGGGGCATAAGTATACACCCCTATGTTAAAATACAGGGGGCATAAGTATACACCCCACTATGTTAAAATACAGGGGGCATAAGTATACACCCCCTATGTTAAAATACAGGGGGCATAAGTATACACCCCCTATGTTAAAATACAGGGGGCATAAGTATACACCCCACTATGTTAAAATACAGGGGGCATAAGTATACACCCCCTATGTTAAAATACAGGGGCATAAGTATACACCCCCCCATGTTAAAATACAGGGGGCATAAGTATACACCCCCCTATGTTAAAATACAGGGGCATAAGTATACACCCCACTATGTTAAAATACAGGGGGCATAAGTATACACCCCCTATGTTAAAATACAGGGGGCATAAGTATACACCCCCCATGTTAAAATACAGGGGGCATAAGTATACACCCCTATGTTAAAATACAGGGGGCATAAGTATACACCCCCTATGTTAAAATACAGGGGGCATAAGTATACACCCCACTATGTTAAAATACAGGGGGCATAAGTATACACCCCCTATGTTAAAAATACAGGGGGCATAAGTATACACCCCTATGTTAAAATACAGGGGGCATAAGTATACACCCCCCCTATGTTAAAAATACAGGTATAAGTATACACCCCCTATGTTAAAATACAGGGGGCATAAGTATACACCCCCTATGTTAAAATACAGGGGTATAAGTATACACCCCCATGTTAAAATACAGGGGGCATAAGTATACACCCCCTATGTTAAAATACAGGGGGCATAAGTATACACCCCTATGTTAAAATACAGGGGCATAAGTATACACCCCCCTATGTTAAAATACAGGGGGGCATAAGTATACACCCCCCTATGTTAAAATACAGGGGGCATAAGTATACACCCCACTATGTTAAAATACAGGGGGCATAAGTATACACCCCCCTATGTTAAAATACAGGGGAATAAGTATACACCACCCTATGTTAAAATACAGGGGCATAAGTATACACCCCCCTATGTTAAAATACAGGGGACATTAGTATACACCCCCCTATGTTAAAATACAGGGGCATAAGTATACACCCCCTATGTTAAAATACAGGGGGCATAAGTATACACCCCCTATGTTAAAATACAGGGGCATAAGTATACACCCCTATGTTAAAATACAGGGGGCATAAGTATACACCCCCCTATGTTAAAATACAGGGGCATAAGTATACACCCCCTATGTTAAAATACAGGGGGCATAAGTATACACCCCACTATGTTAAAATACAGGGGGCATAAGTATACACCCCCCTATGTTAAAATACAGGGGGCATAAGTATACACCCCCTATGTTAAAATACAGGGGGCATAAGTATACACCCCCCTATGTTAAAATACAGGGGGCATAAGTATACACCCACTATGTTAAAATACAGGGGGCATAAGTATACACCCCCCCTATGTTAAAATACAGGGGGCATAAGTATACACCCCCTATGTTAAAATACAGGGGGCATAAGTATACACCCCTATGTTAAAATACAGGGGGCATAAGTATACACCCCACTATGTTAAAATACAGGGGGCATAAGTATACACCCCCTATGTTAAAATACAGGGGGCATAAGTATACACCCCCTATGTTAAAATACAGGGGCATAAGTATACACCCCCTATGTTAAAAATACAGGGGGCATAAGTATACACCCCCTATGTTAAAATACAGGGGGCATAAGTATACACCACCCTATGTTAAAATACAGGGCATAAGTATACACCCCCTATGTTAAAATACAGGGGACATAAGTATACACCCCTATGTTAAAATACAGGGGCATAAGTATACACCCCCCCCATGTTAAAATACAGGGGGCATAAGTACACCCCCTATGTTAAAATACAGGGGGCATAAGTATACACCCCCTATGTTAAAATACAGGGGCATAAGTATACACCCCCTATGTTAAAATACAGGGGGCATAAGTATACACCCCCTATGTTAAAATACAGGGGGCATAAGTATACACCCACTATGTTAAAATACAGGGGGCATAAGTATACACCCCCCTATGTTAAAATACAGGGGGCATAAGTATACACCCCCTATGTTAAAATACAGGGGGCATAAGTATACACCCCCTATGTTAAAATACAGGGGCATAAGTATACACCCCACTATGTTAAAATACAGGGGGCATAAGTATACACCCCCTATGTTAAAATACAGGGGGCATAAGTATACACCCCCCTATGTTAAAAATACAGGGGCATAAGTATACACCCCTATGTTAAAAATACAGGGGGCATAAGTATACACCCCCTATGTTAAAATACAGGGGGCATAAGTATACACCCCCTATGTTAAAATACAGGGGGCATAAGTATACACCCCTATGTTAAAATACAGGGGGCATAAGTATACACCCCCTATGTTAAAATACAGGGGCATAAGTATACACCACCCTATGTTAAAATACAGGGGGCATAAGTATACACCCCCCTATGTTAAAATACAGGGGGAATAAGTATACACCCCCCTATGTTAAAATACAGGGGGCATAAGTATACACCCCCTATGTTAAAATACAGGGGGCATAAGTATACACCACCCTATGTTAAAATACAGGGGGCATAAGTATACACCCCTATGTTAAAATACAGGGGGCATAAGTATACACCCGCCTATGTTAAAATACAGGGGGCATAAGTATACACCCCCCTATGTTAAAATACAGGGGGCATAAGTATACACCCCCTATGTTAAAATACAGGGGGCATAAGTATACACCCCCCTATGTTAAAATACAGGGGGCATAAGTATACACCCCCCTATGTTAAAATACAGGGGGCATAAGTATACACCCGCCTATGTTAAAATACAGGGGGCACGGCGGTTTTACTTCTGCTGATAAAGTTAAAGAAAGTGGTCAGGAGAAGAAGACATTTTTTTTTCAACAGTAAAATTACAACTGTGCATTGAATGTAAGGCTTAATTTGAGGCTCTGATGTTTCTATTTAATAACAAGATGTAATGTTAGTGTTAATATAAAGAGCTTTCACACTAACAGTGTTTGTGCAGAATTCCTGAGTCATGGTTGTGTGGAGATGACGCTTTTATTCTGAAGGATTTGTGCCGGAAGTGTTGCTGTTGTTGCAGCTTAATTAGGAGCGGCTCCATCTCCGCTATTAGAGCCGCTGTGATGTTAAAGTGATGTTTCATTGTTAGGAGACATCGACAGCGATGGAGCTTCTTCCTCCTCTTCCTCCTCTTCCTCTTCTGTGTCTCTGCCTCCTGACTCGCTCTGGACTCACGTCTGCTCAACAAAACGGTAAGAAAACTCATCATTACACTGAGTGATATTTTTTTAATTTTATTTAAATGTTGGTCATATATGTAAACATGCAGAGGTCTGGAAATAATAATATTAGACACAGATACGGCACAGTGACGTCATTGTGCATTTCCCAGCAGCTGTCCATCCCTGTAGCTTCTTATTTATTTATGTTTTATTTATTTTTATTTTTTTGATAAGCTAAAGTAGAAACCAAAATATGACACTTTTAGTTTGGGTAAATCCTTTGAGAGGGATCAAAGCATGGAGGTATATTTAGTCGGCTATATGCTCCTAAGGAGGGAAATGGAAAATTGAGTCTCATGATGTCAGTAAGAGGCTATAACTCATAACTCATAACTCATAACTGTTATGTTAATAAATGCCTATAGGCACTGCGTTATGAAAGCGAGATTACCCAATTTATTGTTTGGGCTAATAACGTCAAAACAGAAGCATTACGCAGAAGCGCGCCACACACACACGGTCGATATCAAGACATTTCCAATCAGGATATCATGTACCTCTCTCTTACACACACACACACACACACACACACACACACACACACACACACACACACACACACACAGTAGCCAGTGTTCAGCATCAGAGTAGGGGCGCCGCCAGGAATTTTGGACCCCATGACAAATAATCAAACTGGGTTAGTTTAATACTTTCATATTAGTTTTTACCTTTTTTTCTGGGACCCCTGTCAGTCATGGGCCCTTGGAATTGCCCTAACTCCCCCCCCCCCCTGCCCCCATACTGCGCCCCTGTCAGAGTGCATGCAACCATCTTTATCATTAATAATTGCACAGCGGCCAATTAAAATTGTCAATTTATCTTTGTCTGCAATGACTGGACAGTAAAAGCTCATTCTACCGTTGTGATTATGTGAAACTACTACATTTCTCATCGTAACGTCTAAACTATTGGAATAACACACATATTGCATGTATAAATCACAAGAATAAACCGTGAAAATAGAAATACAAGTTGTTTTTTGTGTTGTCGGGTAGTGCCTAGCTTGTAAGCTTGTAGCTGTGTAATAAGTCAGTCATTATTGATTATTATTAACCCCTTCAGGCTGATCCAGGCATCACCCTGGGGTGCATCTGGCCCTGTTATGGGTCACCGCTGCTCTCTAAAACCTATTATTTCTAATTGTTTGCACCACACTTACTTAGTTTATTTCGATCACATGAATACACAACATCACATACATAAGATAAATGGTTGAAAACCGTAGTTATATGTTTACAAATGTAATTTAATTAGATTTTTGGTAATATCTGTAACCGTGCAGAGGTCTGGAAGCATTATTAATCAGGCTGCTCCGCTGCTGGACATACACAACATCTATCTTTTATGTTCTTTAACCCTCGTGATGTCTTCCTGTCAAAATTGAAAATCAACACTTTAGTTGACGCTTTTTATCGATGTTTTTAACTTTTTTTGACGTTCAACACTACGTAACACTAACTTATTAACTTTTGTTTTACAGTTATTTTTGGAATTTATGGTCAATAAACCTCATTTATAGGAAATTATTCCTAATGTTTGAGTTAGAAAAGCAGAAATTAGGAATTATTGAGACTAAAATTAAAGGAATGGATGTTGATGATAATCACAGACTGGAATATGTCAACTTTTACTCAATACTATTTCAAAAACACTTCCATTTGTTTTACAATGCTATAATATTGAATAAGACGCCCCAAAATTAATGAAAGTAGAGATTTGTACTTGCCAAAGAGCGTTGGGTGGAATCAATCATGTTATTTTGGGGAATTAAAAAGAACATTTGATATAGGACAACATGAGGACAACATGAGGACAACATGGGGACAACATGAGGGCAACATGAGGACAACATGGGGACAACATGAAGACGACATGAGGACAACATGAGGACAACATGAAGGCAACATGAGGACAACATGAAGGCAACATGAGGGCAACATGAGGACAACATGAGGACAACATGAGGACAACATGAGGACAACATGAAGACAACATGAGGGCAACATGAGGGCAACATGAGGACAACATGAAGGCAACATGAGGACAACATGAGGGCAACATGTGGACAACACGAAGACAACACGAGGACAACATGAGGACAATATGAGGACAACATGAGGACAACATGAGGGCAACATGAGGACAACATGAGGACAACATGAGGGCAACATGGGGACAACATGAGGACAACATGAAGACAACATGAGGACAACATGAGGGCAACATGAGGACAACATAAGGACACCATGAGGGCAACATGAGGACAACATGAGGACAACATGGGGACAACATGAGGGTAACATGAGGACAACATGAGGACACCATGAGGGCAACATGAGGATAACATGAGGACAACATGAGGACAACACGAGGAACACATGAGGACAACATGAGGACAACATGAGGACAACATGAGGACAACATGAGGACAACATGAGGGTTAATAGCTACCATGACAACAAAGTTGTAACCATCAGCCCAAAATGTGTCCAAACAAGGCCGTCCACTCTTCATTATCTGAGTTTTGCTCAGTAGGCCTGATTATTTAAGAAAAGACGGTGATTCCACTGTAGAAACGCAGCATTTCCTCCACTACAGTATGCACTGCTGTATAATCCCATGTATCTCTGCTTTGTGTGCCTAGCCTATGATGTTAAAATCAGGTCTTGCTGTTGGCTGGTGGCGGTGCCGTGCCGACGCCAAGGCACTTATCCCCGTCAGGATTTCACTCTCACACTCAGAGAAGCCTGAACCTCTTAAATGGAAAACAGAGTGAAATGTTTAATGCATCGTTTTAGTATTATTGATTCATCGACAGTGTCTTCCCAAGTAACACGAGACTCATTTTACACAATCTCTTTCTGATATTAAAGGCACGTTATTGATCCTGTAGTCTCGCTTCATCTACTTCATCTTTCATCGGTCCATCCTATACAGGTGTGGGCTGAGGATGGCCTGTCTTACCTGTCCTGCTAATTTAATGTTATGTTATAATGTTATACTATTTATTGATAATGTTATACTATTTATTGATAATGTTATACTATTTATTGATCCCCAGTGGGGAAATTACAATTTACACTCTGTGTACACTTTGTTAGTAATCACACACAGGCCTGAAATACCTGAAACACACACACACACACACACACACACACACACACACACACACACACACACACACACTCAGGACCTATTCATGCACAAATGAAGAGATGTCAGAGTGGGGGGGGCTGCCAGTACTGGACCAGCTCCCTGAGCGGTTGGGGGGGTTCGGTGCCTTGCTCAATAGGAGGTGAAGCAGCATCTCTCCAGCCACCAATCAACACTTTGTACTTTAGTACGCATGGGGACTTGAACCGGCGACCCTCCGGTTCCCAACCCAACTCCCCTACAGACTGAGCTACTGCCCCCCACCACCCCATAATTTGGTTTAATTTGGCTTTGCAATGAACGCTTGTTCACCTGTTATATACATACATACATATATATATATACATGTATATACATGATACGAGTCAGAAACAGTGTCTGCAGTGAGAAGTGTCCCTACACATGTTGTCTGTTTACACATGGTGTTCACAGGAGCAGCTCCAGAGCTATCGGTCAACATCCTCCGTCCAACCAACCACTCGGCGCTGCTGCAGTGTGACGTTCAGCATGCTTCTCCGCACCTTAAAGTAGAGCTGCGGGACAGCGCTGGAAACCGACTTCCTGCTGAGGAGCCCCAGGTCTCAGGGAGAGGAGACCGGTACCTCATCACCCTCCAAACCACGGTGGTCAAGACCGACAACTTCAGCTGTGTCGTCACACTGGAGGAAACCAAGCAACAGATTTATGCTCAGACCTTTGTGCATGTCAGTGGTGAGTTTATTCATTCAATATATAATCATTTAACCCTTGGGTTGTCCTCCCGGGTCAAAGACAGACAAAGATTTGACATTTTTTTTTTAGTTTTCACTAACACCACCTTACTACCACTAGTTTTACACTACATTTATATAGAAATATTCCTAATATTTGAGATAAAAAAGCAGAATTTATGAATTATTTTGACTAATATTTGAGATCAGAGGAACCTGCAGATGAGTTTATTCAGGAATGAAAGTGATCAATTGTATTTGCAAAGAGCGTTGTATAGATAATAGATATATATCTATATATGTATAAATATTAGATATATATCTATATATGTATAGCTATTAGATATATATCTATATATGTATAGATATTAGATATATATCTCTATATTATAGATATTAGATATATATCTATATATTATAGATATTAGATATATATCTATATATGTATAGATATTAGATATATATCTATATATGTATAGATATTAGATATATATCTATATATTATAGATATTAGATATATATCTATATATGTATAGATATTAGATATATATCTATATATTATAGATATTAGATATATATCTATTATTAGATATATATCTATTATTAGATATATATCTCTATATATAAATATTAGATATATATCTATATATGTATAGATATTAGATATATATCTATATATGTATAGATATGAGATATATATCTATATATGTATGTATAGATATTAGATATATATCTATATATATGTGTATAGATATTAGATATATATCTATATATGTATAGATATTAGATATATATCTATACATGTATAGATATTAGATATATATCTATTTGTGTATAGATATTTTTTAAAGGGGGCAAATTTGACCCGAGGACAACAGGAGGGTTAAATTGATGATTATTAGTTTTCTAAATGTTTCCAACTGAGTGAAAACTTCCCATTCAAACTCAATCTTTGAGGCTACATTTACTCCGTTACCTTTTGGTTTAAAGACTAATGTTTTCTTCTCCGTTTGGGCCTCGCGTCCACACTACTGCGGCGTTTCCGGGCCCCTGAAACAAAGACTTCTGGTACACTGCTGCCCCCGTTCTGGTCAGGACGGACCCAAACGGAGACCTTTGGTTAGTCTTCTCGGTGAGGGAGCTTCCAGACCTTTCAGTTCAGGTCAAAAAACTGATTTTTTTTTGTGCTTTTCCATCGTTTTTGTCACTTTTTCTGATTTATTTTCCAGCTTTTGGCGCTTTTTTGTAAAACTTGAGCTGGTTTAATAACAGGTTTTACACTGATTCTTGGCATTCATAGTCAACAAACCTCATTTATATAAAATTATACATACGTTTTTAGTTCAAAAGGCAGAAATTATGAATTATTTTGACTAATAGTTAAGATTGGAGGATGTTGAGTGGATACAGTTTTGAAACCATTAAAAAAAAAGAATTCAAATGCTTTAAGATCAAATAATCCACCCTCAAAGTTATATTAAAGTAATCATAAATTTACCTGGAGAATGTTATATGGAATCATCTATGTTATTTTTGGGCAATTTAGTTGAAAGAAATCCATATTTGTGATATAAAACACTTAGAAACGAGGACAACACGAGGGTTAAACTAGTATCCTTCCTCTCCAAGCACTCCTGTAATTAAACTCCATGTCTTTGCTTTTCTGGCGTTATCCTTATAAAGAAGATCTGTGATGGATGTTGTTCCATGTTCCACCTCGCCGTCGGTCCGAGCTGACAGATCCCTGCTCTTCTCCAAAGAATGCTCCTTATCTTCAGAGTCACATCAGATGTAGTCCCAGTCTTGTTTTCTGCCGTTCTGCCAGTCTAAACAAAGAAGAAGTTGTCTTATTTTCACCACAGCTGCTCCTCTTACGTTAGTAAAGTCAGAGATGAGTTTTTCTACTGGAGCTAAAACTCTCGGGTGCCTGGAGATGTTTTTTGGGCTTAAAACTCTTCTTTAAAAACAAAACATAGTGTAAATGTGGCCTTATATTCTAATTTACTATCTACCTGTTTAGGTAAGTAGGCTGGTGTGTGCATTGTTGTCAGGGCTGTAGTACTCAAGTCCGGTCTTGGACTCGAGTCCGGACTCAAGACCGTTTTTCTATGGTCTCGGACATGTCTCGTACTCGCTAGTATTTGGACTCAGACTTGTCTCGGTCTCGGCCACTGGTCTTGCCCAATATGGCTTCTGGTCTGGACCGAGTCCAGGTGTCTTTATTATGTTGATAATAATATTGGAGGGAAAGTGAAACCTAAAATGATTGTCTTGATACTGTCATGCATAAGACCTTTATTCTGTCCTGGACTCGGTCTTGTCTCGGACTCTTACCTCTTTGGACTCGGTCTTGACTTGGACTTGACTAGTCCTAGTCTTGGACTTGTCTTGGACTCAACTAAGGTGGTCTTGACTACAGCCCTGATGGTTGTTGAGCTGTGGTTAATGAGTTCCTGCAGCTCGGGGCGATGACCAGCAGGGACGTGGTTTGACTCATTATTAGGGGTCTGGTCAGTTCAGCTGCAGCCAACCTTCATCAACTCTAGTATTTAACAACTGGTATTTGTTTGAAGGTGCAGGTTCAGCAGCAGACTCCTCCCACGAAGACTCAGAAGGAGAAACGAGTCTACGAAAGGGAGTAGGCGGGAGTGTTTTGGGACGGCTAGGTGAGCTAAGTATTTATTTACCTTTTCAATCATGTGGACATTTTCCATTCCTGTTCGTGTTTCCTATCAGCCTCGGACATGTTGACAACAGTACCAGATCCAAACCACCCTCATCTACCCCACCAGCTCCACACATCCACCCCTGCTGCTCTCTCCTTGGTCTGCTCTTTCACCCAAACACCCAGTCCCACTTGTAGAGGCGGGGACACAAGCCTATCACCCCCAAATGGAGGTTTTCTCTCCACCATCTGCCACATTTCTTCACTTTCTTTTGAATTCCACACTGTGTGACCATAAGTTAGATCCACTTCGCCATTTAAACAAAGTGGAATGAAATGTATAAAAGTCCAAATCTGCACAAAACGTGCAATCAATTAGTAAGCTCACAGCAAATGTATATACATATTTACACATTTAGGCAACATTTATTGCAACATGTCCAACAGTAACATTGTTTTGCATCCTGCATATGCGTCGACAATGGCCTCAGGTGAGAGTCAGAGCTCTGAAAATATGTTTTTACTAAAGCAGTATATGAAAGCAGAGGTATAACCTACCACCATTTAGTTGTTTTGTGTTATTTAAAATATTTATAAAATATCTGGTCATGCCAGGCGTAATTATTCCACAAATAAACTTCACGTATGCTTCTCTCCTCTGTGGTCAGCTACGCAGACGACACTCATCTGATTCTCTCTTTTCCCCGGTCTAACACCCAGGTAGCAGCTCGCTCCTCTGCCTGTCCCCTGCCTGGGGACATCTCTCACTGGATGTCCCCCCCGAGGTTATTATTAGAAGCAGTACTCACATTCTTTACACAGAAGTATTTTACCGCTGAAAACTGGGTTGTTTTTTTTATAAAACTGGGCTGTCTACACAGAAGAATGGCGCTTTATTTATATATACAGTATATATATATATATATATATATTAATTGGTGCTACATAGCCGAAGAAACTGGCGGCCAGCTGGTTAAAGACCAAACAAGTATTATATATTATGTTTTATACATATGTAAGATGAAATTAATTATACTGAATATGTCTGATGAATGTAGTGAAGTAAAATGTATTCAGGTGGAGATACTCAGCCAGCACTTATTGGTCTGTGTTGGAGGGGGGGAAGCAGGTCTTGTGTTCTGGACTATATATATATAGTACAGTCTATATTATACTCTTTTCTATATTATACATATTTCTGTCATCTCTATTGTCAAACCAGCTCATTTCATTTAAATAATCTGACATTATTTGGTGAACGACTTGATAACGTCGACACAGATTCTGATATTGGGTTTGCCCCAGCAGCCTGGAGTATGACATGGGACGCTCCAGGCTGCAGCCATACCCGTCTCCACCGATCTGCCGCTGCTAGCGACTGGATTGCTCTGCAAACAAAAGAAAACATACTGTATTTCCATTTCATCTTTCAAAAACACCATCTAACACGTGTTCACTGACACATGCAGATGTTTTTCCACATAATAATATTTGTATGTTTTGTCCCTTTCTTATATGTACCTGTCCACTTCTCTGGTTACACCTGTTGACTGCTGTCTGTGTTGGATTTTAAATTGGATTTAATGTCATTTTACACAGTATGTATATAAGTCCCCCCCCTCCCATAGGAACCTGTTCTTAATGACTTGCCTGTAAAAATGAAGGTAAAGTCTGCCATGCTTACGTTGACTTGGCTCTGCCGGCGTCTGTCTCCAGCCGTTGCGGCGGCTGGTTTGACCCCGGGGGTGCGAGTGACGGCGACCTTGACCTCGGTCTCTTTCTGGTAGAGAAACCTTGAAGATGCAACAGTTTGCAGCTCTGCAGCATCGCAGATCACAAAGCTTCCCTCAGACTGCAGAGAGTAGGAGCGAGTCCCGTCCCCGCCGCCAACATCCGCTCTAGAGTCGGTCCAGTCTGCTGTTTGTGATCTGCGTTACACTCCGAGTGTTACATCAACTTCTTATCTTCTGTTTCAGGGTTGCGCCATCGATGGATCGGGGCTGTTTTTGTAATTGGTTTTATCGGCGCCACTCTAGCTCTGATTATAACCAAGCTTTACCTCATACTAAAACAATTAAAGGTAAGACAAATCAACATATTCATCATGAAAAGAGGACACAACAGTTTTATCTTCTCAGCTGTTGGGATTTACACATGGGTTTGGGGTTTTCTTGAATATAACTTATATTAATTTTCTTCCTGCAGAACAGAAGAGACAATCCCAAAACACAACACAACGACCAGCAGTAATTAAATGAAAAGTTTGAATTTCACAAAGCTCAGTGTCAAGTCATAAAACGTCCCACTGGACTGTTGTTGAGGACGTTATACTGCAGCTTTGGTACATTTCTATGACGTCTGTCTCTATAATGCTTTATATATGCGTTAATATGTGTTATAATCAGCTTATAATACTCTATAAGTGTAGTTATAAGCACTTCTGAATAATCAGAATGCTTTACAATCACATAAATAAGGTTAATTATCAATACTCTATAATTGCTCATCACTCCCAGACTACTATATTCTTTCCAGGATCATAGTGTGTACATTATAATAAATTTATAATGCATTATAATGTGATTATAAGTTACTATAAGTGGTCATTGGGTGCTTTAAGTAACGTGAATACTTTGAACATGAAGTAAAAAAACATTATTAATAAAAGGCAGCTGGTGAAGAACGGGACTGTTTATGTTCTCATATGATTATTTAATACTACTAAGCTACAGGAAACCACCATTGTCAGTCTATTAAATCTTAAAGGGGAAATTTTTCACATTTATGTATCTGGGAGCTCAGACTGTGGGAAAACCCAGTCAGTTTCAACAACCAATCAGATTTGTCCTCCCCTCCGATACGTCTCAGGTCGGTTAATTGCATCCTTGTTTCCTTCCCTTGCTTCCTTTCCTCGTTTGTCCCGTCCTCCGCCCCGCGCCGTTCCACACTGGGAGCGGGTCAGAAGCAGATTTGATCGTTTCTAAAAGTGCTTTCCAGAACAAATCCGTGTTTATTAACCCTCGTGTTGTCTTCCCGCTAACCGTGAACTTGCCCTTGAAGTCAAAACTGATTTTTTTTTGTTCTTTTCCATCGTTTTTGTCACTTTTTCTGATTTATTTTCCAGCTTTTGGCGCTTTTTTGTAAAACTTGAGCCGGTTTAATAACAGGTTTTACACTTATTCTTGGCATTCATAGTCAACAAACCTCATTTATATAAAATTATACATACGTTTTTAGTTCAAAAGGCAGAAATTATGAATTATTTTGACTAATAGTTAAGATTGGAGGATGTTGAGTGGATACAGTTTTGAAACAATTAAAAAAAGAATTCAAAGGCTATAAGATCAAATAAACCACCCTCAAAATTATATTAAAGTAATCATTAATTTACCTGGAGAATGTTATATGGAATCATCCATGTTATTTTTGGGCAATTTAGTTGAAAGAAATCCATATTTGTGATACAAAACACTTAGAAACGAGGACAACACGAGGGTTAAACCAGTATCCTTCCTCTCCAAGCACTCCTGTAATTAAACTCCATGTCTTCTCTTTTCTGGCGTTGTCCTGATGAAAAAGATCTGTGATGGATGTTGTTCCACCTCCATGATCAATCTCTGCCTGCAGCGGAGGAATGTCCAGCATGGATCTGAATGGCTGCATGATATGTCTCCTTCAAAATAAAATGTTGAGCCAGATGTTGAAGGGTCGGTGTTTTGATGCCTGGTTCCTCTTGTCCACACGTCCACGTGTCCTTGAGCAAGACACTGAACCCCAAATTGTCCCCGATGGTCAGACAGCACCTTGCATGGTAGCTCGCTGTCATCGGGCTGAGGGTGAGTGTGAATGGATGAATGTGAAACATATAAACTGCTTTATGAATATTATCCTGCTGCTTGTAGTGCTTAAAAGTACAACTGAGCTCGATGTGATAAGCATTAAAAAAACACGTAAGACTTCAGCCTGCTGTCACGCTGTAAAAGAGTTTTGTAGCCAAAGTTGAAATATAATGTCACTTTTTTATTTTGTCAGTGCCACAATGCCCCCCCCCCCCACTTCATTAATAATACTGATTAAAACAAATGGATATTGTAGTAGCCTACTAGAGAAATACTAAAAAATAAAATAAATATACATTCATGAAGTGGGGTCGATGTACAAGATAAAAACATTTAAATTAAGATAATAAACCTGTGAACATGTTTTAATGTGTGATTGTTTCCTGTTGCTCTGCGTGTAGTTCCTGCTCTGTCCACCAGAGGGCGCCATGACGTCACTCAGCAGCAGAGACGCTTCCTCTGAATGTAGGTCAGCTTCTTAAATTAATCTTGTCATTCGGAAAATTCCACATCCACAAGAAGAAATGGGCGGACTCCAAACCATGCTTTGAACATTTCTTTTAAGAAATGCACCAATACAACAACACCATCAGAGGCATTAAGAACAAAAAGGCAATTAAGACTGGACTTGTGTTTGATAAATGTTTCATGTATCGGTGATACTTTTATCTTTATTTGCACCACATTTTTCTTTCTTTACTCTTATTTATTTAGATTTATGTGTATATGTATGTATATATATATATATATGTGTGTGTATGTGTATATATATATTTTTCTCTTCTCTTTATATGTGTGTGTGTGTGTTATAAAACACTTATAATGCGATACGAGTGTGGTATGACCAGATTCTTCCTGCTGTTGTTTAGTGTGCAGCTTCCCAGGAGCAGTGAAACAAGCTACCCTTCTGAGGACCACACTCCTACACACACACAGACACACACACACAGGCACACACTCCCACACACACAGATACACACACACAGGCACACACTCCCACACACACAGATACACACACACACTCCCACACACACACACACACAGATACACACACACTCCCACACACACACACACACGGACAGATACACACACACTCCCACACACACACACACACAGATACACACACACTCCCACACAGACACACACACACAGGCACACACTCCCACACACACAGATACACACACACAGGCACACACTCCCACACACACAGATACACACACACTCCCACACACACACACACGGACAGATACACACACGCAGATGCACACTCTCATACACACACACACAAACACACACACACACAGAAACACACAGACACACACACAGAAACACACTCACATGCACACACACACACATAGACAGAAACACACTCGCATGCACACTCGCACACACACACACACGGACAGATACACACACGCAGATGCACACTCACACACACACACACAAACACACACAGACAGAAAGACACACACACACACACACATAGACAAATACACACTCACATGCACAGTCGCACACACACACACAGACACACACACACAGGCACACACTCCCACACACACACACACACACACACAGATACACACACACTCCCACACACACACTCCCACACACACACACACACACATACATTAACGAGCTGGTAGATACCAGTCGGTGTCCAGTAGCTCAGTAGCTTACTTTATAATAATGGACATTAATTATCAATAGTTCAGGATCCAGCCAGTCTCCCATAGATGTTTGGCTGTTATCCAAGAACATTAATAAAGAGAAAATGACCTTTAAATATCCTCGCCACACCCCTCACCGACCATAGAGATATTCATATAAGCATCCAATTTAGTGCATCTAATACGATCTATAAACAACTCCCTGTTACAGCATGAAAAGGTTAAGACTGACATTATTAAGTTAATTATTAAGTTAATTATTAAGTTAATTACTCTTTTTTCCCTACAAGGCTAGAAAAGAAAAATCCTCCAACGCTAACTGGGAACTATTTAAGTTTGACCTCTGTTGCCAAAGCTAAAAGAGCAGAAGAAGAGGAAGTCAGAAGTAAAATCTCCTCATTTATTTATTTTATCAAAGCCCCCCGAGGAAGTTTCAGAGGAGGATAAATGACTTCTTCTGCAACTCCAAAACTAATTAGATGACTTATATCGACAAAAAGCAGAGGGAGCCTTTGTAAGGTCTATAATTTAAATATTAATGGAGTCATTACTGATGACGCTAAGTTAATTTCAGACTTTTGTTCAAAATTGTTGTTCAAAACTTTTTTTTAAAATTTTTATATTTATATAACAGCTGGAATGTTAATTTAATTTTAATTTATACTGTTTCTTGATGCCCAGTGGTTACTATGGTAATTCCTGTTCGTTTGGGAATAAAAGTGTGAAAAATCTTGATAATTAAACTATTGATAATTAATGTCCATTCTTATAAAGTAAGCTACTGAGCTACTGGACACCAACTGGCATCTACCAGCTCGTTAATGTCTGTTTGTCTGTGTGTGTGTGTGTGTGTGTGTGTGTGTGTGTGTGTGTGTGCGTGAGTGTGCATGTGTGTCTGTGCGTGTGTGTGAGTGTGTTTCTGTCTGTGTGTGTGTTCATGTGTGTTTCTGTCGGTTTGTGTGTGTGTGTGAGAGAGTGTGCATCTGTGTGTGTGTATCTGTCCATGTGTGTGTGTGTGTGTGTGTGTGCGAGTGTGCATGTGAGTGTGTTTCTGTCTGTGTGTGTTTGTGTGTGAGAGTGTTCATTTGCATGTGTGTATCTGTCCGTGCGTGTGTGTGTGTGTGTGTGTGTCTGTGTGTGTGTGTGTGTGTGTCTGTGTGTGTGTGTGTGTGTGTCTGTCTGTGTGTGTGTGTGTGTGTGTGAGAGTGCATCTGCGTGTGTATATCTGTCCGTGTGTGTGTGAGTGTGTGTTTCTGTGTGTGTATGTGTGTGTATCTGTCCGTGTGTGTGTGTGTTGTGTGAGAGTGTGCATCTGAGTGTGTGTGTGTGTGTGTGTGTGTGTGTGTGTGTGTGTGTGTGCATCTGCGTGTGTGTGTGTGTGTGTGTGTGCATCTGTGTGTGTGTGTGTGTATCTGTCCGTGTGTGTGTGTGTGTGTGTGTGTGTGCGTGTGTGTGCATCTGAGTGTGTGTGTGTGTGTATCTGTCTGTGTGTGTGTGTGTGTTTGTATTTTTGGATATCTCCCAGCAAGCTGCACACTAAACAACAGCAGGAAGAATCTGGTCATATTTCATCCTCTTGTCATGGAAATCTGAAGGGCTGCTGCATTGCCTTGCCCCAGAGAAACTTACATATGTTGTTAACCCTTGTGTTGTCCTCGGGGCAAATTTGACTCGTTTACAAAAACTTTCTATATCAGAAGAGATCGTTGAAAAATGTCACAAATGTTGAAAAAATCCACAAAAACATTTTTTAAACGCTGAAAAATGTACCAAAAAAAAAAAAAAAGTGACAAGAAAACATCAAAAACATTGGAAAAAACGAAAAAGAATTTGTTAAAAAAAAAAAAACTAAAACATAATTAAAAAAATGTCAAAAGAGTGACCAAAAAATAGGAATAAATTTGGAAAAAACATTGAGAAAAGTGTAGAAAAATAACAAAAAACTGTTGAAATTTCAACCCAGAAAAACAGTTGCAGGTCAATGGGAAGACAACACGAGGGTTAAAGGGAAACATAATGCTTTTGTAAAGATTTGGGGCTCATTTATACAGTTTCTGGGGCCGGGGGGTTCCTTTTTTCATTTTTCTTTCTAATCTAATTTCAATAAGGTCACTGATCATATTCTGGAAGGAGGGAACATTCTGCACGCAGAGTATCTTGTTTGTCACTCCTTAATATTATTCATTTTTTTCTTAAATGCCGCGATGGGAGTCAGTGTGTTACCACAGCAGTAAAACATACCACTAACTAACTAATATCTACATTTGGAATATCTTCAAATGCCTAGTTGTACTTATTGATGTGCCTTGTTGTGTTTTGCTGTTCTACATCGTTGAAATGTAATTAAAAAACACTTATAATGCACATGGAGGAACAACCTGGAATCATTGCATGTGGGTTGTATTTGAACAACAAACTATAGATGTAGATTCATGCAGCACCATCTGTCTTTCTGGACCTTGGACACATTGGACTTTAGAGACAAGTCAACACACACGCCTGACGTTTCCAGAGGTCTGATTGGCTGCTGGAGTTGTCGTCTGAAATCATTGCATGTGGGTTGTATTTGAACAGCAAACTATATTCAGAAATACTTTATTGATCCCTGAAGGGAAACTCTGTGTTGCAGTTGCACAAATAGTATAAATATCAGTGTTGTGAATTCCTCAATCGTCATCCAGCATTCACAGGGTTAAAAACCCAACAATCAGAGTAGAATTGCAAATAATTAATTGGCAATGCTGACGTAGGTCAAGTCAATATTCTGTTCATGGTTCTGGCTTTGTCCCGTTTCAGAGGTGCATTCTGGGAAGGTTTTCTTTAATTATGTAGCTTATAAAACACTTATAATGCATATGAAAGAACAATCTGAAATCATTGCATGTGGGTTGTATTTGAACAGCAAACTCTAAATGTAGATTCATGCGGCACCATTTGTTTTTCTGGACCTTGGACACATTGGACTTTAGAGACAAGTCAACATATACGCCTAACGTTCCCAGAGTTCTGATTGGCTGCTGGAGTTGTTGTCCTGGTAATATGTGAGGGAGCGCCTGGATTTCATCTCAGTACATTCTGATTATAGTGTTCAGTCTGAACTTTGTGTGAGCGATCCCAGATCGAGAGGAATAATCATGGGCTCCTATTGGTCACAAGAGGACTACGACAGGGTTGCTCTTTTGATTTATAAAAAAGTTTTACAGACTGGACCATGCCTCCTACCAGATGTGGGCATAGATGAGTCTCTGCTGAAATATTCTGGTACCAACTCCAACGCGGTGCTGCAGACGTTCTCTAATGAGATGCTCAACACGGTGCCAGGTTACGTCGGCAGGCTGGGATCCGTTTTGGCTCCGATGACTACAGTCCCGCATGCTGTTGGACTTGGAGCTTTGATGATTTCCTTGATTATAGAGATCGTCATCAAGAGCGGCTCTCAGACAAGTGATCATACATACAACATGTTACGTCGTGTGTTTGGGGAAGAGAAAGCTTCGAGTGTCCGGGACACAATGTCCGAGTATTTTAGACGCCATCGCATGTTCATGAACAATGACCAGCGACTACGAGAGGAAATGAGGAGACTGGAACCGCAGCTGAGCAACCATCTCACCATCCTCAGAAACTCCCTGCAGCATGACGGACAGATGAGCAGCCGCGGGTTCAAGATCTGGGTCAACGGAGCTGCCTTCCACGTCCAGATGTTGATCCACGGGGCTCGGCTGGATGTTCAGACTGGTACACCTGCATCAGACTATGTTAAGGCTATCGAAGCTGCCATTGATATGTACTTGCAGGACCTGGATCGTCTGCTGGAGAAATACAAGACCTTTAAGACCAATTCATATGTGTGTACACATCTCCACATCAGCGGCCTTCACAACCCAGGAAGCGATTATATGACAAATAATGAAATTAAAGGCTGCAGTGTGTTTGTTGATTTTAATCCTCTTAACCCATGTAATGGACCAAAAGCTCTGACGAGTTTTATGAATACTGTTTACTCTAATTATGAACCAATTAAAGGCTTAAATAGTTATTTTTTAAATATCAAGAACAACCTCAACTCTCTAATCCATCAACGTGGATCATTCACTGTGCCGTCAGCAGAGTGACGTCCAAAATAGAAAAGTTGGACTTTGCAGCCAGGTTTCACCACCGGATCAACAAAGTCTCTGATTTATCCACTTTAAAACGTCATAGACTATTCATAATATTTTGTTTAATTAATATGAATATGCAAAGTAGAGAATTAAAAGTCCAATAGGCAAGTAGGAGAAAATAATAATACTCAACTAGAAAATTCCTCTGAAATTTTAACAGTGTGCCTACTACTTGGTGCGCATCCTAATAACAATAAAACTAAAAATAATAAGTGTTACGTGTCTCAACCCTTCAGAGACCTTTTTCAAATCTATTTAAGACCTAGCCCTGAACCAACCAAACTCCATTTAAAAAACAGTCCTTTTAGTGTATAGAGCCAAATGAAGAGTCTCATCATAGGTGTGTGTTTGTGTCAGAACTTGTTGCTATGGTTTTTTGGCAATTTCGTGAAAACCGCATGGCAAATCTCTTTGAAAAGTCATAGCCCACCATTCCCGATCATTACACACGTTTTGATGTATTTTGTGTGCGTGTGTTGGCAACGCTCCGTGACTAGTAGTAGGACAAAATACAGGCGGAATAATAATAATAAGTAAAAAAAACAATAGTATTGCAGCACATTGGCACACTGAATTAAAAGTACCTCTCTCTCTCTGTCTCCCTTTCTCTCTCTCTCTCTCTCTCTCTCTCTCTCTCTCTCTCTCTCTCTATATATATATATATATATATATATATATATATATAATGTGATTGTATGAAGTTTAGAGTTGAGCTGAGTTAGAAATGGTACAGACATGCTTTTCTCTTTTTCTCTTCTAGTCCAATTCCTACCATGACTTTACTTCCTGGACAGAAACTAAGAACAATTTCATAACAACTTTGTCACAATATAAGATAACAAAAATATCAATGTTGTCTTCTGACCCTGAATGGTAAGACAAATAAATAAAAGGGCTCCATCCCAATAAACACACAACTGTTTAGATTGTTTCCAGTTTCTAAAATGTTTTTAAAATTTACTTTGACTTTTTAATACTTTAATTACATTTTCCTGATGATAATGACAGACTTTTACTTAAGTAACATTTCCAATGCAGGACATTTGCAACAGAGTATTTTTTTACAGTGTATTAGTACCAGAGGTGGGTAGTAACGAGCTACATTTATTCCGTTACATTTACTTGAGTAAGTTTTTGAAGAAAGTGTACTTCTTGGAGTAGTTTTAAATCTCTATACTTGTACTTGTACTTGAGTAGATTAGTGAAGAAGAAGCTGTACTCTTCCTCCGCTACATCAGGCTACAATGAGCTCCTTACTTTTCTTTTTACCTCTTTGGTATTCTACGCGTCATCGTTTTTACCCCAGCGTACGTCTCATTTTAATGTTTTATTTTGACAGAGAGAGAGAGAGAGAGAGAGAGAGAGACTTCCGCTGAAGGCTCTACCTCGTGACTGTGTTTAACCAATCACACGGCGTTGTGCAGTCACGTGACCATACTCAATCTCGGCGGCGGGCCAGGTTAGCTTGACAGTCGTAGCAAAACAAAGATGTCAGATTCAACCGTCGCCAAGGCAAAGCAGACCAGGAGGAACCTCATAGTGAAAGCATGGTTACCTTTTAGGAAAGTGGTTACAGCAGCTACATTATGCTGTGTTTAGTGTCAACCAAAACAATCGGACATGTGAGCGTCCAAGAACTCAACATCTAACCTGAGGAGAAGTAGTGGTAGTTTTAGTTGTTGCTGTGGAGAGGTGGATGTTTGTCTTTTTAGTTCTGGCACATTTAAAGTAAGTAAGTTAGTGATTCTGTTGTGTGTTTTTCACCTGTTACCTGGGTTACATGATGCTTGATTGTAATAAAGCATCAACAGAGAGAGGTTGTCTCCGTCCGTGTGTTAACACACACACCTGGGTCCAAGTTGGAAACCAGAATCAACTTTAAATCCAGTCCTCATCTAGTCCTCATAACAAGTTTCAAATCATTTCAGTGGAGTTATCGTTATTGTTGGTCCATCATTACCGTACTCAATCTAACTGGATGGGACTGTACTGTACGTATGGGGCGCCGTTTGTGAAGCGGCTCACGCTGAAAATAAAAGCAACATTTTGTCACATTTAGCTTTAAATAATGTTTAAAAAACTGGTCTGAAATTTTGAGGGTCACTTTCTTGCACATTTACAACAATATTTGTCAACTTGGAAATATTTTAAATAGTTAAATCCAAATATTAAATATTAAACCTAAATGTTAAATCTTAAATCTAAATGCTAAATCTAAATCTAAATGTTAAATCTAAATCTAAATGTTAAATCTAAATCTAAATGTTAAATCTAAATCTAAATATTAAATCTAAATCTAAATGTTAAATCTAAATCTAAATCTAAATGTTAAATCTAAATATTAAATCTAAATCTAAATGTTAAATCTAAATCTAAATCTAAATGTTAAACCTAAATCTAAATCTAAATCTAAATGTTAAATCTAAATCTAAATCTAAATGTTAAATCTAAATATTAAATCTAAATGTTAAATCTAAATCTAAATGTTAAATCTAAATCTAAATGTTAAATCTAAATCTAAATGTTAAATCTAAATCTAAATGTTAAATCTAAATCTAAATGTTTCGAGTGAAACTAAATATTTAGCTAATATGCAAATGAAATTCCGGTAACCGGAAGTAACAAAATAAAAGCTCGAGGAGGTCAGTGTATGTTTATATTGTCAAATAACGAATAAAAATCATCTCATCCGGGGATATGGACACTTGAACTTGGATAAACGTGATAATAACTACCTAAAATAATAAACACAGTTGGAGAAACTGTATTTGAAGAGTACTTTGAGTTTTTAGTGTCACTTTTATGAATGGTGCCGGACTTATGACCTGTAACCACTATAGCCAGCCACCAGGGGGCTCACTTTGACTGGTCTGTTACGTTCGCTTGCAGGTCAGCAAGAGCCTATCTATCCACGCCCCGCCCCATGGTCACACTGCGAAATGTCCAACGAACCAGCGTTAGCCGAGAACATCGGCAGAGCCGTCCCGGTGGCTGTACAACAGCGACAACAACAGCCTCAGGGCCGCCGCAGGCCACCTCGGTTAGTCCATCCATCCATCCATCTTCATCCGCTTATCCGGAGTCGGGTCTCGGGGGCAGCAGCTCCAGCAGGGGACCCCAAACTTCCCTTTCCCGAGCCACATCAACCAGCTCCGACTGGGGGATCCCGAGGCGTTCCCAGGCCAGGTTGGAGATATAATCTCTCCACCTAGTCCTGGGTCTTCCCTAAGGCCTCCTCCCAGCTGGACGTGCCTGGAACACCTCCCTAGGGAGGCGCCCAGGAGGCGCCCAGGAGGCATCTTTACCAGATGCCCGAACCACCTCAACTGGCTCCTTTCGACGTGAAGGAGCAGCGGCTCTACTCCGAGCTCCTCTCGGATGACTGAGCTTCTCACCCTATCTCGGTTAGTATGTTTTCCAAAACACGTAGCTAGCATTGGATTGTTGTCAAGGTAGTAGCAAATCTCTACTATGCTAGCTACGTGTTTTGGAAAACATACTAACCGAGGTGGCCTGCGGTGGCCCTGAGGCTGTTGCTGTCGCTGTTGAATAAGTTTGTAGAGCCACCGGGACGGCTCTGCCGATGTTCTCGGCTAACGCTGATTCGTTGGACATTTTGCAGAGTGACCATGGCCGACAGTACCGTGCCTTGTCGGGGGATAGATCATAGACCGTATATTATTAATATTAACGGTCTATGGGATAGATAGGCTCTTGCTGACCTGCAAGCGAACGTGACAGACCAGTCAAAGTGAGCCCCCTGGTGGCTGGCTATAGTGGTTACAGGTCATAAGTCCGGCACCATTCATAAAAGTGACACTAAAAACTCAAAGTACTCTTCAAATACAGTTTCTCCAACTGTGTTTAATATTTTAGGTAGGTATTTTATTATCACGTTTATCCAAGTTCAAGTGTCCATATCCCCGGATGAGATGATTTTTATTCGTTATTTGACAATATAAACATACACTGACCTCCTCGAGCTTTTATTTTGTTACTTCCGGTTACCGGCATTTCATTTGCATATTAGCTAAATATTTAGTTTCACTCGAAACATTTAGATTTAGATTTAACATTTAGATTTAGATTTAACATTTAGATTTAGATTAAACATTTAGATTTAGATTTAACATTTAGATTTAACATTTAGATTTAATATTTAGATTTAACATTTAGATTTAGATTTAGATTTAACATTTAGATTTAGATTTAATATTTAGATTTAACATTTAGATTTAGATTTAACACTTAGATTTAGATTTAATATTTAGATTTAACATTTAGATTTAGATTTAGATTTAACATTTAGATTTAGATTTAACATTTAGATTTAGATTTAACATTTAGATTTAGATTTAACATTTAGATTTAGATTTAGCATTTAGATTTAAGATTTAACATTTAGGTGTAATATTTAATATTTGGATTTAACTATTTAAAATATTTCCAAGTTGACAAATATTGTTGTAAATGTGCAAGAAAGTGACCCTCAAAATTTCAGACCAGTTTTTTAAACATTATTTAAAGCTAAATGTGACAAAATGTTGCTGTTATTTTCAGTGTGAGCCGCTTCACAAACGGCGCCCCATATGTACGTTGCACCTGACGCACCACTAAGACGACTCGACAGATTCTGCGCATTCTGCGTTCATTTGCAGCAAATCATTGCAGCTTGATGGCGCTAACGTTAGCACATAGTAGTATGGACGACAACATGATTGAAAATGAAGAAGACGGAGATCCCAAAGATTCAGACAAGCAGCATGACATTTCCCATCATCCTCAGCCTTATCTGAGAGAGATGTTAGAGACAGTAGGACATCATGAAGGACTCCTGGCCAGTGTGCTGGGGAAATTCTTTATTAATGTCTGTTTAGTCATTCACATGTTATCCTTTATTTTCTTTCCAGAAGCCGTATTTGAACACACACACACATACAGTACATTCCTTTAACCCTCATGTTGTCCTCATGTTGTCCTCATGTTGTCTTCACGTTGTCCTCACGTTGTTCTCATGTTGCCCTCATGTTGCCCTCATGTTGCCCTCAAGTTGTCCCCATGTTGCCCTCATGTTGTCCTCATGTTGTCCCCATGTTGTCCTCATGTTGTCCCCATGTTGCCCTCATGTTGTCTTCATGTTGTCCCCATGTTGCCCTCATGTTGTCTTCATGTTGTCCTCATGTTGTCCTCATGTCGTCTTCATGTTGTCCTCATGTTGCCCTCATGATATCCTCATGTTGTCCTCATGTTGTCCTCATGTTGTCCTCATGTTGTCCTATATCAATGTTCTTTTTAATTCCCCAAAATAACATGATTGATTCCACACAACGCTCTTTGCCAAGTACAAATCTCTACTTTCATTAATTTTGGGGCGTCTTATTCAATTTTTTAGCATTGTAAAACAAATGGAAGTGTTTTTGAAATAGTATTGAGTAAAAGTTGACATATTCCAGTCTGTGATTATCATCAACATCCATTCCTTTAATTTTATCTCAATAATTTCTAATTTCACACACATTAAAGCATGTATATTATAGTTTTTGGACGCTATTTGCTTCTCTATTCAGTGCAACACATGAGTGCAGTATCTCTTGATTATAATACCTCATAACTAACAGCGACCCACAGCGGGAGGTTGAAACAAAACAAAAAACATCCAAAATGGCTCTTACAAGAATAAAAGTGGTTTTACTTTCTTGGTCAGTTTCAGAGACAGCAGCCCTCGTCTATCTCAACCTGGTCCTCAGATCTCTGCAAGGTAAATCCAGACAGCTAGCTAGACTATCTGTCCAATCTGAGGACTATGGTTACCTGGTCCTCAGATCTCTGCAGGGTAAATCCAGACAGCTAGCTAGACTATCTGTCCAATCTGAGGACTACGGTTACCTGGTCCTCAGGTCTCTGCAGGGTAAATCCAGACAGCTAGCTAGACTATCTGTCCAATCAGAGTTTTCTGTTGACGACTAAAACTACTTTTGAACGTACACGTTCCACCAAAACAACTTCCTTCCTGAGGTTGTTTTGCAGCGGCACCGTTGCTCTGTCCTCCGCTTAGCACCGCCCAACACGATTATGATTGGTTTAAAGAAATGCCGATAACCAGAGCACGTTTTACTCCCATCCCAGAATGCTGGGGGGACTAGCCAGACCTTCCTCTGCAGTGCTGTGGAGGAAGGTCTGGCAGGACAACACTCTGCTGCTCTATATTTATTCCTCCAGGTTTTAGAGGACGTGTGTGTGTTTGCAACATACTGGACATGCAGATAACCAGCGGAGAAGGGAGTGTGTTGTGTTGCATGACGAGTTTATAAAAGTGTAAAGCCAAGTCCAAAGTCCAAAACCTGGAAAAATACAGAGCAAGGACTATTTTTAGTGACTTATTAAATATTTAATCTAAATTCAAAGTCTGTCAAAGTCAAATCAACAGAGTAGGACTGAAGAATTTTTGAAAATAATCTAATTGCAATCTTTTCACCAATGTTGCGATTTAATATGTGATTATTTTTTAAGCTCTTTGTCTTTTGTGTTATTCAACAAAGACAAGCAATAAATCATGAAATAGTAAGTAAGGTTACTGCCAGCTGTGAGGGAGTTACACAGCAGAGCTACAGAATCAGAAATTAAAAGAAGATCATTAAAAACCTTTAAAAGAGCAGTTTCTGTGCTGTGTCATGATTGTTGGAGTTAAGGTGCAATTGTTGGGCATAAACCACTTTTTTTTTAGATATAAAAGGTACCTTAGTGTCAGATTCAAGCACCTAAAACATTTATAACACAGAGAAGAGACAAGAGAGTTATGTGATTTTTACTGGCGAGGAGAACGGACAGAGATGTACTCAGTTACAAACTCCAGCCGCTCTGAGTATTCTCTGCCGAACCCTCTCTTTTTATTAAACTTGGAAGTGCCCTAGTTACAGAAAGTGAATGTGCATAAGGGAGGGGGTGAGCAAGTTGGTGTATCATTCTTGTGACAGTAGAATAGGGCATGTGTGTGGGTCTCTTCACCTGACCCACACACATACACACACACATATATTATTCTCTGGTTTGTTCAAGGTTGGTGTAGCTACATTCTGCCTGGAAACAGATAGCTCCCAGCGGAGTTGCCCAGTCTGCTCGGAGGAGTTTCCGGCTATCTCTCTGTGGCCCGGTCACTCTGGAACACTCTGCTCCTTCACCTGAAAACCTCTTACACAGCAACTCTGCACAACACTGCAGGCATTCTTTTACTAAGTTTAATATGTGCTCATATTTGGGTAAATGTGTGATGATAAATGTGTATGTGCTCATATTTTAGTAAATATGTGATAATAAATATGTACATTATTCCAACACTTAGACACTGGCCTGTAGTTGTACGACGGCCTTTATAAAAGCAGCTGGAACACACCCAGATTTAAAATACACGGCCCAACAGGCGTGTATTTAGCACTGGGCTAACAGGTTTATGGGGCTCTGTTTAAGCATGTTTAATGTTTCCCATTCTGGTTCTGTGTGTCTCTGAGTTGTACATTTTATAACCCCACCCTTCATCTTTTCCTAATCCTAACTGTCTAGTTCTCACGCTACATGTTAGTCAGTACGTCCAAAGAGACATCCAGAGTCCTGACGCTGAAGGAGACTTTTAGTTTATCCGTTGGGAGAGTGAAAATGTGTTAAAAGGTAATAAAGCTGCAGAAGTGAAATAAGTCACCTTCAACATACGTGTTCTGGTTTCAGGATGATGAAGACAGCTGGAGAACGGTTTGATATAAAACAGGATGTCGGCTCTACAGGATGATTCTTTTCTTTGATGATTATCATGTTTTTACCAAATGATGTACAGATTTAGAGGCATTCTGTTATAAAATGGCTTAAACAATAGTGCAAATAGCTGGAAAAATAGAGCATGCCCCCAAATTAGATTAAGTTTGGTTTTCTTTGTATTAGTTGTGGTTATGTCTATGTTGGTTTCCCCTTAGAGCGTTTGGCCAAGCCAGTAATTATGAATCATTTTGTTCATTACAGTAAATTACAGTGTCCACACATTACAGTGTTCAGCAGTCTGCTGAGGTCCACAGTAAAGGCCTAAAACATATCCGCTTAAGGAATGCTTTCAAGTTCCAGAAACAGTTCAACAAAGTCTTATATTTTGTCATTTTAAATAAATAGCTCACTTCGGGCGTGAAGAACTACAAACTGAATATCTAAAGTTTCTCTTAAAAACATAAAAACTGACTAACTGATGTTGAAAAAGTATTTAATGAATGTTAGAGACAGACAATAGAGTGAATAAAATTTATTTGTCTTATATATTAGCTTTTATCAAAAAGTGGAGGAGTCATGCAACTACACCACCTGAAAGAGCTGAAAGATTAAATAAAAGATTTTAATAAAGAGTTTTCTGCTTTTTATATTGTTGGATTTTCATCTGGAACCGAGAACATTGTGCACGAGCAAAAACAGCACCTCTGATTCATATTTTAATCATTTAATCATCATTTAATAACAATATGACATTATTATGTTGATTATTGGCATAAGTAAATGTCATGAGGGCCAAAGCGTCTTGACTTTCTTTCAAAAAATGAATGTATTTGGTCATCTGTATAAGTTATGATGATTATTTCTTCACAGTGTGACTCCCAGGACATATGAGAAGTGTTTTAGAGGTTTTACTGCTCTGTCTGTGATATCAATACATATCTGTGAGATTCATGTTCCGTTTTATTTATTTATTTGTCGTTAAGGTCCTACAACCATTTTTAACATTGAAGTGACCTCACTGCAGCACAAATATTCTAATAACCCAGTTTGTCCTGAAAACCATCTGTAAAAGTTAACTCTCTCCCCACCTTCAAATCAAATCTCAAAATACATTCTTTAGATTAGCATATTCCCTCAGATTACGCCCTTCTCATGATTAAAAAGAGAAAGAAAATGTTGCATAAAAACAACAAAAACGTCAAAAAGTGCTGAAAAATTGACTAAAACATCAAAAATAACATCGGAAATTTGTGACAAAAAAAAAGGAAAAAAAAGTGACATTTAAAAAAAAAATTATGACCCAGAAAAACAAAAATGTACATGTACATAAACATTCTGAAAACACACATTCAATACTGGGAAAAACTAATATTTTAGAATGACTTATTCTTACACCACAAATAAGGTAAAGTTCATGTAAACAAACATGTATGAAGGGTTAAGACATGCCTCAAAGATATAAGCAATTTGGTATGAAAAAGTACATTTTTTTGGGGTCTTATAAAAGTTTGTAACGTTTGCATTAAATTTCCTGTTGTAGTTTCAAGCAAGATCGGTGGCAACTATGTTAATACAGATGGATTAAACATAGTCCTCACATTGTCAATAAAGTGTTAAAAGATGATTTGGTAGGGATAGATCAGGTATTGCAAAGTACTGTGATTTAATATGTTGACGACATTATGATCTGTTCACAGGATGAGTAAACATTTATGTAATGATCTCACGGTGGTGAGATCAAAAGAGGGAAATGTTGGAATTTAAAATGTTATATGTGCTTAAACATTGTGGGTGATTTGCATTATACATTCAAGCCAAAAGGTAAAAGCATTATTTCAACATAAATGAAGACATGTGGGTCATGCATTAAGTTTGTTATAAATATATAGTTTGTTGTTTGTTGCATTAAGTTGTTTTGCAATACTTCTGTTTTATAATATAAGATGTTCTGGTACATTTTGTTATAACCCAGCTCTACAAATGTGTCAAAAGTTGAATTGATGATGTTAGAGACTGTTTCTGGTTCCAGTCCCCCTTTATGGCCCTACTGCTCTTTTTCCTGAACTGAGGGTCATAAACATTCAGTCACATTCCAACTGAAAAGATAACGAATAGGCACAAGACCCCCCCCCTTTGTGAGATAAGATGAGGGATGCAAGAGCCAGGGAGTCAGACAAATTTGGGGGAGAGCCGTGTTAGGTTGACTCTGTATTTGTCTCTAGGATATCCTATGTAATAAAATTGAGTCACATATCAACATCTGAGATTTTGACTACTAATTGAATGAACCCTGAGAATGGAGCAGGATTTAGCTCCAACATTTTGGCGCCCAACGTGGGGCGATCGAGGAAGGCACGGACCCATCCTTGAGTAAGTGAACAACTAGGACGAGATGCGTCTCCACATTCAGCCCGGGCACTAAGGTAAGGTAAAGCCGAACCTGTTAATATCAAATCTGCAGCATTGGACATGTACAAAATCTGAATGTGGAACGTGTCTGTATCCTAGTTGCTAAAATAGATAAATTTGATAAGATGTTGATGTGTGAAAAAGTTTTAAATTTTAATGTGTAACATATAGTTTAAGTTTGAAAACGTAGTACTTGCTAAAAATAGGTACGAAGATGTAGTGTTTACATGAGGAAATCCCTTGCGCGCGGGATATTTTTCTACAAAGTGAGCATGAAGGGCACCGCTGAATTGGAAAATTAGTAGTGGGAAGAGAAGAAGTTAGTAAACCAGATGAAGGGTAATGTATTTCAAAGAGGGAATACATGAAGGTGTAGCCTCCACAAAGACGTGAATTGTAGTTTCTAAATTGGGACATAGAAATGAAAGTAGTCTGTGTATAAATCAGATGAAGGGTAGTGTATTTAAAGAGAAATACATGAAGGTGTAGCCTCCACAAAGACGTGAATTGTAATTTCTAAATTGGGCCGTAGAAATGAAAGTAGTCTAAAAAATGAATCAAATTTTAAAAAAAGGGGGAACAGTATGGCGGAGGCTAAGACGCAGGAGGAGGGTCTGTTGGAATCAGGACCGTATAAACCGTGGTAACGTTGAAACACGCGGCCGTGAGCACTCCAAAAGACCAGGATGTGCGCATAAAACCAGCACAGGACAATTTAGATCCTGTAGTACAAAAAGACCCAACAAATACTGAGAAGCCGTGGTTCCGTCCACTGTGGCACGGAATGCATAAATTACAGGATGATATAACTAAATTAGAGGACGACGCCAAAACCGCGGGTCTCATATTAAGTGCCACATTGAGAAATAAAATAATGAAGGTAGAAGGTAAACATGCTGTTCTCCACGGTCTTTTACTGCTCATGCAGGGAGCAGCACACCCCATAAGGGACACTCGGACACAAGATAAGGAAGACAGGGTTGATAATTTTTATTTTTATTTTTATGGATTTAGCTCCAACAGACCTAAAACCTTTGTCTGATTTCTTCTTTGTTTCAGGTTTCCTCGTGGGCTGTTGTGTGTCGGGTTATTTAGCGGCTGATGCTTCTTTGTCTTTGGACCTGCAGGAAATTAAATTAACAAATGTTGATGAAAAAAAGTGATGGCTGACCACACCGATCAAGTTGTTGTGCACGTTGTGCAGCTGTACTTCCAGTACATTAACTGATCAATTTAAAGAAAATGGCCACCCTTCAAGCTGGGAAGACCTACAAATGTAAACTTCAGCTTAGTATCTAAAGTCCCTCACACAACCTAGCTCCACTGCTACTTGGTGACTGATTGATTGAGAAGAACAGATGCTGATCGCGTCACAGGGGATCATCAAGAGAACATTGTGTTATTCTCAGTCAGTCAGCCCGGTCCATCAGAGGGTCAAGAGAGGGGGAACTCAATCACAGACCATATCAGACAATTAAACACATAGAAGTCTTTTACTAAGCAGCTGAAATAATGGATGGTAAATACATATACAGTACATGTCAGCACTAAAACTATATATGTATGTGTTCTATTAGTTTGCAATCTTGACATATATGAATTTTAGGTATTCCCCCCCCCCTCTTATTTCCCTACTGCTTTTATTGCTCTCAACAGCTGTGTCTTTTCTAATCTTTGACTCTCTGCTCTGTTTTACTTGTAACCTGTTCGCTGTTCGTTGTTGTGTTGCTAATCTGTCTTACTTTGTGCTAAGTTCTGCTCTGCTTGTGTTGTATTCTTGTTTTCTTGTTTGCTTGTATTTAAAAAAAAAATTCTGGCATTTCTAAAACACATAATCATGATTTTATTGTCCCTTTCTTATAAAGACTCTTACTTGTATTACTTGTTCTTCATGTTCTTTCGTAAAAAAAAAAAGCTGCAACTCCAACAGCAAGAATTACAGCTCCAGTAAATAGTTTGGTCCACCTGCTCATTTTGACTGAAACACATCACAAAAAGTTAGTTATAGTTTAGTGTAGTTAGTTTATTTTGCACATGGGACTACATATGTTCAGTAGGATGGTCGTATATGCATTTGAGTGCATTCTCATGAATGGGTTTGTATGATATCTTATAAAGACTCATGCATAACAGTTCTTATAATATCCTACAAAATTAGGCAACCACTGGCCAGTCAGGTGAGGACGGGTGCAGAGCTCTGGGAGCTGTCGCTTGGGTCAGCCGCCGTTACATTTAAGTTTAGCACACACAAAGTCAGCATCATGCAGGGACGGCAGGTGCATTTAGACACCAAAACAACAAGATCGTGGTTTGGTTTAAAGCATTCCTTTAGTTTTTCCCCAGGAAAAGAACTCCGCCCCCCGGCTTGAGCGTCCTGTGTTGTACAGCAGCAGTCATTGTGGTGCTGATAGTAATAAATACGTGCAATACATTCGCATTACAGAGCTTTACTTTCTGCAGCTACATGTATGAATGGTTCATGAGAACAGCCTGAGACTAAACAGAAAGAACAGTTAAATTTGCTGCTGAAACATATGAACAACTCAAGGAGGAATCTTACCAATAAAAACCACATAAATCTCAGCATGAGTCCTATGGTTGGTTTCCTCCTGTGTGACGACACAGCGACAGTAGCCGGTCTGGGTCACAGTAGTCTGGAGAATGATGTGGTCTCTGTCTCCTCTTTCTGAGACCTGTGGTTCTTTAGCAGGAAGTTGGTTTCCATCTCTGTCCTGCCACTCTACTTTAGGTTTCGGAGCAGCACTTCGAACCTCACACTGCAGCAACACTCCATCATCTGTGGCATCAATAATGTTGATGTCTGGCTCTGGAGCAACTGTGAACACAGTGGAAACAATAACTACAAAATAATTACAGGATTATGCATTAGGGATGGACATGGTGATGTGAATCGGTGAGCATGGTTGTTTCAGGTGAGTAATTGAACATTTTAATTGCTGGTGGATTGCTTCAATTTTGGTATTGAAAACGTTCAGGAAGACTGAGCAGCGTTCACCAGAGAGGTCCTGATGGGTTATGTTATCAGGTGGCTGGAGGAGATCAACAGTGGAAAAGAGAGCCCTTGTCCCTCACTGATTATCTTTGCATAGTATGATGTTTTTGCAACATAGATGGCATTTTTATACTGATGCAGGTGTTCGGAGTACATGTATTTATGCACAGTAAGAACAGTCTTTTTTGACAGCCGCTCCAGGCGTCGGCCCAAGGATTTCATATGCCAAAGTTCAGGTGTAAACCAAGGACCGGAGTGCAGAAATGAAACGCGTCTTCATAGGAGCAAGTCTGTCAAATGCTGTAGACATGCAGTCATTGTAGTGGTCAACTACATCCTCCAATGAAGTATTAAAAGCAGGGGAGGGATAAGTGGCAATTAGAGAAGTGAGTTCCTCTGGTTCCACCTTTTTAAAGTTGATATGACATCACATGCTGAATCTTGGACTTCATGACAGATGGCAGATGGGTGTCCAACATTACAGCTTTGTGATCAGAGATGCTGTTCAGCTGTACTGATAGGCTAGGCTTGATACCAGAGCAACAGACCAGATCTAAAATATGTCCTTTGTTGTGGGTTGGAAGGTTACCATATTGTGTGATGTCAGAGGAGTCAAGCATATCCATGAAGTCATTTGTGAATGCATTTGAAAAGTTGTCCCTATGCATATTAAAATCCCCCATCAGGATTAAATGAGGTGACACTGCAATCAAAGCAGTAAGAACAGTTGAAAGTTCAGGAATAAACATATTTGATGGTTTAGGTGGTCGGGGGTGTGGGTCCTCTGAGTTTAACAGCCAGCAGTTCAAAAGAGATTTCACATTCCCGGATGAGCGGGGTTTACAGATGTAAACCAATCCATGCGGGACTGCTTGGTTGAGGTTTCCAGTTTATGGTCCACAATAAAGTCTCTGAAGAGGGAAGCTTTGTTGGTGAGGGTCTTTATGTTGAACAATCAGTCGGTTTGACAGTGCACATCCGATCTGGGCAGACGGGTAAGCACAGTATGGTCAACTCATCAACCAGGCTTCAAAAGACCGTGATCAACAGTCCAAAAACAGGGGATTATTTTTCCATCTTTGCATGTAGATTTGGTTGCGTTGAGATCCTCGGTGGACATACTGTACTTTGGGCGTCGGATGTGCATAGTTTCCCCATAGCTTGTGAAGTTCCCTTATTGAATATTCCCTCATCCTTACTCCAGCAGATGTAGCCTATGCATGAAGTTGTTGTGGGTAAGTAGCCCTAGGGGGCTGTAGGCTACTGCGGTAAACTTAACCTGCATCCTCCGGTCACCATGGCATCCGGTCATCAGGCATCATGTCAGACTTCAACCACGTATAAAAACTAAATACGGCGAAGAGATGATAAAATACATAGTGGTATATAACTATTGGACTTTGCTAATGAACAGAGTATACAGTGGTGCTCATAAGTTTACATACCCATGGTAAAGTTGACTAAAAAGAGGAATAAAAAAAATCATCTTTTGGAAATTTATCTTAATGCCTTAATTAAAAAAATAGGTAAAATCAGACATTTAAGGACATCACTTATCTTTGTGAATAAATAATGTATTGTAAATAAATAAATGTTCTTCCTTAAAATACAGGGGGTATAATATACACCCCCCTATGTTAAAATACAGGGGGCATAAATATACACCCCCCTATGTTAAAATACAGGGGGCATAAGTATACACCCCCTATGTTAAAATACAGGGGCATAAGTATACACCCCCTATGTTAAAATACAGGGGCATAAGTATACACCCCCTATGTTAAAATACAGGGGCATAAGTATACACCCCCTATGTTAAAATACAGGGGGCATAAGTATACACCCCCTATGTTAAAATACAGGGGCATAAGTATACACCCCTATGTTAAAATACAGGGGCATAAGTATACACCCCCCATGTTAAAATACAGGGGGCATAAGTATACACCCCCCTATGTTAAAATACAGGGGCATAAGTATACACCCCTATGTTAAAATACAGGGGCATAAGTATACACCCCTATGTTAAAATACAGGGGGGGCCTAAGTATACACCCCCCTATGTTAAAATACAGGGGCATAAGTATACACCCCCCTATGTTAAAATACAGGGGCATAAGTATACACCCCCATGTTAAAATACAGGGGCATAAGTATACACCCCCCTATGTTAAAATACAGGGGGGCATAAGTATACACCCCTATGTTAAAATACAGGGGGCATAAGTATACACCCCCTATGTTAAAATACAGGGGCATAAGTATACACCCCCCATGTTAAAATACAGGGGCATAAGTATACACCCCCTATGTTAAAATACAGGGGCATAAGTATACACCCCCATGTTAAAATACAGGGGCATAAGTATACACCCCCTATGTTAAAATACAGGGGGCATAAGTATACACCCCCTATGTTAAAAATACAGGGGGCATAAGTATACACCCCCATGTTAAAAATACAGGGGCATAAGTATACACCCCCTATGTTAAAATACAGGGGCATAAAGTATACACCCCCTATGTTAAAATACAGGGGCATAAGTATACACCCCTATGTTAAAATACAGGGGGGCATAAGTATACACCCCCCTATGTTAAATACAGGGGCATAAGTATACATCCCCCTATGTTAAAATACAGGGGACATAAGTATACACCCCCATGTTAAAATACAGGGGCATAAGTATACACCCCCCCTATGTTAAAAATACAGGGGGGCATAAGTATACACCCCCCCCATGTTAAAATACAGGGGACATAAGTATACACCCCCCTATATTAAAATACAGGGGCATAAGTATACACCCCCTATGTTAAAATACAGGGGGCATAAGTATACACCCCCATGTTAAAATACAGGGGCATAAGTATACACCCCCTATGTTAAAATACAGGGGCATAAGTATACACCCCCTATGTTAAAATACAGGGGCATAAGTATACACCCCTATGTTAAAATACAGGGGCATAAGTATACACCCCCATGTTAAAATACAGGGGGCATAAGTATACACCCCTATGTTAAAATACAGGGGGCATAAGTATACACCCCTATGTTAAAATACAGGGGGCATAAGTATACACCCCCTATGTTAAAATACAGGGGCATAAGTATACACCCCTATGTTAAAATACAGGGGGCATAAGTATACACCCCCTATGTTAAAATACAGGGGGCATAAGTATACACCCCCCTATGTTAAAATACAGGGGCATAAGTATACACCCCCCTATGTTAAAAAAATACAGGGGGCATAAGTATACATCCCCCATGTTAAAATACAGGGACATAAGTATACACCCCCTATGTTAAAAAATACAGGGGCATAAGTATACACCCCCCCATGTTAAAATACAGGGGGCATAAGTATACACCCCCTATGTTAAAATACAGGGGGCATAAGTATACACCCCCATGTTAAAATACAGGGGGCATAAGTATACACCCCCCCATGTTAAAATACAGGGGACATAAGTATACACCCCCCTATGTTAAAATACAGGGGGCATAAGTATACACCCCCTATGTTAAAATACAGGGGCATAAGTATACACCCCCATGTTAAAATACAGGGGGTATAAGTATACACCCCCCTATGTTAAAATACAGGGCATAAGTATACATCCCCCTATGTTAAAAATACAGGGGCATAAGTATACACCCCCCCCATGTTAAAAATACAGGGGCATAAGTATACACCCCCCCATGTTAAAATACAGGGGACATAAGTATACACCCCCTATGTTAAAATACAGGGGGCATAAGTATACACCCCCTATGTTAAAATACAGGGGGCATAAGTATACACCCCCCTATGTTAAAATACAGGGGCATAAGTATACACCCCCTATGTTAAAATACAGGGGGCATAAGTATACACCCCCATGTTAAAAATACAGGGCATAAGTATACACCCCCCCATGTTAAAATACAGGGGCATAAGTATACACCCCCTATGTTAAAATACAGGGGGGCAAGTATACACCCCTATGTTAAAATACAGGGGGCATAAGTATACACCCCTATGTTAAAATACAGGGGCATAAGTATACACCCCACTATGTTAAAATACAGGGGCATAAGTATACACCCCTATGTTAAAATACAGGGGGGGTATAAGTATACACCCCCTATGTTAAAAATACAGGGGCATAAGTATACACCCCTATGTTAAAATACAGGGGCATAAGTATACACCCCCTATGTTAAAATACAGGGGCATAAGTATACACCCCCCCATGTTAAAATACAGGGGCATAAGTATACACCCCCCTATGTTAAAATACAGGGGGCATAGTATACACCCCCATGTTAAAAAATACAGGGGCATAAGTATACACCCCCTATGTTAAAATACAGGGGCATAAGTATACACCCCCTATGTTAAAATACAGGGGGCATAAGTATACACCCCCATTTTAAAAATACAGGGGCATAAGTATACACCCCCTATGTTAAAATACAGGGCATAAGTATACACCCCCTATGTTAAAATACAGGGGCATAAGTATACACCCCCTATGTTAAAATACAGGGGCATAAGTATACACCCCCCTATGTTAAAATACAGGGGGCATAAGTATACATCCCCCTATGTTAAAATACAGGGGACATAAGTATACACCCCCCATGTTAAAATACAGGGGCATAAGTATACACCCCCCCTATGTTAAAAATACAGGGGCATAAGTATACACCCCCATGTTAAAATACAGGGGACATAAGTATACACCCCCCTATATTAAAATACAGGGGCATAAGTATACACCCCCCTATGTTAAAATACAGGGGGCATAAGTATACACCCCCCATGTTAAAATACAGGGGCATAAGTATACACCCCTATGTTAAAATACAGGGGGCATAAGTATACACCCCCTATGTTAAAATACAGGGGGCATAAGTATACACCCCCTGTTAAAATACAGGGGGCATAAGTATACACCCCTATGTTAAAAAATACAGGGGGCATAAGTATACACCCCCTATGTTAAAATACAGGGGGCATAAGTATACACCCCCTATGTTAAAATACAGGGGGCATAAGTATACACCCCCCCTATGTTAAAATACAGGGGGCATAAGTATACACCCCTATGTTAAAATACAGGGGGCATAAGTATACACCCCCTATGTTAAAATACAGGGGGCATAAGTATACACCCCCCTATGTTAAAATACAGGGGCATAAGTATACACCCCCTATGTTAAAATACAGGGGCATAAGTATACATCCCCCATGTTAAAATACAGGGGACATAAGTATACACCCCCCTATGTTAAAATACAGGGGGCATAAGTATACACCCCCTATGTTAAAATACAGGGGGCATAAGTATACACCCCCTATGTTAAAATACAGGGGCATAAGTATACACCCCATGTTAAAAAATACAGGGGGGCATAAGTATACACCCCCATGTTAAAATACAGGGACATAAGTATACACCCCTATGTTAAAATACAGGGGGCATAAGTATACACCCCTATGTTAAAATACAGGGGGCATAAGTATACACCCCCCCATGTTAAAATACAGGGGGACATAAGTATACACCCCTATGTTAAAATACAGGGGCATAAGTATACATCCCCTATGTTAAAATACAGGGGCATAAGTATACACCCCCCTATGTTAAAATACAGGGGCATAAGTATACACCCCCCCCCATGTTAAAATACAGGGGACATAAGTATACACCCCCCTATGTTAAAATACAGGGGGCATAAGTATACACCCCCTATGTTAAAATACAGGGGGCATAAGTATACACCCCTATGTTAAAATACAGGGGGCATAAGTATACACCCCCTATGTTAAAATACAGGGGGGCATAAGTATACACCCCCATGTTAAAAATACAGGGGCATAAGTATACACCCCCCATGTTAAAATACAGGGGCATAAGTATACACCCCTATGTTAAAAATACAGGGGCATAAGTATACACCCCCCATGTTAAAAATACAGGGGGCATAAGTATACACCCCCATGTTAAAATACAGGGGGCATAAGTATACACCCCACTATGTTAAAATACAGGGGCATAAGTATACACCCCTATGTTAAAAATACAGGGGGCATAAGTATACACCCCCTATGTTAAAATACAGGGGCATAAGTATACACCCCCTATGTTAAAATACAGGGGGCATAAGTATACACCCCTATGTTAAAATACAGGGGGCATAAGTATACACCCCCATGTTAAAATACAGGGGGCATAAGTATACACCCCCCATGTTAAAATACAGGGGGCATAAGTATACACCCCCTATGTTAAAATACAGGGGGCATAAGTATACACCCCCTATGTTAAAATACAGGGGGCATAAGTATACACCCCTATGTTAAAATACAGGGGGCATAAGTATACACCCCCCCTATGTTAAAATACAGGGGCATAAGTATACACCCCCTATGTTAAAATACAGGGGGCATAAGTATACACCCCCTATGTTAAAATACAGGGGGCATAAGTATACACCCCCCATGTTAAAATACAGGGGGCATAAGTATACACCCCCCATGTTAAAATACAGGGAACATAAGTATACACCCCTATGTTAAAATACAGGGGGCATAAGTATACACCCCCATGTTAAAATACAGGGGGCATAAGTATACACCCCCTATGTTAAAATACAGGGGGCATAAGTATACACCCCCCCTGTTAAAATACAGGGGGGACATAAGTATACACCCCCTATGTTAAAATACAGGGGCATAAGTATACATCCCCCTATGTTAAAATACAGGGGACATAAGTATACACCCCTATGTTAAAAATACAGGGGCATAAGTATACACCCCCCCCCCATGTTAAAATACAGGGGACATAAGTATACACCCCTATGTTAAAATACAGGGGGCATAAGTATACACCCCTATGTTAAAATACAGGGGGCATAAGTATACACCCCCCCTATGTTAAAATACAGGGGGCATAAGTATACACCCCCCTATGTTAAAAATACAGGGGGCATAAGTATACACCCCTATGTTAAAATACAGGGGCATAAAGTATACACCCCTATGTTAAAATACAGGGGGCATAAGTATACATCCCCCTATGTTAAAATACAGGGGCATAAGTATACACCCCCCTATGTTAAAATACAGGGGCATAAGTATACATACATCATTCATGAGAGACTGCTCACTCTGACCTTGACGACCGTTGTTGTAATGGAGACATTATACAGTAATGGAGATACAGTATCATATTACATGTAATGGAGTTATCATACAGGAAGACGTCGTTCTGATCATCTGACCTGCAGTCAAACAGCTCGGACTCAATGTCGTCCTCGGTGCTGAGGGAGCAGGGTAACACAACATCTCTCCCTTCTTCCACTACGATGACTGCTGGCCCTGGAACAACATCATATATATATATATATATATATATATATAAAAAAAAAAAAAAAAAATCCCCCTCTCACCCCTTGTGGGGTGGTATGTGTCATCCTCAATCTCAAAGAACATCATTTATATATATATATATATATATATATATATATATATATATATATATATATATATATTATATACTGTATGTAACACAGTACATACAGTATATGTAACACCCGTAGAGCTGCAAAGATTAATGGATTAGTTGTCAACTATTAAATTAATCACCAACTATTTGATAACCGATTAACTGGTTTGAGTCACTTTTTCCAAACAAAAAGTCAAACTTCTCTGACTGCAGCTGGTTAAATGTGAATATTTTCTGGTTTCTTCTCTCCTCTGTGACAGTAAAGTCCTATTATTATGGAAGTTGGCTGACATTAAGCTATTTCACGTTAAGCTTGTCCCTTACAATATCCCTTAATGAAGCAGAAACGATTGATGTCTGCTAATATCCATAATAAGGGTCCATAATAATCGGACTTTGGGTTAGAGCTTTTGACAGTTTTCACTGGTTATGAGGATCAATATGAGAGAGAAATTTGGTAATCATTGATCATTGTTTAGGTACATTAAACCAAGCTTTTCACGTTTAAAGCGTTTAAGAATGTCCCTTTCAACATGTCAACAGTTCTGGGTGGACAATAATAGTTTTCATAGTGAACTTTGGAATTAAAAACTGGTTGACGCAGTTTACTCTGCAACTGCGCCTTTTTTCATAATACTTTTCAGCACCTGTTTCCACCCAACGTCGAGCTGCAAACCAAATGATGACATAGATCAATAACCTGAGCTGGGAATGGCTGCATGTGTTACCGACGCTAATAATTAGTAACATATAGTCCCCAGCGCGTGCTCTTGATCCTTAAAACGGACACCGCACCCGGTTCTGTCCGTCTGTCGCCTCCACATCTCCAAAGTTAGTCATTCTTACCGTTTTCTTCACAAAGTGTTTTCCCGGTCAAACACAGCAGACACAACCCCAGCAGATCCAGAAGAAGCTTCATAGTAGTCGGTTAATGATTATAAAACATAAGGAGCTCTTACAAATCACTGCACAGTTTACTTTCAATTAGCCCACCTATCTGTCACGCGCAATGACTGCAGCGTGGATGTAAGAGGAGCACGCGGAGCTCTGTCGCCATCTTGTGTCGAATTCCTGGAGTCACACACGTTTTATCTTCACGGGTCCTGTAGATGGATAAAGACTTCAAAGATGAATGTCCAGGGTCTGATGAAAAGAAACAATGACTTCCGTTTATCCAATGTGCGTAAAAACAAAACTTAAACTGGAAAACTGCTTGTTGTTAATCCGTGCATCATTCAATTCAATTTTATTTCTATAGCGCCAAATCACAACAACAGTAATCTTTGCGCTTTCCATAAAGAGCAGGTCTAGACCGGACTCTGGGATGTTATCTATCTCCCAGGTCTTTCCATAAAGAGCAGGTCTAGACCAGGACTCTGGGATGTTATTTATCTCCCAGGTCTTTCCATAAAGAGCAGGTCTAGACCAGGACTCTGGGATGTTATTTATGGGACGTTAGAGAGGGAGGGGTGGTGTGTGTGGAGCAGGAACATGGAGGCAGCAGGGGTCTCCAACCACAGATCCAGATCCAGAATCACCTGCAGCTCACTCCCATGCTGCAACCAGTCTCGGCTGCTTCTAAATCAGTTAAGCGATTATATTTAACAGTAGAAAAAGGGATTTATGAAAACATTAAGAATGAAATCCAGATTCAAGATTCAAAATCGGTTATTAATCCCACAATGAGGAATGCAGCAGCAAGAGATATTCAGAAAATTAAAAAATAATTAAAGAAGGAAATTTAATTTCATGGATTAAAATAATTGGAATAAAATCTTGATATTCAGATTATAAAAATAATTTGAAAAGGAAAACGGATTTTATCTAAATATTATAATACAATTTAAGTAAAAAAAAGACTTCTCTGCTGGTGAGTGGCGTCATGGCGCCACCTCGCGGACAACAGCAGGAACTACATGCAAAACGCCAGAAAACAATATTAATATTCTATTAAATAATATATAATAAAAATATAAAGTGGTTACATTTGACAGAAGAAAAATGGATTTTTGAAAAAATAACAATAAAATCGTAATATTCAAAAGAAAATAATGATTGTAGAAAAACGTAATTTTGTGAAAATAAAGAATGATATCTAAAAATTCTGAAAATAAATTTTTTAAAATAAGAACACAAAGTAATTATGAGAAACTCAAGAATAAAAATCGTTTCTAAATTTTTTTTAAAAATCGTCATTTTCAGAAAATAAAAATAATTTAAGAAGAAAAAGGGAATTTATGAAAACAAATTACAATTTTTTTTTTAATATTCAGAAAATAAAATTTAAAAAAAAGTCATTTCATGGAGAAAAGCATTTAGAATAAAATTTTAATATGCAAAAAATAAAAAATAAATGTTGGTGATTAAATGAAAAAAGTTAATAATGTAAAACAACTTCCATCAAAAACCAAAAAGCATTTCTCTGCCTGTGAGTGACGTCATGGCGTCCTCTCTAAATCCATAGAACAGCTTGTTATGGTGAAGTTATGGAAGAACCATTTCCTTCTTTTCATGTCCAACATCCAGCTAAAAAATGTTGATATACAGAATAATAGCGGTGTGTTTAAAACAGTGAATAATGCTCAGAATCCTTAGAATAGCTTTTAATTTCATAATATCAATGCATTGGGAACACTGAACATTCAATTACAAATCAAAACATGACCCGAAGGGATCAAGTTTGTGTTCTACCTTCACAGAAAGGGAAGAAAAAGGAATATTAGGCTGTTCAAAAATATAAAAGTATTTACATTTTCACATTTACAAACTCAAACATTTACAATATAACCTGAAAAAATGTCTCAAGGTTTTGCTTCACTTTGAATCATCGCACTAATATTCAGCTGCATAACCATTATTTCTGACATTTTATTCAAGGCTTTGAATAGTATCATTTGAATACATTTACATTCAAATGATAAAAGGCACTATATTATCGATTAACAGCATAAATAGTACAAGTACATAGTGAAGTGTACAGTAAAGAGAGGCTTTTTTCTAAATACTTGTTTCTTTGGCGTATCTGCGTTTAAAAGACAGTGATAGAGACAGTCAGGAAAGACAAGAGAAGACATGCAGCGAAGGGCCCTGTGGAGGACTCAAACCAAAGCCACTGCGGTGAGGACTCAGCCTAAAGTACCGCCTCTACCCGGTGAGCCACCAGGGCGCCGCTTCATTCACCGAGTTAGATAAAAAGATCAATTCCACATCTCAGCCTTTACTATTCTTCTACATACACAAGCAGGAAATGATCGTCTAAAGAGCAAACAACTGGAATAAAACACTATAAAATAACAAAAACATTACATGAAGTGACCTTTTTTACACAATATATGTCACACTTCACACCATCACAGCTAACTTTGTAATTTGGTCTGAATATAAAATAAAGACTTATAAGAGCATCATCATGTTGAGCTGGTCCTCTCTGCTCTACACACCTCTGGAACAGGAATACTGGACCAGTCTTACCAACAGTTACACAATCAACTAGAACTGAAGACCACATCAACCCGCCTAACTGGATATAACACAGCAGAAAATAACTGGAAACTAAATAAATGTTTCATCATCAAAGCCTCATGTCATCATTAGTGAACGACGTTCCATTAGATTACTGAAGCAAGTTTCTTCTTCCGAGGTGAAGCTGCAGAAAAAAAGACAAAACAATGTTAAAGAAAATTCAGTTCTACTTTCTTGATCATATTCAGGCTGCACAAACTGCAAACATCATTTCTTTGGTGGCTGATCTACACAGATTTGCTCAATATGTATTACACATTTATTTAGGAAAATAAAGTTGATGTTAATACACAAACATGAACCAGAATAGCAGGTGCTCTTCTACGTCTACTGCTTTCTTTGTGTCATTGCAGATTTGGGCTGAATCCCATTTCTCCATCTTACCCCTACCCCTTACCCCCTAGGCCCTACCCCTTGGCCCTTGAAACCAAGGGGTAAGGGGTAGGGGTGAAAACATCCCCCTATGAAATGAGACACCACTTGGTTACATCACCATACAGTATTGATCACAAACTTCCAAGATGCCGTCTCTGTTGATTGTGTGGGTTTGGACAACAGTGTCATATGCATTTTATATATTTAATAGTTATTTTATGTTCACTTTGGTGGTGCAGAGGCAGATGTTCTTATCTGTGTACAGTGAGGAAAATAAGTATTTGAACATGCTGCTATTTTGCAAGTTCTCCCACTTAGAAATCATGGAGGGGTCTGAAATTGTCATCGTAGGTGCATGTCCACTGTGAGAGACATAATCTAAAAAAACATCCAGAAATCACAATGTATGATTTTTTAACTATTTATTTGTATGATACAGCTGCAAATAAGTATTTGAACACCTGAGAAAATCAATGTTAATATTTGGTACAGTAGCCTTTGTTTGCAGTTCCAGAGGTCAAACGTTTCCTGTAGTTCTTCACCAGGTTTGACACACTGCAGAAGGGATTTTGGCCCACTCCTCCACACAGATCTTCTCTAGATCAGTCAGGTTTCTGGGCCGTCGCTGAGAAACACGGCTCCCTCCAAAGATTCTCTATTGGGTTTAGGTCTGGGAGACTGGCTAGCCCACACCAGAACCTTGATATGCTTCTTCCAGAGCCCCTCCTTGGTTCTCCTGGCTGTGTGCTTCGGGTCATTGTCATGTTGGAAGACCCAGCCTCGACCCATCTTCAATGCTCTAACTGAGGGAAGGAGGTTGTTCCCCAAAATCTTGCAATACATGGCCCCGGTCATCCTCTCCTTAATACAGTACAGTCGCCCTGTCCCATGTGCAGAAAAACATCCCCAAAGCATGATGCTACCCCCCCATGCTTCACAGTAGGGATGGTGTCCTTGGGATGGTACTCATCATTCTTCTTCCTCCAAACACGGTTAGTGGAATTATGACCAAAAAGTTCTATTTTGGTCTCATCTGACCACATGACTTCCTCCCATGACTCCTCTGGGTCATCCAAATGGTCATTGGCAAACTTAAGACGGGCCTTGACATGTGCTGGTTTAAGCAGGGGAACCTTCCGTGCCATGCATGATTTCAAACCATGACGTCTTAGTGTATTACCAACAGTAACCTTGGAAACGGTGGTCCCAGCTCTTTTCAGGTCATGGACCAGCTCCTCCTTTCCACCTTTCTTAGGATCACTGAGACCCCACGAGGTGAGATCTTGCATGGAGCCCCAGTCCGAGGGAGATTGACAGTCATGTTTAGCTTCTTCCATTTTCTAATGATTGCTCCAACAGTGGACCTTTTTTCACCAAGCTGCTTGGACATGTCCCCGTAGCCCTTTCCAGCCTTGTGAAGCCCCAAAGTGGATCAGCTGCTGTGTCCTCCTGTGTGATACAGAGCGGTATATGTAAAGCACGTAGCTATGTATCATAGACCGCTTATATTTAATATTTTAATATTAATATGTATATACAGTCTAAGGGATGTATACAGTCCATTCAAGGCAGAGAAATGCGGGACTGTTGTGCAAATCAACGTTAACGTTAGCGGTTAGCGATTACCATTAGCATTGCAAGCTAGCGATTTTTAAAAAGTTTCAGTTAGGAACATGGTTGCAAGTATATATGCACAGGACTGCATAGACCACAAAACAAGACTGTAACTTTTAAATCAATTATTTAAGCCGAAAATACTTACATGTATGTGTCTCTCTGGTCGATGCGGCAACCATTGCTGCTTGTGTGTTTACAAGTGAGGTCGCGTCCACACTTGGTTTCTAGGGGTATACACCCCTCGGTCTCACCCCTACCCCTCGGTCTATCCCCTACCCCTCGGTCTATCCCCTACCCCTAGGTAATGGGACACCACTAGGTCCCGCGTGAACGCGCAAAAACGAGGGTAAGGGGTAAGCGGTAGGGGTAAGACAGACAAATGAGATTCAGCCCTAATCTACTGCAGACTGCTGATATTTCATTAAGAAATGAGAAAAGTTTCCATCATGTTAGTTCAGATGCAGCAGCTAGATAACGAGGTGGAGACGAGGCTCCAGTCGTTAAATGCGAGGACATCTTTAACGGTTTAATCAAAAAACTCACCAACAACAACAAGCTTAACGTGGAACATCTGAAGTTTCTGAGGATCTAGATGATAACAGACGTAGTCTCCACTGTCAGCCCTCGTCGTCTTTATGATCTTTATGGAGGCGTTGCCTTTTTTCAGTTCTTCTGGAAAATTTTCAACTCGACCTCGGGAACTGTTTGTCTTGACCATCGACCTCTTCACTCTGTTCGTCTTGACCTTTGAACTCTTCATTTTGTTCGTCTTGACCTTCGACCTCTTCACTCTGATCGTTATACAGGAACAAGGTCTGCCATCCACGTTCCTCTTCGGGACATTTCTCCCAGGTAAACCGTTTTAACCTAAGGTCCACCTTGGCCCCGAGGTAGCAGGGTAATATAACATCACGGCCTTCTTCCACTGTGATGACTTTTGGTCATTGAAGATAAAAACATGTATTAATCAATATGTTTACATGCAGAGTCATCTATTAGTAATTATTAAGGCAGAAAAATTATAAGAAGAATTAAATTCAACAAATGCAGTTTAGTTTTTTCTTCAGTATAATTATTTCTGCATTTTGTTTTTAAACACGACCAACATATTTGACCATTTGAGCTTGTAGTGTATTATATTATTTACATACTCTACATCAAATATAATGAATCATTTTAAGAATAATGATTTAAGAATAAAATAAAATGATCTCCAATACATTATAACATCCTGTAACAGTTTTATTAAATAAAATCCAACTGACTTGATCGTCCTCTGGTGTAAATACCATCAGAATGATTAATGACTGAAGATAAAACAACCTCAAAGACTCAAAAACATGAGATATGTATAAACAATTCATTATTTTAACTTACCTTTCTTACGATGTAATATGATGTAACCCTTTTTTACAAGCACCATTAGAACTATAACAACACCAACAACAAGAGCAAGAACAACTATTAAAATAATCCATCCAGTGGAGAGCCCTGAAACAGAAGACAAAAAGTGAATATTAGACTCAGAATATAACACAGATCATATCCAGCAGACTGGACATCACAGTTTAAGATTAAATAACTGCAAAAGACGCTAAATATAGAGAGCTTTCTGCTGCTCTGCCCTACGTCTTCCTCCTCACATTCATCAACTGGACTCTTCATCAATTCAAATCCCAAATTAAAACAGGTCTGCTTAGAGACCCAAACCCTACAGAACTTCCACCATGACCACTTGGATTTATTGATTTACTGAGTCAAAAGTTTCACCTTATAACCTGCTACTTCATGTTATAAAATGAAACTTTATACATTGTAACGTGAAAATATATCTAGTGAGAACATGAAACCCCTGTTTTAATAAGTACACCGTGTGCAGATGAATAAATTGAGAATTATGAATCATAAACACAATTTAATTTCTACTTCATTATGGGCGGAGACTCATTCTTCCTTCTGTATGCTCCATCCATTTCCAAACCCTTCTTAGAGTATGCATACATATCACAATATCATCCACGGTTATTATCAGCAGCAGAATCTCACCATGTCTCAGCCCAAGCATGAAGTAGAACCGGTTCAAATCATGGATATGAGCCATATTACGCAATGTATTCATCCGCACAACATGTCTTCATTCAAACAGGAGTTTCATGTTCTAACAGAACAGAAAAAATAAAATGATCTCCAGTACATTATAGCGCCGGTGGAAAAAGGGTGGGCTGCAGGTGTCTTTTCAGATTTTACAGGACAGCTGGAGAAACTATCAAAAAATTGTTAAAGCTAAACAAACACAATATTTTTCAGACACAGTTTCTCAAAATACCAACAATCCACGTGTTCTTTTTAAAACCATTGGGTCTGTGTTGAATCCTCCACAATCCACCTCTATTGAATTGTCACCTGATACTTGTGAGAAATGTTTGGACTTTAACAGTAAAGTTTCAAATATCAGAGCCAATATATTGCCCTCCTTTTTTAAGCGTCTCCTTAAACATGCACTGCTCAGCTATTTTTTGTCAGTTTGAGCCAGTTTCACTGTCATCTCTTACAAAGATCATCAATCAAATTAAACCCTCCACATCCCCAACAGACCCTTAGCCAAACAATTGGCTCTCATGTTGAGGAAATTATAAATAGTAGCCTGTGTGCTGGAGTTGTGCCTACATTTTGTAAAAAAGCAGTGATTGAGCCATTGATTAAGAAAGCTGGACTTGACTCCACAAATGTTTCAAATTATCGCCCTATTTCAAAGCTTCCTTTTTTAATCAAAAATTTTGGAAAAATCTGTATTTATGCAGTTACAGTTTTTTTTGGAGGCACATGGCACTTTAGATATTTTTCAGTCAGGTTTAAAGCATTTCATAGCACTGAGTCTGCACTTTTAAAGGTTTTTAATGACCTGTTTTTAATGACGGATTCTGGTGATTCAGCCATTTTAGTGCTTTTAGATCTCACTGCTGCTTTCGACACAGTTGACCACACAATTCTATTATCTCGCTTGGAAAACTGTGTGGGAGTTAGGGGGACTGCCTTAAAATGGTTCCAGTCATATCTTTCAGGGAGAAGCTTCTTTGTTAAAATGGGTGACTCTACCTCATCAACTGTGCCTCTTAACTGTGGAGTCCCCCAGGGATCTATTCTTGGTCCTATTCTTTTTGCACTGTACCTCCTTCCACTTGGAATAGTTTTAAAAAGCATGGTATCTCCAATCATCTTTATGCTGATGATTGTCAAATTTATATACCTATCAGAAAGCAGGACGTCAGCCCCCTGACACACCTACTTGACTGTTTAAATGATGTCAAAGCGTGGTTAGCCCAACATTTTTTTAAACTAAATGTGAGTAAAACAGAGATCATGCAGTTTGGCCCCACTAACTCTATCATAGACTTGGGCCCCCTCAATGATTTTGTGCATCCTGTTGTAACTAACCTTGGGGTAAAAATAGATAGTGATTTTAAACTTGACAAACAAATAAATGCAGTTGTGAAATCTAGTTTTTATCATCTTCGCCTTTTAGCCAAAGTTAAACCGTTTTTGTCTTTTAACAGTTTTGAACTAGCTACACATGCTTTTATTTCTTCTCGTTTAGACTACTGTAATGCACTTTATATCGGTATAAATCACAAAGCACATTCACGCTTACAGTTAGTCCAAAATTCTGCAGCACGTCTTTTAACTGGAACCAAAAAGCGCGCTCATATAACTCCAATTCTTGCCTCCTTGCACTGGCTTCCTGTACGTTTTAGGGTTGATTTTAAGATTTTATTGTTTGTTTTTAAAGCTCTGAATGGACTGGCCCCAACATATATCTCAGACCTCATCCTAATTTATAGGCCAGCGAGGTCACTGAGGTCAGAGAGCCAGCTCCAGCTTGTGGTCCCCAAGACAAGACTTAAAACTCGGGGGGACAGGGCCTTTTCTGTGGTTGGACCTAAACTCTGGAACTCTCTGCCCCTCCATGTCCCAACAGCCCCAACAGTTGAGTGTTTTAAGTCTTGTCTTAAGACACATTTTTATGTTTGAGTTTTCTGTGCAACACTTTGGTAACATTGTGTTTGTAAAATGTGCTTGGATGGATGGAACCCAATGCAACTAATATGTCTGTCCAACATGAACAGGGCCCTTACGTAACATGAAGATGTGTTTTCAACTCAGGCATTGTTTTAATTCACCTTCCCTGTCTCCATCTTGCTTGTGGGTAGCTTGCTTGCTTGCCCGGTTAAAATCGACAGGTTTTTGTCCATATTGTTGTGTAACAACTTTTTAGACTGAGCTTTGTTGGTTGATCATGTTGTAGACAGTACTGCTATTGCTGTTGTACTGCAGTATACTTTGGAAGGTAAAATTGATGTTTTGTTTTTCAGATTGTCCTTTTAAAAAAGGCCCACTCACTTTTGTAGTGGCCCACCCAACATACTGTATCTGCCTATGCCACTGGTTCACACACACACTTTTTAAATTATTCCCAGATAAATCAGGATGAGGAAGAATCTTACCACTGAAATACACAAAGATCTCATTATTAACCTGATGGCTGATTGTCTCCTGTGTTGCCACACAGCGATAGCAGTCGGTCTGGGTCACAGTAGTTCTGAGAGTGATGTAGAAAAGGTTTCCTATTGGTTCGACCTGGGTCTTCTCCGTAGGAAGTTTGTTTCCAGCACTGTCCCTCCACTCTACTTCAGGTTCTGGATCACCGTGAACCTCACACTGCAGCAGAGACCGGTCCTTTGTTTCCTCAAGTATAGTGATAAATGGTTTTGGCGCCGCACCTGTAAATGGATGAGTAAAATATTTTTTTTTTCAGAAGGATTAACAAAAATTGACCAATGCACAATAAAGACACATTTTAGTCACTGCCATTATAAAAATTGTAAAAAAGAAGATTTTTAAAATTTTTTTTGAATTATTAACATTTACACAAACTTAAAACTGAAGACGGCGTGTAAATGTCTCCACTTTTAAGTGATGTATTCATAATCATACCTCCAGCTATTTATTCTGTTTATAATGGCTAACGAGAAATATTTATAAACAAACGGAGGCTCGTTTAAAAGAACTAAAATCCACAGATTAAATTTACCTCGTTTGAGTTCAAACGGAAGTAAAAATAACGCGAATAAAAGTCAATTAAATTCCTCGTTTAGCTTTAGCGCCGCTCAACAAACTTTTCAAAATAACGTACTGTTTAACAGCGATGTCATTTAAATACATCAGTTCCTTGGTATTCTGGTATTATAAAAATTAAAATGTGTTTTTATCAAGAGGCAGAAATGTAAATGATCAAAATGATCTCAAAGAGATTAAGATTAATTAGTTACTGCTTGTGAAATATTAGCCACTTAAAAATAAGTTTATTATCTTGCAGACATATTTAAAGTTAAAAAAGAGCAGACATAATGAAAGTACTCACCAACAACAAGCTTAATGTAGAATGTTTGAAGTTCTGGAAAATGACAGCTGTAGACTCCACTGTCGGCCAACGTCGTATTTCTGATGATTATGGAGGCGTTGCCGTGTTTCAGTTCATCTTGAAAATGAGAGACTCGACCTTTGAACTCTTCACTCTGACCAACTAGACCGTTGTTGTAATGAATGCCTCGGTTATACAGGAACACCTCCTTCAGACCTCCATCTTTCCTCCAGTCAAAGAGTTTAGACGTAATGTCCTCCTTGGTGCTGAGGGAGCAGGGTAACACAACATCACTGTCTTCTACCACTGCGATGACCTTTGACGGCTCTGGAAGATAAAATGAAGTATTAATCAGAATGTTTACTGTACATCGTAGTAATTAATTAAGCAATATTCCACAAGAGGGTATAATTTAACATAAAGCTCCTCCATACCCTAGCAACATCACTGGAGTGCCAGTAATATGACATTACATCAAACCATCGAGTGTTGTTGGAGCCATTACAACTCTTTGTTTTGTTTATACAGTGAGGAAAATAAGTATTTGAACACCCTGCTAGTTTTCAAGTTCTCCCACTTAGAAATCATGGAGGGGTCTGAAATTGTCATCGTAGGTGCATGTCCACTGTGAGAAACATAATATTAAAAAAAAATATCCAGAAATCACTATGTATGATTTTTTATTATTTATTTGTATGTTACAGCTGCAAATAAGTATTTGAACACCTGTCTATCAGCTAGAATTCTGACCCTCAAAGACCTGTTAGTCTGTCTTCAAAATGTCCACCTCCACTCCATTTATCATCCTAAATTAGATGCACCTGTTTGAGGTCGTTAGCTGCATAAAGACACCTGTCCACCCCATACAATCAATAAGAATCCAACTACTAACATGGCCAAGACCAAAGAGCTGTCCAAAGACACTAGAGACAAAATTGTACACCTCCACAAGGCTGGAAAGGGCGACGGGGACATGTCCAAGCAGCTTGGTGAAAAAAAGTCCACTGTTGGAGCAATCATTAGAAAATGGATGAAGCTAAACATGACTGTCAATCTCCCTCGGACTGGGGCTCCATGCAAGATCTCACCTCGTGGGGTCTCAGTGATCCTAAGAAAGGTGAGAAATCAGCCCAGAACTACACGGGAGGAGCTGCAGAGTGACCTGAAAAGAGCTGGGACCACCGTTTCCAAGGTTACTGTCAGTAATACACTAAGACGTCATGGTTTGAAATCGTGCATGGTACGCAAGATTCCCTTGCTTAAACCAGCACATGTCAAGGCCCGTCTTAAGTTTGCCAATGACCATTTGGATGATCCGGAGGAGTCATGGGAGAAAGTCATGTGGTCAGATGAGACCAAAATAGAACTTTTTGGTCATAATTCCACTAACCGTGTTTTGAGGAAGAAGAATGATGAGTACCATCCAAGAACACCATCCCTACTGTGAAGCATGGGGGGGTACCATCATGCTTTGGGGGTGTTTTTCTGCACATGGGACAGGGCGACTGCACTGTATTAAGGAGAGGATGACCAGGGCCATGTATTGCAAGATTTTGGGGAACAACCTCCTTCCCTCAATTAGAGCATTGAAGATGGGTCGAGGCTGGGTCTTCCAACATGACAATGACCCGAAGCACACAGCCAGTAGAACCAAGGAGTGGCTCTGGAAGAAGCAGATCAAGGTTCTGGCGTGGCCTAGCCGGTCTCCAGACCTAAACCCAATAGAGAATCTTTTGGAGGGAGCTCAAACTCTGTGTTTCTCAGCGACAGCCCAGAAACCTGACTGATCTAGAGAAGATCTGTGTGGAGGAGTTGGGCCAAAATCCCTTCTGCAGTAAGTCAAACCTGGTGAAAAACTCCAGGAAAAGTTTGACCTCTGGAACTGCAAACAAAGGCTACTGTACCAAATATTAACATTGATTTTCTCAGGTGTTCAAATACTTATTTGCAGCTGTATCATACAAATAAATAGTTAAAAAATCATACATTGTGATTTCTGGATTTTTTTTTAGATTATGTCTCTCACAGTGGACATGCACCTACGAGGACAATTTCAGACCCCTCCATGAAGTGGGAGAACTTGCAAAGTAGCATGGTGTTCAAATACTTATTTTCCTCAATGTATACCACGTTGGTTCTGTTAATTAATCTGCAGTCTAATGTTGGAGCGCTGGGTGGAGCATTGCCTTTAGGAAGGCATAAAGGTAATCAGCCACAGGTACACAGGTGTGTGGAAACAGGGGAACGCACACAGCTTTCACCGTGTCTGTCGTGTCAGGTTTGTGTGTCACTGATTTGTGTGCAAAGCAAAATGAATGGAACTAAACCAGAAATGAAATGGACTAATGATTGTGCGACGGTGAGCAGGCCGTCATGAGAATAAATGGGTCACAGCTCCGAAATGCAGACAGATTATGGACGTTGATTATTGGCACGCAGAACACGCGTCCAAGCAAGTTCTCCCCTGGTCCCTCCTCATTGGCTAATGTAGAAGTTGATAAAAAAAGTGTACAATTACCACCAAAATAAAAGTATTAATCAAACCGTTTTATGAAACTGAATGGTAAAAGAAAGAATGTAAATAAATCTGTCTGTACTCTGTAATATAGTGGTGAAGTAGGAGGTCTGTTGTTCTTGGGGATGTTTTACTGTATTTTAAATCTGTTAAATATTTTGACTGATTTACTGTATTTTAAATAGGAAATGAAATGGAAAAAATAAAAAAAGCTTTTATATATTAAATATTTTATCAATGCAGCTCTTTCAGAGTTTTAATTGAGATCAACACACCTAATGAAACCTGGTGAGTGTTTGTTTAACAGTGATGTCATTTACATACATCAGGTCTTCGTGGTCCTGGTATTATACAGATGTTTCGGTTTCCAGACAAAAATATACATGATCAAAATTAGCCTCAAGAGGGTAAAACACGACCTAAAAGGCTGAATAAAATATTAATGCCTATGAAATATTAATTACTTAACAAAGTTTAAGAGACATTTTAATATCCTGTTCATTGATCAAACTTTAACTGTTTAATAAAAGTACTCACCAACAACAAGCTCAATGTAGAATGTTTGAGGTGTTTGAAGACGAGGAAAATCACAGCTGTAGACTCCACTGTCAGATATCTTTGTATTTCTGATGATTATGGAGGCGTTGCCTTGTTTCAGTTCATCTTGAAAATGAGAGACTCGACCTTTGAACTCGTCACTCTGACCACCTCGACTGTTGTTGTAATGAAAGCCGTTGTTATACAGGAACACCTCCTTCTGTCCTTCATCTTTCTGAGGAGCTTTCTTCCAGTCAAAGAGTTTAAACTCAATGTTCTCCTTGGTGCTGAGAGAGCAGGGTAACACAGCATCACTGCCATGTTTCACGGTCACTCTGACTTTTGGCTCTGGAAGATAAAAACAGGTATTAATCAGTATGTTTACATGTAGAGTAATTAGGTTAAGACAGACTTAAACACGCTTGTTTTATGGCCTTGTTTTGCAAATTTTACACTGGTCTTAAGCATGCCATGACAAATTAATAACAAATAATAACTTTCTCTATTTCCCAAATAATGTTGACCATCAACTCGGTATAGGCCTCTCTCTCTCTCTCTGCAGATTGTGGACTTTCAATAATGTGATTGTATGAACTTCAGAGTTGAGCTGAGTTAGAAATGTTACAGACGTGCTTTTCTTTCCTCAGATTCCTACCATGACTTTTCTTCCTGGGCAAAAACTAACAACTTATTTTTATAAGGTGACAATTGGTCGAAGTTTTTCTTGCTCCACTGCCCCTGAATGGTCAAACAAATAAAGTGAACACCACTGCACCACAAATATGTCAGATATGATAAACATCTGAAAAACCTGTTGGCGTTACAGCTATTATTATCTATCAGGAAGAATCAACACAAACAGGTATTTCTACTTGGTTCAAAGAAATGAGCAGCTACTAGCCAGTCAGAGGAAGAGTATGAGGGCCCTGACAGTACCTAGGTAAGGACTACTAGCCAGTCAGAAGCAGAGTATGAGGGCCCTGACAGTACCTAGGTAAGGACTACTAGCCAGTCAGAAGCAGAGTATGAGGGCCCTGACAGTACCTAGGTAAGGACTACTAGCCAGTCAGAAGCAGAGTATGAGGGCCCTGACAGTACCTAGGTAAGGACTACTAGCCAGTCAGAAGCAGAGTATGAGTGTCCTGACAGTACCTAGGTAAGGACTACTAGCCAGTCAGAAGCATAGTATGAGGGCCCTGACAGTACCTAGGTAAGGACTACTAGCCAGTCAGGAGCAGAGTATGAGGGCCCTGACAGTACCTAGGTAAGGACTACTAGCCAGTCAGAAGCAGAGTATGAGGGCCCTGACAGTACCTAGGTAAGGACTACTACCCAGTCAGGAGCAGAGTATGAGGGACCTGAGAGTACCTAGGTAAGGACTACTAGCCAGCCAGAAGCATAGTATGAGGGCCTTGACAGTACCTAGGTAAGGACTACTAGCCAGTCAGGAGCAGAGTATGAGGGTCCTGACAGTACCTAGGTAAGGACTACTAGCCAGCCAGAAGCAGAGTATGAGGGCCCTGACAGTACCTAGGTAAGGACTACTAGCCAGTCAGGAGCAGAGTATGAGGGTCCTGACAGTACCTAGGTAAGGACTACTAGCCAGTCAGAAGCAGAGTATGAGGGCCCTGACAGTACCTAGGTAGGGACTACTAGCCAGTCAGAAGCAGAGTATGAGGGCCCTGACAGTACCTAGGTAAGGACTACTAGCCAGTCAGGAGCAGAGTATGAGGGCCCTGACAGTACCTAGGTAAGGACTACTAGCCAGTCAGGAGCAGAGTATGAGGGCTCTGACAGTACCTATGTAAGGACTACTAGCCAGTCAGAAGCAGAGCATGAGGGCCCTGACAGTACCTAGGTAAGGACTACTAGCCAGGCAGAAGCAGAGCATGAGGGTCCTGACAGTACCTAGGTAAGGACTACTAGCCAGTCAGAAGCAGAGTATGAGGGCCCTGACAGTACCTAGGTAAGGACTACTACCCAGTCAGGAGCAGAGTATGAGGGCCCTGACAGTACCTAGGTAAGGACTACTAGCCAGCCAGAAGCATAGTATGAGGGCCCTGACAGTACCTAGGTAAGGACTACTAGCCAGTCAGAAGCAGAGTATGAGGGCCCTGACAGTACCTAGGTAAGGACTACTAGCCAGTCAGAAGCAGAGTATGAGGGCCCTGACAGTATCTAGGTAAGGACTACTAGCCAGTCAGAAGCAGAGTATGAGGGCCCTGACAGTACCTAGGTAAGGACTACTAGCCAGTCAGAAGCAGAGTATGAGGGTCCTGACAGTACCTAGGTAAGGACTACTAGCCAGTCAGAAGCAGAGTATGAGGGTCCTGACAGTACCTAGGTAAGGACTACTAGCCAGTCAGAAGCAGAGTATCAGGGCCCTGACAGTACCTAGGTAAGGACTACTAGCCAGTCAGAAGCAGAGTATGAGGGTCCTGACAGTACCTAGGTAAGGACTACTAGCCAGTCAGAAGCAGAGTATGAGGGCCCTGACAGTATCTAGGTAAGGACTACTAGCCAGTCAGAAGCAGAGTATGAGGGTCCTGACAGTACCTAGGTAAGGACTACTAGCCAGTCAGAAGCATAGTATGAGGGCCCTGACAGTACCTAGGTAAGGACTACTAGCCAGTCAGAGGCAGAGTATGAGGGCATGTCCTGACAGTACCTAGGTAAGGACTACTATTCAGTCAGAGGCAGAGTATGAGGGCGTGCCCTGACAGTACCTAGGTAAGGACTACTAGCCAGTCAGAAGCAGTGTATGAGGGCCCTGACAGTACCTGGGTAAGGACTACTAACTAGTCAGGAGCAGAGTATGAGGGCGTGCCCTGACAGTACCTAGGTAAGGACTACTAGCCAGTCAGAAGCAGAGTATGAGGACCCTGACAGTACCTAGGTAAGGACTACTAGCCAGTCAGAAGCAGAATATGAGGGCCCTGACAGTACCTAGGTAAGGACTACTAGCCAGTCAGAAGCAGAGTATGGGGGCCCTGATAGTACCTAGGTAAGGACTACTAGCCAGTCAGGAGCAGAGAATGAGGGCTCTGACAGTACCTAGGTAAGGACTACTAGCCAGTCAGAAGCAGAGCATGAGGGCCCTGACAGTACCTAGGTAAGGACTACTAGCCGGTCAGAAGCAGAGTATGAGGGTCCTGACAGTACCTAGGTAAGGACTACTAGCCAGTCAGAAAAAGAGTATGAGGGCCCTGACAGTACCTAGGTAAGGACTACTAGCCAGTCAGAAGCAGAGTATGAGGGCCCTGACAGTACCTAGGTAAGGACTACTAGCCAGTCAGAAGCAGAGTATGGGGCCCTAACAGTACCTAGGTAAGGACTACTAGCCAGTCAGGAGCAGAGTATGAGGGCTCTGACAGTACCTAGGTAAGGACTACTAGCCAGTCAGGAGCAGAGTATGAGGGTCCTGACAGTACCTAGGTAAGGACTACTAGACAGTCAGAAGCAGAGTATGAGGGCCCTGACAGTACCTAGGTAAGGACTACTAGCCAGTCAGAAGCAGAGTATGGGGGCCCTAACAGTACCTAGGTAAGGACTACTAGCCAGTCAGGAGCAGAGTATGAGGGCTCTGACAGTACCTAGGTAAGGACTACTAGCCAGTCAGGAGCAGAGTATGAGGGTCCTGACAGTACCTAGGTAAGGACTACTAGACAGTCAGAAGCAGAGTATGAGGGCCCTGACAGTACCTAGGTAAGGACTACTACCCAGTCACGAGCAGAGTATGCGGGCCCTGAGAGTACCTAGGTAAGGACTACTAGCCAGTCAGAAGCAGAGTATGAGGGTCCTGACAGTACCTAGGTAAGGACTACTAGCCAGTCAGAAGCAGAGTATGAGGGTCCTGACAGTACCTAGGTAAGGACTACTAGCCAGTCAGAAGCAGAGTATGAGGGTCCTGACAGTACCTAGGTAAGGACTACTAGCCAGTCAGAAGCATAGTATGAGGGCCCTGATAGTACCTAGGTAAGGACTACTAGCTAGTCAGGAGCAGAGTATGAGGGCCCTGACAGTACCTAGGTAAGGACTACTAGCCAGTCAGGAGCAGAGTATGAGGGTCCTGACAGTACCTAGGTAAGGACTACTAGCCAGTCAGAAGCAGAGTATGAGGGTCCTGACAGTACCTAGGTAAGGACTACTAGCCAGTCAGGAGCAGAGTATGAGGGTCCTGACAGTACCTAGGTAAGGACTACTAGCCAGTCAGAAGCAGAGTATGAGGACCCTGACAGTACCTAGGTAAGGACTACTAGCCAGTCAGAAGCAGAATATGAGGGCCCTGACAGTACCTAGGTAAGGACTACTAGCCAGTCAGAAGCAGAGTATGGGGGCCCTGACAGTACCTAGGTAAGGACTACTAGCCAGTCAGGAGCAGAGAATGAGGGCTCTGACAGTATCTAGGTAAGGACTACTAGCCAGTCAGAAGCAGAGTATGAGGACCCTGACAGTACCTAGGTAAGGACTACTAGCCAGTCAGAAGCAGAGTATGAGGGTCCTGACAGTACCTAGGTAAGGACTACTAGCCAGTCAGAAGCAGAGTATGAGGGCCCTGACAGTACCTAGGTAAGGACTACTAGCCAGTCAGGAGCAGAGTATGAGGGCCCTGACAGTACCTAGGTAAGGACTACTAGCCAGTCAGAAGCAGAGTATGAGGGTCCTGAAAGTACCTAGGTAAGGACTACTAGCCAGTCAGAAGCAGAGTATGAGGGTCCTGACAGTACCTAGGTAAGGACTACTAGCCAGTCAGAAGCAGAGTATGAGGGCCCTGACAGTACCTAGGTAAGGACTACTAGCCAGTCAAGAGCAGAGCATGAGGGCCCTGACAGTACCTAGGTAAGGACTACTAGCCAGTCAGAGGAAGAGTATGAGGACCCTGACAGTACCTAGGTAAGGACTACTAGCCAGTCAGGAGCATAGTATGAGGGCCCTGACAGTACCTAGGTAAGGACTACTAGCCAGTCAGAAGCAGAGTATGAGGGTCCTGACAGTACCTAGGGTCGGACTACTAGCCAGTCAGAAGCAGAGTATGAGGGCCCTGATAGTACCTAGGTAAGGACTACTAGCCAGTCAGAAGCAGAGTATGAGGGCCCTGATAATACCTAGGTAAGGACTACTAGCCAGTCAGAAGCAGAGTATGAGGGCCCTGACAGTACCTAGGTAAGGACTACTAGCCAGTCAGAGGCAGAGTATGAGGGCGTGCCCTGATAGTACCTAGGTAAGGACTACTAGCCAGTCAGAAGCAGAGTATGAGGGTCCTGACAGTACCTACAAAAAATACTCACCAACAACAAGCTTAATGTAGAAAGTTTGACGTGGCTGAAGACGAGGAAAATAACAGCTGTATTCTCCACTGTCAGATAGCTTTGTATTTCTGATGGTTATGGAGGCGTCGCCGTGTTTAAGTTTATCTTGGAAATGAGAGACTCGACCTTTGAACTCGTCACTCTGACCTCTGTTATCGATGCCTTTGTCATACAGGAACACTTCCTTCTGACCTTCATCTTTCTGAGGAGCTTTCCTCCAGACAAACAGTTTCAACTCAATGTCCTCCTTGGTGCTGAGAGAGCAGGGTAACACAGCATCAGCCCTTTTTTCCACATTGATGACTGCTGGCCCTGGAAGATAACATCATGTAGGTTTACTTTACAGACATAAAAAAGGAGGACTGAATTTTTTTTAAACTATATTTAAAATGAAATTTTATTATGTATTTTACACACTGTGTACAGTAATTTCACATAAAAACCTGTCATGTTTCCAGTGTCTTGAATGTGAGAGTTTATCTGCATGGAGTACTTTAACATTAAGTACCTTTTATTTTACTTTTATTTGAGTTACATGTTCAATGCAGGACTGAGACAGTGTGGTATTAGTACTTTTACTAAAGTATCTGAACACTGGTATGTTGTATGGATCAAATGATTCTGACGTTGTCTGTGACGTCCTCCTGTGATCCTAAACTCGGGGTGTCCGGCTTCCTCCCGCCCATAAACTAACGGCACGCCAAACTGTGAAGAACTTTAAAAAGCACCGAGGTCATCTGTGAGGAACAATGAGACCAATAACCTGTGCTGTGAAGGGTTAGGCCCATAGATATAGAACTATATGGTTCTGCCTATGTGTTATTGACGCTAATATGGAGTAGGCCTATATTAGTCCATATAGAGCATTCTGATGATCTTTATCTTATGACGAGACACCCAGTCCGTCAGGCGGGCCGGCTCTGTGGTCGGCATGAACTCATGACTCAATGGTGACGGTGGCAGAGAGGAGGACACTGGACAAACTGCTGGACATTACTGAAAATGCCAGCCCCCCCCCCCCCCCCGTCATCAGCACCCAGAGGAGCCGGTTCACTGGAAGGCTGCTCCTTCCCAAGTGTCGGACCAACAGACTCAAGGACTCCTTTGTCCCCCATGCCATCAGACTCTACACCTCCTCACTCGAGGGGAGGAGGAAATAGGGCAGAGAGGACAATACACACACACACACACACACACACACACACACACACACACACATATATATATATATACATACACACACACACACACACACCTGGACTTACATTAATACCTGGTCACTTTATCACTTTAACACTGGACTCAACACTGACACTTTGAAAATAATTTATGGTCTTTTTTGTCTTTATTTGACGAATGTTATTATTGTTATTAGTTATTTTGTTTTCTTTATACTGCCTTTTTAAATATTTTTTTCTTGCTAAAACTGCTGCTGGAATTTTTAATTTCCTCGCGGAAGTCATCCCAAAAGGATTAATAAAGAGAAGTGTAAGTCCGTCAGTCGCCTTTATATATTACAAAGTTAGTCATTCTTACCGTTTTTATCACCAAGTGTTTTCCCGGTCAAACACAGAAGACACAAACACAGCAGATCCACTAGATGCTTCATATTTGTCGATTAATTACTGGAACAAATACGGAGCTCTTCTTTTAAATAATGGCGAACAGGTGTTGAGGTTTTTACTTTCGGTTTAAGCCACCAAGCCCTCCTCGGAGCAGCGGGGGGGCTCTGCCGCCATCTTGTGTCTTCTTACTGCAGTTACACAAGTCTTATGTCCTCATCTGTCCTGTCTCTTGCAAGTAGATGATTCAAAACTGAATTTCCAGAGCCTGTTTTTGGAAGCTGGTCTGTTTTAAGGTCCGTGTATTGGACTCCTTTACGTTCCTGTTCATTAATTTATTCTGCGTTATTAATAGGCCTAATCTATTATAGAGCCTATCCAGGACAGCTACTCACCTGTCACCTGTCCTGCACTTTAAAGTATTCCTTTGTTATGGACTGATTGTTCTGTCTGAATTTGTCTGAAATGATACTGTGTCCTGTTCTCCCTGTGTGTTATGCACGTCCAGTACGTTGACACAGTAAAGATAGCTTAGTAGGTTATAAAGATAGCTTAGTAGGTTATAAAGATAGCTTAGTAGGTTATAAAGATAGCTTAGTAGGTTATAGCTCCTTTTTATATTATATATTTATTATATATATTATATAATATAAAGCTAATATAAGGAGCCAAACTCGTGAATTTGAGTTTGGCTTTCTGTAAAACTGTGTCAACGTAGCCTACTGGATGTGCATAACACACAGGGAGAACAGGACACAGTATCATTTCTAAAACGGAGCAATAAACAACAAATTCAGACAGAACAATCAGTCCATAACAAAGGAATAATTTAAAGTGCAGGACAGGTGACCTAGGTACAGGGCCCTCATACTCTGCTCCTGACTGGCTAGTAGTCCTTACCTAGGTACTGTCAGGGCCCTCATACTCTGCTCCTGACTGGCTAGTAGTCCTTACCTAGGTACTGTCAGGGCCCTCATACTCTGCTTCTGACTGGCTAGTAGTCCTTACCTAGGTACTGTCAGGACCCTCATACTCTGCTTCTGACTGGCTAGTAGTCCTTACCTAGGTACTGTCAGGGCCCTCATACTCTGCTTCTGACTGGCTAGTAGTCCTTACCTAGGTACTGTCAGGGCCCTCATACTCTGCTTCTGACTGGCTGGTAGTCCTTACCTAGGTACTGTCAGGGCCCTCATACTCTGCTTCTGACTGGCTGGTAGTCCTTACCTAGGTACTGTCAGGGCCCTCATACTCTGCTTCTGACTGGCTGGTAGTCCTTACCTAGGTAACTGATGTTAGACATTTATAGTACAGTTAAAAGTATAATATTTACCTCCCAAATGAACTTGCTATAGTACTTGAGTGAAGTTACTCAGTTACATTCCACCACTGCACAAGTACACACTGCAGAAGTATAAGCTAAACAGCCACAAAGCATTTCACTTGCTCATGTTCAAGCATCCAGAGAAGAAACAGAAGGCCTGAACAAAAATAAAATTTCAAAAGATTGTGTTACAGAAATGTTGATCAGGCAATCTTAAGAATGCAAGTAGAGAAGTCTTTATATCATTGCACCACAATCACTCTGCTGCTCTTACTACATGTGAAACTGACATTCTTCTTTCAAAAGATGCCGCTGCTATTTTTATTTATATAGTCTATATGAGGAATACTTTTAAATCCTGCAGTCATGTTTTCTCGGCAGCAAAATGAAACATTTAGATAAACGCTCTGTTCTCCTTGTCCAGGGTGTGTGTGAGGAGATGACTTACGAGATGATCGGGAACACATTCCCAGAGGAGTTTGCTTTGAGAGACCAGGACAAGTACCATTATCGCTACCCGGGAGGAGAGGTCACCTGACATGCTCCTTCCATACTTTAGGCTGAATCCCATTTCTCCATCTTACCCCTACCCCTTGGCCCTTGAAACCAAGTGGTAAGGGAAGGGGTGAAAACATCCCCCTATGAAATGGGACACCTCTTGGTTACATCACCATACAGTATTGATCACAAACTTCCAACATGCAATACATGTGCATACACATGCATCATGTATACATACAGTACATATACACCATGTATACATGGTACACCATGTATACAGGGTGTATATGTATGTATACATGGTGTATATGTATACATACATATACACCATGTATACATACATATACACCCTGTATACATGGTGTGTTGTACATCTGTTTCAGTTATCACCGTTTTGAATGTCATTGATGTTCAGAAAAACATTTTGTTAACAAAAATCTGTCTTTATTGCTGATAAATTAAACATAACAGGCAAAAACATTACATAAAATGATGTTTCAATAAGCTGAATTAATCTGGTTTAAGCTAAAATAAATTTAAATAGTCTCCTCTCTTTTTCCAGTCCTACCAAGATTTAGTTCAACGTTTGGAGCCGGTTATCATGGAGTTGGAGAGACAGGGCAACGTGTTGGTCATCTGCCACCAGGCTGTGATGCGCTGTCTGCTAGCTTACTTCTTGGACAAGAGTGCAGGTCAGATAAACACAAGTGCGCGCACACACACACACACACACACACAATATACACATACTCCACCACACCAGCAGATGATAACATTTCATAGACTCTCTTCTTCCCATAGAAGATCTACCGTACATGAAATGTCCGCTGCACACAATACTCAAGCTAACCCCTGTTGCATATGGTAGGTCTTTACCTTAGCTCCGTGTTGCACCATAGCATTTCTCTCATAACATGCATGCATTATTTAAATGTATTCTGTCCTTTATCTTCTAGGCTGTAAAGTGGACATGTTTTATCTCAATGTGGAGTCAGTAAACACACATCGAGACAGGCCCCTTGTAAGTCCTTCTGAATTGAGCTGAAACGCATTGTTGCATAAATGTGCATTCAGCATTGTTGAATTAAAGCTTCAAATGTGATCATAAATGCAAATAATCAGCAGATCTCAACATCTAATAGGATCGCTGTTTGTTGTGCCTGCTAGTTCAGTGCGCTCCATCCCCTGTGTGAGGCTTTGCTACCTTGACTCCCTTCTCTTTATGCCTGTATTATTATTTTGGCAAATAATGAATATGAAGTCAGTTGTTGGTGTTATTTTACTGAGATAGAGGCAATGGCTGATCATGCTACCTTGCTTGGCTGATCTAATCAATACTATTGCTCTGGTGTGCATCCTGATGTTAAGAGTATGTTTACTTTATGAAAGACTGCTGCATTTGAACTTTTAGTCCCTTTACTATTACAGTTCAATAATGTTTTGTGTTGTGTGGTGTGGTGTTGAAACGTGATTGAAACAGCTCCTGTCACTTAAAACGGCTTCTGTGGATCCATGTGGAGAGGAAGGCTAGTCTGCTTTGCTGTGGCTTGTCAGATGTCCGTCCCCAGTTTTTCTATGTTCCCTTATCTTTTTTCCTTAACACTTGCGGTATGTCATCTCCTGCCAGGATAAAATCCAGAGGAACTCTGCTCTCATACATCGGCGGAATAGTTACACTCCCTTGTCCAGTCACGACCAGGTCAAGCGTCCCAGGCTCTACAGTGCAGGCAACCAGCCCTGGCTACCGCTCGCCCCCACCCCATCAGCTCTGATGCCAGAGGGACGGCAAAGCCAAGTTAGTGCCAGAGTCACAGGCCCCCACCTCTGAATCAGTCACCGTCAGCTGTAATCAGTCATGTCCCACCACAGTTGGAACCCTGTGTCTGGCATTCCCTTTCCTCAGTGTTGGATCCTCTTAATGATTTAGTGTCTGTGTTGGAAATGACGTTCATGGAATCCATCCCTATATCTATCTTTCTCTCTCAGGGCATGTTTTTGGTCTGAAATGGGTTGCTCTCTCTTCTTTGTATGTATCACCTGTCTGTTTCCAAAGGTTTGCATGACCTCTGCTTCACCACTGGGCTCTCTCTGGCTTGCATATGCAGCACAGCATGTCTTTGTTTTTGATTTAGCCTATATGGGATACAAAAGAAACACAAACATTGCACAAGACTTCTTGTACTGTATTTTGTTACAAGGTTACATTATAAGCTGAACATAACCTTCATAAATCTACAGTGATGATTGCACTTTTTATAAAAATAGAATCCCATTTGAGAACAATTAAAGATAACACACAAATGGCACATTTCAAACTTTCAAAACAAGTAATTTAAAAAAATGCATATTTGTATTGTTGGCCTTGCCTTGTGGGTACAGTGCTTCAGCCCCTCTCTACATTTCTATCTATCTCTCTCTTTCTTCTAAACCTGTCTTACAGCCTTGGATAGGAAGCGGTTTTCTGTGAGTATTTTGGAGATATAGCCCTTCATTTTTCTTTCCCACAATTCAACTCATATCATTGTAACCCATGTCAATATGTTGTCACAGTGGTGTATTTCTATGGTTGTCAGTCTTTGGGTTTCTCTAACCTCCCATCACCTTTGCACATTAATTAGAATAAAGCTGCCGTCGGCTTTGGTACATCTAAGCAGCTTCATCGAGAGTGCTCTATCAGACACAAATTCTTTGGTAGTTTAATAAATGGCTGCAACAATTTAATCAACTACAGTAAAACTCTCTGGTGATAGTAGTCAATGATAGTTCCTGTAGTGCTCTTTATTATTTATATCTAGATTGTTTTGGTGTGAGTTGCCCAGGGTTGGAGATATCGTCATCAGAGATGTTCGCCTTCTAGGGTGCAGTTTGGTTAAAAGAAAAAATAGTTCCTACAAGAAACTGTTCACCAGGTGTGTGGATTATCTTGAGTAACCGGGTCATGATTTGTGGAAAGAGACATTGCTGTTAAGTTTTTTTGGTCCTTTGAACACCACAAGCCGAGTGTCGAAATGCCATCTCCATTATATTGGAGAGAAGGCAGACATCTCAATATCTCGATATCGCCCACACTGGGCAACTCACACCAAAACAATCTAGATTGATGAATAGCACTACAGCTAAGAGGAAACATATATATTTTATTGATTTTTAAGACTATTGGTCCCCCTGGGAAGCAGCTAGCTTGAATAGGATTTGCTGCTGTAATTCATTAATTTGTTGTAAGTGATCTTCTTTTTCTTGAAGGAGGCCCTGTGCGAAGGAAGCGACTTCGACAGCCCCGAAGAAACAAGTGGCTGTGTCCGCTTCTGAGTGAAGATGAAGGCCTCTTCCTTCATGGCACAATGTGGGAAAAGGTCCTGGGTTCAGTCATGATATTTTTTGTTTTTTAACCACATTCTAAGAAATGATGGTTGGATGATGAGGTCATTTTTTTGGCCATGTCTATCTCAACCTCTGTTTAACTTTAGTCTGCATGCTGAGGCCTTGAACATTAGCATCATAAACACTTTTGCATGTGTGACAAAAACAATCAATCAACCAAAACAAATTGGCAACTAATCCTCATTGTAAACACTACAAAGCCTTACTGAACTTTAAAGTATATTGATAGAATAGAATCATGTTTTCTGTATGAATTTAACAAGAGCAAGTTATTATGATGAAAGCCAATTTGCACTCGTCCAAATAGAACGTCATGAAGTATATATATAAATATTTTTATAATACAAATTCTGTCATATATCATGCAAACAGTCTGTAGTTGTGATTTATATCAAATGTATTTCTCACTGTGTTCTGTATTTCTAACCATAATCTTATTATGTCTTATGATATTAATTTGCTTTAGATCTGAGAGAATGTACTTGTTGAGTTCTGAAGGAAATTAAAATAATGTGTTTCTGTATGAACTGAATTTCTTTCTTATGTTTTGTACGCCTTGTATGCTGTATGTGTTGTTAAATAAATATACCATATAGTATAAATAGTTAAAAAATCATACATTGTGATTTCTGGATATTTTTTTTTTAGATTATGTCTGTCACAGTGGACATGCACCTACGAGGACAATTTCAGACCCCTCCATGATTTCTAAGTGGGAGAACTTGCAAAATAGCATGGTGTTCAAATACTTATTTTCCTCATTGTATATATTGACGTTTTATTCAAGGCTTTGAATAGTATCATTTGAATACATTTACATTCAAATGATAAAAGGCACTATATTATCGATTAACAGCATAAATAGTACAAGTACATAGTAAAGTGTACAGTAAAGAGAGGCTTTTTTCTAAATACGTGTTTCTTTGGCGTATCTGCGTTTAAAAGACAGTGATAGAGACAGTCAGGAAAGACAAGAGAAGACATGCAGCGAAGGGCCCTGTGGAGGACTCAAACCAAAGCCACTGCGGTGAGGACTCAGCCTAAAGTACCGCCTCTACCCGGTGAGCCACCAGGGCGCCGCTTCATTCACCGAGTTAGATAAAAAGATCAATTCCACATCTCAGCCTTTACTATTCTTCTACATACACAAGCAGGAAATGATCGTCTAAAGAGCAAACAACTGGAATAAAACACTATAAAATAACAAAAAGATTACATGAAGTGACCTTTTTACACAATATATGTCACACTTCACACCATCACAGCTAACTTTGTAATTTGGTCTGAATATAAAATAAAGACTTATAAGAGCATCATCATGTTGAGCTGGTCCTCTCTGCTCTACACACCTCTGGAACAGGAATACTGGACCAGTCTTACCAACAGTTACACAATCAACTAGAACTGAAGACCACATCAACCCGCCTAACTGGATATAACACAGCAGAAAATAACTGGAAACTAAATAAATGTTTCATCATCAAAGCCTCATGTCATCATTAGTGAACGACGTTCCATTAGATTACTGAAGCACGTTTCTTCTTCTGAGGTGAAGCTGCAGAAAAAAAGACAAAACAATGTTTAAGATATTTAATGAAACTTTCTTGTTCATATTCAGGCTGCACAATCACAGTTTTTTCACACATGGCTGTAGAACTAGAAGCCAGAGTTAAAAAACAACATTAAAAACTAAGCATAAGAGTAAAATTAACTTGTTGGTTGGTTTCTTTTAAAAATGAAAACAAAATGCAGATTAATCTCTCAGCAACACACTCAGATTTAATCTACTGCAGACTGCTGATATTTCATTAAGAAAGGAGAAAAGTTTCCATCATGTTAGTTCAGATGCAGCAGCTAGATAACGAGGTGGAGACGAGGCTCCAGTTGTTAAATGAGAGGACATCTTTAACGGTTTAATATAAGTACTCACCAACAACAACAAGCTCAACGTGGAACATCTGAGGATTCTGAAGATCTAGATACAAAAAACAGCTGTAGTCTCCACTGTCAGCCCTCGTCGTACTTCTGATGATTATGGAGGCGTTGCCTTGATGCAGTTCTTCTGGAAAATATTCAATTCGACCTGGGAACTGTTTGTCTTGACCATCGACCTCTTCACTCTGTTCGTCTTGACCATCGACCTCTTCACTCTGTTCGTCTTGACCTTTGACCTCTTCACTCTGTTCGTCTTGACCTTTGACCTCCTCACTCTGTTCGTCTTGACCTTTGACCTCTTCACTCTTTTCGTCTTGACCTTTGACCTCTTCACTCTGTTCGTCTTGATCTTTGACTTCTTCACTCTGTTCGTCTTGACCTTTGACCTCTTCACTCTTTTCGTCTTGACCTTTGACCTCTTCACTCTGTTCGTCTTGACCTTTGACCTCTTCACTCTGACCGTTATAAAGGAACACGGTCTTCTGCCATCCACATAACTTGCGATGTTTCCTCCAGGTAAACCGTTTTAACATAAGGTCCACCTTGGCCCCGAGGTAGCAGGGTAAAATAACATCACAGCCTTCTTCCACTGTGATGACTGTTGTCCCTGGAAGATAAAAACATGTATTAATCAATATGTTTACATGCAGAGTCATCTATTAGTAATTATTAAGGCAGAAAAATAATTATGAGCAGAATTAAATTCAACAAATGCAGTTTATTTTTTTCTTCAGTATAATTATTTCTGCATATTTTTTTAATCACGACCAACTTTTAGTAGCTTATTTGGGGTTCCCCATTTCATGCGTCCTGTCTATGATCACTGTACCCCATGAAATTGTGTTTGAATTTGAACAATGATGACGTGTGAAATAAAAACGAAACAAAACGAAACGAAACATATTTTACCATTTAAGCTTGTAGTGTATTATATTATTTACATACTCTACATCAAATATAATGAATCATTTTAAGAATAATGATTTAAGAATAAAATAAAATGATCTCCAGTACATTATAACATCCTGTAACAGTTTTATTAAATAAAATCCAACTGACTTGATCGTCCTCTGGTGTAAATACCATCAGAATGATTAATGACTGAAGATAAAACAACCTCAAAGACTCTAAACATGAGATATGTAGAAATAATCTGTTGTGTTGTCTGCTCATCATGAATATGTTGACACAATTCATTATTTTAACTTACTTTGCTTACGATGTAATGTGATGTAACCCTTTTTTACAAGCACCATTAGAACTAGAACAACACCACCAACAAGAGCGAGAACAACTATTAAAATAATCCATCCAGGGGAGAGCTCTGAAACTGAAGACAAAAAGTGAATATTAGACTCAGAATATAACACAGATCATATCCAGCAGACTGGACATCACAGTTTAAGATTAAATAACTGCAAAAGACGCTAAATATAGAGAGCTTTCTGCTGCTCTGCCCTACGTCTTCCTCCTCACATTCATCAACTGGACTCTTCATCAATTCAAATCCCAAATTAAAACAGGTCTGCTTAGAGACCCGAACCCTACAGAACTTCCACCATGACCACTTGGATTTATTGATTTACTGAGTCAAAAGTTTCACCTTATAACCTGATACTTCATGTTATAAAATGAAACTTTACACATTGTATTGTGAAAATATATCTAGTGAGAACATGAAACTCCTGTTTTAATAAGTACACAGTGTGCGGATGAATAAATTGAGAATTATGAATCATAAACACAATTTAAGTTCTACTTCATCATGGGCGGAGACTCATTCTTCCTTCTGTATGCTCCATCCATTTCCAAACCCTTCTTAGAGTATGCATACATATCACAATATCATCCACGGTTATTATCAGGAGCAGAATCTCACCATGTCTCAGCCCAAGCATGAAGTAGAACCGGTTCAAATCATGGATATGAGCCATATTACGCAATGTATTCATCCGCACACCATGTCTTCATTCAAACAGGAGTTTCATGTTCTAACAGAACAGAAAAAATATCCTATCCTAAATATCCTATAACAGTTTTATTAAATAAAATCCAACTGACTTGATCGTCCTCTGGTGTAAATACCATCAGAATGATTAATGACTGAAGATAAAACAACCTCAAAGACTCTAAACATGAGATATGTAGAAATAATCTGTTGTGTCTGCTCATCATGAATAAGTTGATACAATTCATTATTTTAACTTACCTTTTATACGATAATATGCAATGTAGCCCTTGTTTACATACATTAGAGCTAGAACACCAGCAACATTAACAACAACAACAACAGCAACAACTATAAGAACAATCCATCCAGGGGAGAGCCCTGAAACAGAAGACAAAAAGTGAATATTAGACTCAGAATATAACAGATCATATCCAGCAGACTGGACATCACAGTTTAAGATTAAATAACTGCAAAAGACGCTAAATATAGAGAGCTTTCTGCTGCTCTGCCCAAGAGAACAACTGAAGGTTTGAATGTTCCTGAAAATCTGGAATGTAAATTTCTGCAACCCCCCAAAAACCTATAATGATTTTCATTACATACAGTGAGGAAAATAAGTATTTGAACACGCTGCTATTTTGCAAGTTCTCCCACTTAGAAATCATGGAGGGGTCTGAAATTATCATCGTAGGTGCATGTCCACTGTGAGAGACATAATCCAAAATTTCTTTTCCAGAAATCACAATGTATGATTTTTTAACTATTTATTTGTATGATACAGCTGCAAATAAGTATTTGAACACCTGAGAAAATCAATGTTAATATTTGGTACAGTAGCCTTTGTTTGCAGTTCCAGAGGTCAAACGTTTCCTGTAGTTTTTCACCAGGTTTGACACACTGCAGAAGGGATTTTAGCCCACTCCTCCACACAGATCTTCTCTAGATCAGTCAGGTTTCTGGGCTGTCGCTGAGAAACACAGAGTTTGAGCTCCCTCCAAAGATTCTCTATTGGGTTTAGGTCTGGAGACTGGCTAGGCCACGCCAGAACCTTGATCTGCTTCTTCCAGAGCCCTCCTTGGTTCTCCTGGCTGTGTGCTTCGGGTCATTGTCATGTTGGAAGACCCAGCCTCGACCCATCTTCAATGCTCTAACTGAGGGAAGGAGGTTGTTCCCCAAAATCTCCCAATACATGGCCCCGGTCCTCCTCTCCTTAATACAGTGCAGTCGCCCTGTCCCATGTGCAGAAAAACACCCCCAAAGCATGATGCTACCCCCCCATGCTTCACAGTAGGGATGGTGTTCTTGGGATGGTACTCATTATTCTTCTTCCTCCAAACACGGTTAGTGGAATTATGACCAAAAAGTTCTATTTTGGTCTCATCTGACCACATGACTTCCTCCCATGACTCCTCTGGATCGTCCAAATGGTCATTGGCCAACTTAAGACGGGCCTTGACATGTGCTGGTTTAAACAGGGGAACCTTCCGTGCCATGCACGATTTCACACCACGACGTCTTAGTGTGTTACCAACAGTAACCTTGGAAACGGTGGTCCCAACTCTTTTCAGGTCACTGAGCAGCTCCTCCCGTGTAGTTCTGGGCTGATTTCTCACCTTTCTTAGGATCATTGAGACCCCACGAGGTGAGATCTTGCATGGAGCCCCAGTCCGAGGGAGATTGACAGTCATGTTTAGCTTCTTCCATTTTCTAATGATTGCTCCAACAGTGGACCTTTTTTCACCAAGCTTGGACATGTCCCCGTAGCCCTTTCCAGCCTTGTGGAGGTGGACAATTTAGTCTCTAGTGTCTTTGGACAGCTCTTTGGTCTTGGCCATGTTAGTAGTTGGATCCTTACTGATTGTATGGGGTGGACAGGTGTCTTTATGCAGCTAACGACCTCAAACAGGTGCATCTAATTTAGAATAATAAATGGACTGGAGGTGGACATTTTGAAGGCAGACTAACAGGTCTTTGAGGGACAGAATTCTAGCTGATAGACAGGTGTTCAAATACTTATTTGCAGCTGTATCACACAAATAAATAGTTAAAAAAAAATCATACATTGTGATTTCTGGATTTTCTTTTTTTTAGATTATGTTTCTCACAGTGGACATGCACCTACGAGGACAATTTCAGACCCCTCCATGATTTCTAAGTGGGGGAACTTGCAAAATAGTAAGGTGTTCAAATACTTATTTTCCTCACTGTAACTAAAAGACATTTGGACCATAACTTGAGGCAGAAAAAGCGCTATATTTGACAGAGAAATTCGTTTTTATCTCTGTAGTAGTGTCTTAGAATATTATACCTTGCATGCTTAAATTCATGTTCATATCATAATCACTGCTTTCATGCTTATCATATATTCATATCTTGCTTGACGTATATTCATACATGCTTTTATATTTTATAATCTTATATGCACATTTAACCAACTATGTTTTCCTTAAAGCACCGCCATGAAGTCTACTCTGTTGTAAATCCTTTAGATAGTCTTAATTTCGAGGTCAGGCACTCTGCCCTCCTTTTTCTGTGTAGATAGACTCAACAACTGTAAATCTTTGTGTGTGTGTGCTTCAATAAAAAGCCTATGCTTTTGTAACTAGGTGTCTGTTCCGCGGGAAGCAACTCTGGCAGGCAGATTGCTGTCACGGATCTAGCCCTTTTGCAAAAGTTAACTCTACATTTTGCCGTCTGCGTCTCGTTTTCTTTGCTTGACCATGTTTATTTAGTAAGATAAAGTGTCCTGAACCTGACATTTTCTGGTGCCGAAACCCGGGAGTCAACAGCCGAGGAGTCCAGGACCGCGCCCGATCAAGGCCAGAGGAACTGTTAACAGCCGTCCACCTCTTCGGGGACGGGCCCTAGATTGGTCCGTGCCGCCCTGCATTCACTCGGTGACGACTCCCCATGGTCGAAGCAGCGGACAGAGACGGTGAGTGTGGCAGTTCTGAGTTTCTCATGTAAAAAAGAGGTGCACGGAGTTTTTGCTAGTTAGGGTTTGTACTGAGGATGTGACAAATCTGAAAGTAATGATTATAGTAGCCCCGCTGTCTGGGACTATATTGGGTCTGTTACTCTGTTTACCTGTGTGTACATATACAAAAGCTTGACGTAATGGCTGTGTGTCTTACGGTCTGGGACTTTATTGAGTGATTTGTTGTGGATGCTGGGAGCAGGTGCGGACTCGAAGCCGGGTTGTTGTGGTTAATACTTTCCGTCTGGGACATAGCTAGTTTAAACAGGGAGCTATCAGTTGGTTCTGACTAGTTCCGGGACGTCCAAGCGACAGGATTCCCCGTGCGGGGAAACCAGGGGTGTCTAGAATGCCCTCCTGATTGGGTTCGGGAGTTGGCAAGGGGTGATCACCGGCTTTTTGTTTCCCGAGACACCGTGTGTGTGTTGTCACTGCGGTGGTATAGTCGGAAGCGCTGTGTGTTCACAGCGAGGCAGTGTTTGTTTGTTTGTGTATTGTAGCAGTGCACTGTTTGCTATGTGTTTTGTGTTCTATGTTGTGTTTTACTGTTACGCTATGTGTGTTGACTCATAGTGGGTAGCGGATTTGTGTTGTGTTTGTTTCCCGACACACCGTGTGTGTGTTTACACAGCGGGTGTCCGTCGGAAGCGCTGGGTGTTTTTCCCGTAGCGGGTTAGTGTATTGTTTGTGACAATTTGTTTGTTTGTTTGCTGGTTTGGTTGTGAGACAATAAGAGTGTTGCTGCACAGCTGTTTATTGTGATAACTTGTGGTTCTTTGTGAGACTTAGGACAGGGACACAGGTTGGTGAAACGCAGCGTTGCATTGTGGTTTGTGAAGTTTTATTGTCGCAGTGTTTTATTGTGGAAATTGTGTGACTTGTGAAACAGAGCAGGATGGGTCAAAATCAGAGTACAGCCGTCCTGAAGGACGTAAATTTATGGAGGAAAACTTCCCGGGAAGTGTAGAATTTGTGAAAGAAATACGGCTTTGATTGTAAACTTAGAATGACTTCAATTACTAGTTTATTACAGCGATTGCAGGTGGAGGAGAGAGTTGCTCTTTAGGAGAAATAGAGACGGAGGATACGGAGAGAGGTGTGTGCTGCAGGAATGTGGAGGAAGCAGGCAGCCAAAAAGGGAGACAGAGACAGATAAGGGAAACTACAGAGACAATGTTTCCCTTGTTCTCTGTTTGCGCCTTTTTATTTGGAATATAACGAAAACCAAGCATAAATCACATCTAAAAATGGGGGATTCACTCAAAATTGAACATTGGGTTGGATTGATTGAAAAATTGGATGGGAACAGTCAGAACTGGAAACAACGGAGCCTGGGGCCCCTAAATAAAGGTGAGCAGAACCTGTTGGGAATCGAATCTGCACATTGGTGAAATCTAAATTAAGGCAATGATGTTTTCATGGTCTGACTGATAAAAATTGGAGTGATCCAGTGGGGTTAATTATGCTACGTGTTGTTGAAGAGTAAAGAGTAGCCAAACAGCAGGTTTGGTGAGAAGCAGTGTGTATTTTGTCTGAGAGACAGACTACACACATGGAAGAGGCAATGTGTTAAAATTTCTGAACGCAGAACCTCTTAAAACATGAGTAGTGTTAAAATTTCTTAGCAAATTCTATGAGGAAGTAATGCATGTATACATGATTACAATCACAATTATATGAGGGTGTCTGACGAATCACATACATTGATTACTGAGTTGGGACCAGATCCCTATAGATTACAGATGGACTTATTGGTAAAAGAAAAGAAGAAAAAAAACAATGAGTCAGAGAGCTAGTGAAAGAAATTAGGAAAAAGTAATGGAAGAATATAAAACAGTTGATTGATACTAATTCCAAAATTGTTAGATTTAAGGAAAATAAGTAAAAAAAGGGTACGTGCATGTACGTGTGTATGTGTATGTATATATATATATGGAGATATATGTATGCATATATATACATATTTGAAATTGCTCAAGAAGAATGAGCCAGAGTACATGGATTGCCACTGTTATGGGAAGACTAAGTTTATTTTTTGTTTTTTAATTTTTTAATGGGAATTAGAATTTGTACTTTCAAACATTTTATTTCCAGTATGTATTTTTTTTTGTTAAGTCAGAAGCATTGAGGTGCTTAGTCATAGAGGGAGTATGAGCAGCATGGTCACAAATACAGACAAACAGCTGAACATTCAGAGTAAACCTGGGGTTGTATATGTGTAGATATGAATTTGTTTTTTGATTAAGGTACAATTAGGTTAACAGCCGCTAGATTTGTAAAAACATTGTTGAAATAGTTTAAAATGCAGGACTGCAGTGGGAACATGTGGAGAGGTCCGTGTCAGTCTGTGCTTATGATTCAAATCTCGAGCTAGCTAGCCTTGGTCAACAAGACTTCAAGAGTTATAGGAGGCAGTTTGCTAGGCATGTAATATAACATTGACTGACACACAACAGGTCACAGCATGCATCATAGTTTGGCATTGTTAACAATAATTTCACTATGTCAAAATTTCTGAAAATAAGACCAGATTGCTCCAGTCAAGTGCCACACGTTTCACTAGCAAAAACATAAGATATGAGATGGAAAGATTTGGGAGAAGTGGCACTCAAAGTTCAAAGAGCAGATGATTAAGGGCCAGTTGATGACCCAGGGTTGGCATACAGCCCCTCCAGTGAAACGTACAGATATCAACAGGGGTGGGGGGTGCTTATCACACCCAACCTATGCAAAACAGACCAATGATTTACGTCCATAGGTCTGAGTGAGAGAGATGTACAGGAACCTAGCAGGGGTCCTTTAAAGTTTATGGACTAAAGGGTCTGCCTATGTAGGCCTGATAAAAGCTACCCAAAAACAAAAACAAGGCCAGACTGGCAGCCCAGGGTGAGACAATGTCCACTCAAACCAGAGGCAGAGAGAGACATTCCTGTAATTAGAGAGTTAGTAGAAGCAGGACTAATCAGAGAGTGTCCTGCCTAGCCATGTGATACACCAATTTTCCCAGTAAAAAAGGTGATAAGGTTCATTGGCGCTTGATTCGAGATATAAGACAGGTAACTGAGGCCTGTAATGGGAAAATCATATAGACAAGATTTTCTTTTAGTTAATTTTTCATTTATTAAGTGGATCTACATTGAAGGTGCCTCTGAAACATGTGCCATAGATCCTTGAATAGGGCCTCCGGCGTCTAGAGACAGCTAGTATTGTTATGGCTTTGCAATTTATCACTGTGAGCAAATAGGCAACAAAGAAGCTGGCGCCTTGAGAGATATGCAACGGTCAGCTTGCCCAAACTGTAGGTTAATGCCTGAACCAATCTACAGACGAGATAAATTTCTAGCTTCTAAGATTGAATGACAGCTACAGTCATTTTTTGTTTTTTTTTGATATGTATGTGTTTTGATATTTTTTTTGACGCACTAGGCGGGTGCTCAGGGACAGCTCTGGCTCCTAGAAGCCTGAAAAACAGAAACAGGAGGACGAAGTGTGTTGTTTAAGATTTGAGTGTTTTCTAAACATGGTCTGGTTTCTGTTGGGGCAAACGGGAGATAAGGAGCAGTCATGTGTTATGCGCACGGAACTGTGGGGTCACTCTGTGACTCTGTTCGTTGTGAAGTTAGAAGTTAGAAGTTGGAGAAGTGTAGCTTGTCGTTTTTGTTTGTCATTTTTGTTTGGTTTGTTCCAGCAAGGTCTCTACTTCGCAACGAATTCCTGAGTTTGGCTTAACAGAAACAAGCAGTACAGTCCAGAGCCCCCACACTAGACATTAGACACACTAAAAAACTCAGGAGCTACAAGACCTTATCTGACACGCCTAGGGCCTTGATCAACAAAATGAGATGGAGCAAGAAAGTGGAGGAAAGAAAAGCTTTTCCTCACCTAAAAGAAGAGCTAATGTCATCCACAACATTTGAACAGACTGTGGATTTTAGGGAAAGATTTTTTGGCCTCAGTAGAATAAAGTCAGAGAGAAACACAGTGAAGGTCACAGACATACACAGAGATAGCAGCCTAGCGCGCCCCCGAGCCCCCTCCCCTCTCTGCTCCTCTCCTTCTGTGGAACAGGAACGCGCACTCTCAGAGCTGAGGTGCCGGAGCATACAGAAAGTCAGAGAAAGACAGTTTGAACATGCAGACTTGCTAAGTGAAGTTACTTCAGGCTATTCAATTACCACACAGATTAGCTACTTGCAAGTGTGCAGCACGTGCTAAGCGACAAAGATCCAGTCAGTTTAGGTAATGCAAAAGCAGATGAGAAAGCTAAGAGAGCAGCTGTAGGATCAGAGCTCAAGTTCAAGAGGAACCACAGAATCCGATGCCTACAGAGGTACTGAAAAACATGCAAGACAACTCCCCCAAAACCGAGAAAGATGTATGGCTGGCGGACGGTGCAACTTGTGTTGATAGCCTATATCAGAGAGATGACAAGCCCTGCTTGTCTAAAAGTTTGTATTTTATGGTAGCTGGGTGGGCCATGGCGAAGAGCCATGTCCCAACAGCGGGGAATGGTACAGAATAAGGTGTTTCACACCTTCAAGGGATTAAATTCTTACTTAAAAAATTAATCCGCAGGGAAATGTAAGACCAAAGAGAGGGAAATGCCCACAAGGGTCACATCCGAGATCCTATACATGGATTTCATAGAGCTAAAGCAGATGCCATTACTGTAGCCAAAACACTCGCTAAAACGGTAATACCCCAGTATGGCATTCCAAGAATAATTTGGAGTGATAATGGCCCACATTTTGTAAATGAGACAGTAACAGTAACATTGCTAGGATAACACCTAGGCATAGAACTGAAGAGACACTGTTACTACGACCCCCAAAGTGCCGGATTAGTCGAGAGGACTAACGGCACAGTAAGAAATAGGCTAAAGAAAATTATGGATCAGACAGGAAAGCCATGGCCAGAGTGTCTTCCCCTAGTAGAGGTGTACATGAGAATTACACAAAACACGGCAGGACTGACACCTTTTGAAGTGGTTCATGGCAGGCCGTTTATTTTACCTTTGTGGGAAGGGGTCCCCTGGGCAGAGAAAAGTGATGATCCAGGAGCCCTTTTGTGGATGTGCAAAGTGTTTAGAGATAGGACTGTTCAAAGTGCATGTAATCTGCCTATCTCTCCCCCTCTGTCTCCCCAGGTGGGGAGACTCCAGCCAGATGACCAAGTGCTGACGAAAGTGATAAAGAGGAAGTGCTGGTCATCACCAAAGTGGGAGGGGCCGTACACCGTGCTCATCACCACGCTGTAAAGATTGCTGAACGATCCACATGGGTTCACCAAAGTCACTGTAAAAAGATCAATCCATTCCCACACCCCGAATAGGCGGGCGGTATCAAAACCTTTGCCTGCTGAAGAAAGAAGAAACCAACTGAGACTTTATACTCCAGCTATGGGTGAACTAAAGGGATGGGTTTGTTCTGTCCTACTGGTCCTCTGCGTGTCGCTGACAGCGACTAAGGGACCACAATGAAAGGTTTCGCACGGAAACCGTATGCTCATCGACGACGCCATGAAAGACTATGATGTGGTTTACAATTCGTCCTTTGATTTGAACCTTTGGTATTGCTATGCTAAATATGTAACCAAATCTGAGAATCCCAAAAACTGTTATGTATGCACACGTATGCCAATTTCCGCCCACAACCCGTAGGTGGTCCCGGAACCCGTCGACGCCAGCACCATCTTCCTACACGCGCTACCCTCCGCCTTAACACCCACTCTGTTGAACGAGACCCTGAATTGGCAAATAGCCCCGCCATTGACTGTATGCAAATTGGACTTCACCAAGTCTGTAGGTAATACGACTTGTGTGCCATATTTCCAGGCCCCTAATGCATTGAGAACATATGGCCAGCTAGGAGTCAATTGGCTGTGTGGCTCCTACATGTTCCTAGATTTACCGGTGGGTTGGGAGGGTCATTGCGCTCTAGAACCGGCAGATCATTCACACATGGTAACGCTCCGCCACCACCCACGTGCGAGACGTAGTGCTTTTGAACGCCATGACAGCGTAGGGGGATCGGATGTCCCCAAAGGTCACGAGCTGTGGTCAGATGGCCAGAAAGTTTTGCATGCACTTTGCCCGTGGGTAGGGGTGGGTAAAGTTGAGCTGAGAATGGAAACAATCAGTTACCGAGTAGGGCTGTTCATGAATTCAACCGTAACAGCCCTGTCAAAAATACGCGAAGAATTGACCGCTATAAGATTGATCGCCCTACAAAATAGGCTGGTGTTAGACCAGTTGACGGCATCACAAGGTGGTGTGTGTGCGCTCATTGGTACTACGTGTTGCACTTTTATCCCAGATAATGACAAAGATGCAGGTGTCATTCAGAAAGCCATTTTTAATTTGACTGCACTTGAGAGATGCTGCTGAGGCAGACAATGTAGTTAGCGGAGATTTCCTCTCCTGGTTAACTTCAGGACCTTGGTATGGATTATTGCTTAGAATTGTTACTTTCCTTGTAGCAGTACTTGTAATAATTTTTGACCAACTATGCACATGTCCAGTTTCATCAGCTCTCTGCTAAATCTGATCAGTAATGATGAATGTGTCCCAAGCCCACACAATGATGTATTAAAGCACACATAAACTTTTGAACTCATTTTGGCCAACAGGGTGATCGCTCCCCCTAAGGGAGGGTCGAGAAGGAATTTTTCCTTTCTAACAGACGGAAAGGGTTTTTGCCTTCTCCCTAATGAGAGTAAAAACTGTCCTATCCTGTGAGTACATGTAAAGACGTAATTATTGACAACCGCAACCCGGAGAGATAATTGCTGATGTTTGTTAAATGTACAACAGGAGGGAAATGACAGAGAAATTCGTTTTTATCTCTGTAGTAGTGTCTTAGAATATTATACCTTGCATGCTTAAATTCATGTTCATATCATAATCACTGCTTTCATGCTTATCATATATTCATATCTTGCTTGACGTATATTCATACATGCTTTTATATTTTATAATCTTATATGCACATTTAACCAACTATGTTTTCCTTAAAGCACCGCCATGAAGTCTACTCTGTTGTAAATCCTTTAGATAGTCTTAATTTCGAGGTCAGGCACTCTGCCCTCCTTTTTCTGTGTAGATAGACTCAACAACTGTAAATCTTTGTGTGTGTGTGCTTCAATAAAAAGCCTATGCTTTTTGTAACTAGGTGTCTGTTCCGTGGAAGCAATGCTGGCAGGCAGATTGCTGTCACGGATCTAGCCCTTTGCAAAAAGTCTGTAACTCACATTTTGCCGTCTGCGTCTCGTTTTCTTTGCTTGACCATGTTTATTTAGTAAGATAAAGTGTCCTGAACCTGACAATATTGTTAAAAATTCACCAGAACGAGTGTGTGAACAGAAGTGTGTGATACGCTCAAAATGTATTAATTTGATTTTTATTACTATTTTATAAACACTAAAAGTTGTACTGCACAAGATCAACGGACCACAACACTCCAGTGGCCCCCCAGGTAAATGACATCATTTCATCCTAAATCTATGAAGGTAACTACGGTGCAAAAGGTGAGAGCTTGTAGAATACGATCTGAACTTGTATGTTAAAATTTGCACTCGTAGAAAATGTTCACACACCTGTATTCTGAATGTGAAGTCACAGAAAAAATATTCTCAAATGTGTAGATTGATATTTGCATGAACACAATGACAGCTGCAAGCATGTAGTGCAACATTTACTCGTGTACTTTTTTAAAATTCTGGTTCATTTTCCATCACAACCACAACTCAGTGATTACAACCTCTGGAATCTGTCGCTGCAGCTTCACATCTGTCCTCTCTCGCAGCACACAGAGGCGAATCTGCGCACATCGACTTTTGCAACGCTTCTTGCGATACATTTGGTGCAAAACTAATTTGTACCTGTGGACTTAGTCTGTGGAGCTCTGAGCCGACAGGATGGGGGGGACAGCAGGGTTTCTATCGCCAGATGAGGGACAACTCTGTCCAGGTTATTTATGTACTAAATACTGTAAATACCTTTTAATGATCTCAACACTTGTTAACAGTCCAACTGAAACACTGGGGAGGGGCTCCAGGTCCTGCAGACGGACCGCCATCAGTGGGGATCGGCCAGCGTAGCAACACCGCTAGAAAGCTTCGCTGTCGACCTCGACCTGATCGGAGCTCCAGCGGGACACGGAGCCCCCCCCCCACCAGGACCAGAGCTTGCTTTGCTGATGTTGTGCCCACATTTTGCATCCCTGCCAAGAACTACACCTGCTTGGGCAGCAACAGTAATTTCTGCAGAATGAGTGTTCCTTAAAGGAGAATTAAAGCCAATATTTACGTTAATCTTGATCGCTATAGATATGCGAGTTTTGATTGAAACCCCCCCGACCTGAATCGGTGCAGCAACACTGAGTAGCTGCAGCTACGTGGACACGCTTCCACTGAGCTAAAACAGCAGCTAACGGGGCAGGTTTTAGAGCCTTTGTGTCTCTTAACAGACACATAATGCATCTAACATGTCTGTCCAACATGAACAGGGCCCTTACGTAACATCAAGATGCGTTTTCAACTCAGACATTGTTTTAATTCACCTGTCTCGATCTTGTTGGTGGGCAGCTTGCTTGCCTGGTTAAAACTGACAGGTTTTTGTCTATATTGTTGTGTAACAACTTTTTAGACTGAGCTTTGTTGGTTGATCATGTTGTAGACAGTACTGCTATTGCTGTTGTAATGCAGTATACGTTGGAAGGTAAAATTGATTTTTTGTTTTTCAGATTGTCCTTTTAAAAAAGGCCCACTCTTTTTTGTAGTGGCCCACCCAAAATACTGTATCTGCCTATGCCACTGCTTCACACACACATTTTTAAAATTATTCACAGATAAAATCAGGATGAGGAAGAATCTTACCACTGAAATACACAGCGATCTCATTAGAAACCTGATGGTTGATAGTCTCCTGTGTTGCCACACAGCGATAGCGGTCGGTCTGGGTCACAGTAGTTCTGAGAGTGATGTAGAAAAGGTTTCCTATTGGTTCGACCTGGGTCTTCTCAGCAGGAAGTTTGTTTCCAGCACTGTCCCGCCACTCTACTTCAGGTTCTGGATCACCGTGAACCTCACACTGCAGCAGAGACCGGTCCTTTGTTTCCTCAAGTATAGTGACAGATGGTTTTGGCGCCGCACCTGTGGACACAGTATGAACAACTCACTAGAGGACAATCAAAGCATTAAAACATTCATATTGGGATGTTTTTTCATCTATTTTCTTCACTATGGGAATTACAGAGTGAGAAAAAAACGAGAAACAAGAAGAAACAAAAAACAAAAACACACACACACACGTCTTCCTGGATGAGTAAAAAAAATAACGTACTGTTTAACAGCGATGTAATTTAAATACATCAGTTCCTTGGTATTCTGGTATTATAAAGATTAAAATGTGTCTTTATCAAGAGTAAGTAAGTAAGAAAGGTTTATTTGTATAGCACCTTTCACAGATAAAAAATCACAAAGTGCTTCACAGTAAAATGTAATACAATACCAACAAAGTACAATACAATGCATAAGACACTTTAAAAACAAATGGAAAACATAAAAACAGAAACCATAAAAACCCCACGTCTAACTAAACGACTGTTTGAATAGCAGCGTCTTCAGTTGCTTTTTAAAAGAATCAACAGAATTCACACAACGTAGAAATGTAGGCAATGCATTCCACAGCCTAGGTGCCACTGCTTGGAATGAACGATCCCCTCTGGATTTAAAATGAGTGTGGGGAACAACTAACAGTCTCTGACCTGAAGACCTCAGACTACGGACCGGAGTATGACGCTGTATCAACTCAGAGATGTAGTAAGGAACTTGACCATGCAGGGCTCTAAAAGTAAGAACCAGGATTTTAAATTTAATTCTATACTGGACTGGTAACCAGTGAAGTGCTGCTAAAACAGGTGTGATGTGTGCTCTTTTGTTAATGTGAGTTAAAAGCCTTGCAGCAGAGTTCTGAACAGCCTGGAGACCGCAAAGCTCCTTCTTGCTCAAACAGGTAAAAAGACTGTTACAGTAATCTAAGCAAGAGGAAATAAAAGCATGAATGATCATCTCCCAACTCACCATTTGACACCAGTGCTCTTAATTTGGATATATTCCTTAGTTGGAAGAAACAGTTTCTGACTAGTTGCCTTGAGTGGTACTCTAAGGACATCGCTGAATCAAAAACAACACCTAAGCTCCTGAGCCTCGGCTGGACAGACGAGCCTAAGTCAGCAATGTGTTTTTTAATCAGAGGGATTTTACTCTCAGGGGCGATAATCAGCGTTGCTGTTTTATCTGAGTTCAGAAGTAGGAAGTTGTCATATAACCACTGTTTAATACTGGTCAAGCAGTTAGTTAAGGAAGACAATTTATGGAACTCAGTTTCCTTGAGCGAGCAGTAAAGTTGAATATCATCTGCATACAGATGGTACGATATGTCACTAAAATGACTAATTATCTGTCCTAGAGGGAGTATATACAAAAGGAACAGGATGGGTCCTAAGACAGAACTCTGAGGTACCCCACATGACAACCCTGCAGTTTCAGACATGATGTGATTTATATAAACACTAAAACTTCTACCAGAAAGGTAGGATGAAAACCATTTTAAAACTGATCCAGACATCCCAACCAGATCATGAAGTCTATTTATCATAATATTATGATCAACAGTATCGAAAGCAGATGAAAGGTCCAAGAGAACCAAAACTGTGTATTCTTTAGAATCAGCTGACATCAGAATATCACTAGAAACTTTAAGTAATGCAGTTTCTGTGGAATGCTTTTTATGCAATTTCTCCTAAAACTCTGGATAGTTTCATCAACCCAAGGACAAGGTTTTTTATGGGAGACGATGTTTGATTTCACTGGTGCCACTAGATCTAAAAGTGCTAAGCACTGATTATTAAAAGACTGGATAAAAGCATCTGCATCACTGCATCCCATTAGTGAACATGGGTCAAACAAGGCAGAGAACCTCTCAACAGCATCATGGTGAATAATGGGCCCTAATTCCCAGGGGCAGAGGATCCAGAGGAAAGTTAATGTCAAAGAACACACAGCTATGATCACTCACATGAACATCTTCTACCCGAGCATTTACTATATCAAGACCAAGAGAGAAGACAAGGTCCAGGGTATGACCCTTAATGTGTGTAGGTCCAGTAACATGCTGAGTAAAATTAAAAGAGTCAGTGAGGGATAAGAGATCTGCAGCTGTGTTACATGCAATATCATCAATGTGCAGGTTAAAGTCCCCAATAATTAGGACCCTCTCCAGTTTGATGATCGATGATAAAAAGTCAGTAAAATCAGTACGAAAGACGCCAGCCGGGCCTGGAGGACGGTAAATTAACACACAGTACAATGTGTTAAAAACACCAACTTTGAGCATCTGAGATTCAAAAGAGGAAAAACTTTTTATAGCTCTACATGTGAATCTGTCACGATGCACAACAGCAAGAGGCAGAAATGTACATGATCAAAATGATCGCAAAGAGATTAAGATTAATTAGTTACTGCTTATTAAATATTAGCCACTTAAAAATAAGTTTTATTATCTTGCAGACATATTTAAATGTTAAAAAAGAGCAGACATAATGAAAGTACTCACCAACAACAAGCTTAATGTAGAATGTTTGAGGTGTTTGAAGACGAGGAAAATCACAGCTGTAGACTCCACTGTGAGATATCTTTGTATTTCTGATGATTATGGAGGCGTTGCCGTGTTTCAGTTCATCTTGAAAATGAAAGACTCGACCTTTGAACTCTTCACTCTGACCAACTAGACCGTTGTAATGAATGCCTGCGTCATACAGGAACACCTTCTTCAGACCTCCATCTGTCTTCCAGTCAAAGAGTTTAGACGTAATGTCTTCCTTGGTGCTGAGGGAGCAGGGTAACACAACATCACTGTCTTCTTCCACTTTGATGACCTTTTATATCTGGAATATAAAATGAAGTATTAATCAGAATGTTTACTGTACATTGTAGTAATTAATTAAGCAATATTACACAAGAGGGTATAACTTAACGTAAAGCTCCTCGTTACCCTAGCAACATCACTGGAGTGCCAGTAATATGACATTACATCAAACCATGGAGTGTTGTTGGAGCCATTACAACTCTTTGTATTGTTTATATACCACGTTGGTTCTGTTAATTAATCTGCAGTCTAATGTTGGAACGCTGGGTGGAGCATTGCCTTTAGGAAGGCATAAAGGTAATCAGCCACAGGTACACAGGTGTGTGGAAACAGGGGAACGCACACAGCTTTCACCGTGTCTGTCGTGTCAGGTGTGTGTGTCACTGATTTGTGTGCAAAGGAAAATGAATGGAACTAAACCAGAAATGAAATGGATTAATGATTGTGTGACGATGAGCAGGCCGTCATGAGAATAAATGGGTCACAGCTCCGAAATGCAGACAGATTATGGACGTTGATTATTGGCACGCAGAACACGCGTCCAAGCAAGTTCTCCCCTGGTCCCCCCTCATTGGCCTAATGTAGAAGTTGATAAAAAAAATCATGTAATATTATTATACAACTATTACCACCAAAATTAAAGTATTAATCAAACCGTTTTTATATTGTTGACCTGAATGGTAAAAAAAAGAATGTAATTTAATTTGGCTGTAATTTGTAATATAGTGGTGAAGTAGGAGGCCTGTTGTTCTTGGGGATGTTTAGCAGTTATGGTCCAAACTAGTTATTAGCAAACTAACCAACAAGCAATTTAATTAATTTAATTAAAAGGCAGGAGTTATACCCACTGATGGCTGGCCGTCCGCGGGTGCAGGACCTGGAGCTTACCGGCAGTGTTTCAGTTTGACTGTTAAAAGTGTTAGGATAACTAAAATGTATTTATTTATAAGCGGGGTTAGTTCGCTAACGCTAGCTTGCTATTCCAACAACACTGGCGGTGGGCTCCAGGGGAGCGGTGCCGCTGCTACCGGGTCTGGAGCTCTCTGTGTCCCGCTGGAGATCAGATCAGGTCGAGGTTGGCAGCGGAGCTTTCTAGCAATGTTTCCACGCTGGCCGAGCCCCACTGACTGCGGTCCGTCTGCGGCTGCAGGACCTGGAGCTCACCGCCAGTGTTTCAGTTGGACTGTTAAAAAGTGTTGAGATAATTAAAAGGTATTTACAGTATTTAGAAGCAGGCTGTCTGCTAGTTAGCTAACGCTAGCTTTCAAGCTACATAAATAAGCCCGACAGAGTTGTCCCTCCTCTCCGGGAACCATCACCTTATCGTGGTGGAGAGGTTTGTGTGTCCCTATGAACCTGAGGGCTGTGTTGTCTGGAGCTGTGTGCTCCTGGTAGGGTCTCCCATGGCAAAGTGGTCTCAGGTGAGGGGCCAGACAAAGAATGGTTCAAAAACCCTATGAAAAAGCGAGGTAGAGAGGGAGTGACCCTGCCCGGAGGAGGCCCGGCCACCCCTTCTGGAGCAAGGCCCAGATGGAGGACTCGTCAGCAAGCGCCTGGTGGCCGGGTTTGCCACGGAGCCTGGTCGGGCACAGCCCGAAGAAGCCACGTGGCCCCCCTATCTCCATCCCATGGGCCCACCACCTGTGGGAGGAACCGCTGGGGTCGGGTGCGCTGCCACATGGGTGGCGACGAAGGTCAGGGACCTCGACGGACCAGACCCGTGCGACAGAGGCTGGCTCTGGGGACGTGGAACGTCACCTCTCTGTGGGGGAAGGAGCCGGAACTTGTGCGGGAGGTGGAGCGCTACCAGTTAGATCTGGTGGGGCTTACCTCTATGCACAGTCTCGGTTCTGGAACCGTACTACTGGATAGGGGTTGGACTCTGTCCTACTCCGGAGTTGCTCAGGGTGTGAGGCGCCGGGCGGGTGTGGGGATACTCACAATCCCCGGCTGAGCGCCGGTGCGTTGGAGTTTACCCCGGTGGACGAGAGGGTCGCCTCCCTATGCCTGCGGGTGATGGGGGGGAAAACTCTGACTGTTGTTTGTGCATATGCACCAAACAAGAGTTCGGAGTATTTGGCCTTCTTGGAGACCTTGAATGGAGTCCTGTATGGGGCTCCAGTAGGGGACTCCATAGTTCTGCTGGGGGACTTCAACGCACACACGTGGGCAATGATGGAGATACTTGGAGAGGCGTGATTGGGAGGAACGGCCTCCCTGATCTAAACCAGAGTGGTTGTCTGTTGTTGGACTTCTGTGCTAGTCATGGATTGTCCATAACAAACACCATGTTCGAACATAGGGATGCTCATAAGTGTACGTGGTACCAGAGCACCCTAGGCCAAAGGTCAATGATCGATTTTATAATCGTTTCATCTGATCTGAGGCCGTATGTTTAGGACACTCGGGTGAAGAGAGGGGCAGAGCAGTCAACTGATCACCATCTGGTGGTGAGCTGGGTCAGGGGATGGGGGAGGACTCTGGACAGACCTGGTAAGCCCAAACGCGTAGTGCGGGTAAATTGGGAACGTCTGGAGGAGGCCCCTGTCCGACGGACTTTCAACTCACACATCCGGCGGAGCTTTTCGTGCATCCCTGTGGAGGCTGGGGGGCATTGAACCTGAGTGGACAATGTTCAAAGTTTCCATTGCTGAAGCTGCGGCGGCGAGCTGTGGTCTTAGGGTCTTAGATGCCTCAAGGGGCGGTAACCCACGAACACCTTGGTGGACACCGGTGGTCAGGGAAGCCGTCTGACTGAAGAAGGAGTCTTTCCGAGATATGTTATCCCGGAGGACTCCGGAGGCAGTTGCAGGGTACCGACGGGCCCAAAGGGCTGCAGCCTCTGCCGTGACAGAGGCAAAGCAGCAGGTGTGGCAGAAGTTCGGAGAAGACATGGAGAAGGACTTTCGGTCGGCACCAAGGTGCTTCTGGAAAACCGTTCACCACCTCAGGAGGGGGAAGCGGGGAATCATCCAAGCTGTATACAGTAAGGATGGGATGTTGTTGACCTCAACTGGGGAGGTAATAGAGCGGTGGAAGGAGTACTTTGAGGAACTCCTAAATACAGCTGGCACGCCCTCTGTGGTAGGGGCAGAGCTGGAGGATGATGGGGGATTGTCGTCAATTTCCCTGGTGGAAGTCGCTGAGGTAGTCAAACAACTCCACAGCGGCAAAGCCCCCAGGGATTGATGAGATCCGTCCAGAAATGCTGAAAGCTCTGGGTGTGGAGGGGATGTCTTGGTTGACACGCCTCTTCAACATTGCGTGGAAGTCTGGGACGGTGCCTAAGGAGTGGCAGACCGGGGTGGTGGTTCCCCTCTTCAAAAAGGGGGACCAGAGGGTGTATGCCAATTACAGGGGTATCACACTTCTCAGCCTCCCTGGTAAAGTCTACTCCAAGGTGCTGGAAAGGAGGGTTCGGCCGATAGTCGAACCTCGGATTGAAGAGGAACAATGCGGATTCCGTCCTGGCCGTGGAACAACGGATCAGATCTTCACTCTTGCAAGGATCTTGGAGGGGGCCTGGGAGTATGCCCAACCAGTCTGCATGTGTTTTGTGGATCTGGAGAAGGCGTATGACGGGGTCCCCTGGGAGAAATTGTGGGAGGTGCTGCGGGAGTATGGGGTGAGGGGGTCCCTTCTCAGGGCCATCCGATCTCTGTATGACCAAAGCGAGAGCTGTGTCCGGGTTCTCGGCAGTAAGTCGGACTCGTTCCAGGTGAGGGATGGCCTCCACCAGGGCTGCGCTTTGTCACCAATCTTGTTTGTAATATTTATGGACAGGATATCGAGGCGTAGTCGGGGCGGGAAAGGGTTGCAGTTCGGTGGGCTTGGGATCTTATTGCTGCTTTTTGCAGATGATGTGGTCCTGATGGCGTCATCGGTCTGTGACCTTCAGCACTCATTGGATCAGTTCGCCGCCGAGTGTGAAGCGGCTGGGATGAGGATCAGCACCTCTAAATCTGAGGCCATGGTTCTCAGCAGGAAACAAATGGAGTGCTTTCTTCAGGTGGGGAGTGAGTCCTTACCCCAAGTGAAGGAGTTTAAGTACCTTGGGGTCTTGTTCGCGAGTGAGGGGACCATGGAGCGTGAGATTGGTCGGAGAATCGGAGCAGCCGGTGCGGTATTACATTCTGTTTATCGCATCGTTGGACGAAAAGAGAGCTGAGCCAGAAGGCAAAACTCTCGATTTACCGGGCAATTTTTGTTCCTACCCTCACCTATGGTCATGAAGGCTGGGTCATGACCGAAAGAACGAGATCCAGAGTACAAGCGGCCGAAATGGGTCTCCTCTGGAGGGTGGCTGGCGTCTCCCTTAGAGATAGGGTGAGAAGCTCAGTCATCCGAGAGGAACTCGGAGTAGAGCCGCTGCTCCTTCGCGTCGAATGGAGCCAGTTGAGGTGGTTCGGGCATCTGGTGAGGATGCCTCCTGGGCGCCTCCCTAGGGAGGTGTTCCAGGCACGTCCAGCTGGGAGGAGGCCTCGGGGAAGACCCAGGACTAGGTGGAGAGATTATATCTCCAACCTGGACGTCATGGTTTGAAATCATGCATGGCACGGAAGGTTCCCCTGCTTAAACCAGCACATGTCAAGGCCCGTCTTAAGTTTGCCAATGACCATTTGGATGATCCAGAGGAGTCATGGGAGAAAGTCATGTGGTCAGATGAGACCAAAATAGAACTTTTTGGTCATAATTCCACTAACTGTGGTTGGAGGAAGAAGAATGATGAGTACCATCCCAAGAACACCATCCCTACTGTGAAGCATGGGGGGGGTAGCATCATGCTTTGGGGGTGTTTTTCTGCACATGGGACAGGGCGACTGCACTGTATTAAGGAGAGGAGGACCGGGGCCATGTATTGCGAGACTTTGGGGAACAACCTCCTTCCCTCAGTTAGAGCATTGAAGATGGGTCGAGGCTGGGTCTTCCAACATGACAATGACCCGAAGCACACAGCCAGGAGAACCAAGGAGGGGCTCTGGAAGAAGCAGATCAAGGTCCTGGCGTGGCCTAGCCAGTCTCCAGACCTAAACCTAATAGAGAATCTTTGGAGGGAGCTCAAACTCTGTGTTTCTCAGCAACAGCCCAGAAACCTGACTGATCTAGAGAAGATCTGTGTGGAGGAGTGGGCCAAAATCCCTTCTGCAGTGTGTCAAACCTGGCTGAACTACAGGAAACGTTTGACCTCTGGAACTGCAAACAAAGGCTACTGGACCAAATATTAACATTGATTTTCTCAGGTGTTCAAATACTTATTTGCAGCTGTATCATACAAATAAATAGTTAAAAAATCATAGATTGGGATTTCTGGATGTTTTTTTTAGATTATGTCTCTCACAGTGGACATGCACCTACGATGACAATTTCAGACCCCTCCATGATTTCTAAGTGGGAGAACTTGCAAAGTAGCAGGGTGTTCAAATACTTATTTTCCTCAATGTATACCACGTTGGTTCTGTTAATTAATCTGCAGTCTAATGTTGGAGCGCTGGGTGGAGCATTGCCTTTAGGAAGGCATAAAGGTAATCAGCCACAGGTACACAGGTGTGTGGAAACAGGGGAACGCACACAGCTTTCACCGTGTCAGTCGTGTCAGGTGTGTGTGTCACTGATTTGTGTGCAAAGGAAAATGAATGGAACTAAACCAGAAATGAAATGGACTAATGATTGTGCGAGGTGAGCAGGCCGTCATGAGAATAAATGGGTCACAGCTCCGAAATGCAGACAGATTATGGACGTTGATTATTGGCACGCAGAACACGCGTCCAAGCAAGTTCTCCCCTGGTCCCCCCTCATTGGCCTAATGTAGAAGTTGATTAAAAAAATCATGTAATATTATTATACAACTATTACCACCAAAATAAAAGTATTAATCAAACCGTTTTTATATTATGAACCTGAATGGTAAAAAAGAAAGAATGTAATTTATTTTGTAATATAGTGGTGAAGTAGGAGGCCTGTTGTTCTTGGTGATGTTTAGCAGTTATGGTCCGTGAGATTTATTATTGGGAAAGATAAGTTGAGGAATAAATCCTGTAATTTTCAGCCTGATGGTCCTCATTATGACTGATTTACTGTATTTTAAATCTGTTAAATATTATGACTGATTTACTGTATTTTAAATAGGAAATGAAATGGAAAAAATAAAAAAAAGCTTTTTAATATTAAATATTTTATCAATTTTATCAATGCAGCTCTTACAGAGTTTTAAGTGAGATCAACACACCTAATGAAACCTGGTGAGTGTTTGTTTAACAGTGATGTCATTTACATACATCAGGTCTTCGTGGTCCTGGTATTATACAGATGTTTCGGTCTCGAGACAAAAATATACATGATCAACATTAGCCTCAAGAGGGTAAAACACGACCTAAAAGGCTGAATAAAATATTAATGCCTATGAAATATTAATTACTTGACAAAGTTTAAGAGACATTTTAATATCCTGTTCATTGATCAAACTTTAACTGTTTAATAAAAGTACTCACCAACAACAAGCTCAATGTTGAATGTTTGAGGTGTTTGAAGACGAGGAAAATCACAGCTGTATTCTCCACTGTCAGATATCTTTGTATTTCTGATGATTATGGAGGCGTTGCCGTGTTTCAGTTCATCTTGAAAATGAGAGACTCGACCTTTGAACTCGTCACTCTGACCACCTCGACCGTTGTTGTAATGAAAGCCTTGTTATACTGGAACACCTCCCTCCGACCTTTATCTTTCTGAGGAGCTTTCTTCCAGTCAAAGAATTTAAACTCAATGTTCTCCTTGGTGCTGAGGGAGCAGGGTAACACAGCATCACTGTCTTCTTCCACTTTGATGACCTTTGACGGCTCTGGAAGATAAAATGAAGTATTAATTGGAATGTCCTCCTTGTTGCTGAGAGAGCAGGGTAACACAGCATCACTGCCATGTTTCACGGTCACTCTGACTTTTGGCTCTGAAGATAAAAACAGGTATTAATCAGTATGTTTACATGTAGAGTAATTAGGTTAAGACAGACTTAAACAGGCTTGTTTTATGGCCTTGTTTTGCAAATTTTACACTGGTCTTAAGCATGCCATGACAAATTAATAACAATGAATAACTTTCTCTATTTCCCAAATAATGTTGACCATCAACTCGGTATAGGCCTCTCTCTCTCTCTCTCTCTCTCTCTCTGCAGATTGTGGACTTTCAATAATGTGATTGTATGAACTTCAGAGTTGAGCTGAGTTAGAAATGTTACAGACGTGCTTTTCTTTCCTCAGATTCCTACCATGACTTTTCTTCCTGGGCAAAAACTAACAACTTATTTTTATAAGGTGACAATTGGTCGAAGTTTGTCTTGTTCCACTGTCCCTGAATGGTGAAACAAGTAAAGTGAACACCACTGCACCACAAATACGTCAGATATGATAAACATCTGAAAAACTTGTTGTCATTACAAATATTATTATCTATCAGATCAGGAAGAATCAACACAAACAGGTATTTCTACTTGGGTTCAAAGAAATGAGCAGCTACTAGCCAGTCAGAGGAAGAGTATGAGGGTCCTGAGAGTACCTAGGTAAGGACTACTAGCCAGTCAGAAGCAGAGTATGAGGGCCCTGACAGTACCTAGGTAAGGACTACTAGCCAGTCAGAAGCAGAGTATGAGGGCCCTGACAGTACCTAGGTAAGGACTACTAGCCAGTCAGAAGCAGAGTATGAGGGCCCTGACAGTACCTAGGTAAGGACTACTAGCCAGTCAGAAGCAGAGTATGAGGGCCCTGACAGTACCTAGGTAAGGTCTACTAGCCAGTCAGAAGCAGAGTATGAGGGCCCTGACAGTACCTAGGTAAGGTCTACTAGCCAGTCAGAGCAGACAGATTACATGACAGCTGTTTGTAAAAACTGTCATGTAATCGGTCTCTAGTTTGTAATATGATGGTGAAGTAGGAGTCCTGTTCTTTTTTGGATGTTTTGGCAGTTATGGTCCATGAGATTTTGTATTTGGTAAGATAAGTTGAGGGATAAATCCTGTAATGTTCAGCCTGATGGTTCTCATTATGACTGATTTACTGTATTTTAAATAGGAAGCAAAATGGAAAAAATAAGAAAGTTTCCATTATTTTGTGTTAAATATTTTATCAGTTCAATTCTTTCAGAGCCTGAAGTGAGATACTTTAAAACTTTAAAAACTGTTTCAAAGAAACTGTTTTATCTTGCAGACATATTTAAATGTTTAAAATGAGCAAACATAATAAAAATACTCACCAACAACAAGCTTAATGTAGAAAGTTTGACGTGGCTGAAGACGAGGAAAATAACAGCTGTATTCTCCACTGTCAGATAGCTTTGTATTTCTGATGGTTATGGAGGCGTCGCCGTGTTTAAGTTTATCTTGGAAATGAGAGACTCGACCTTTGAACTCGTCACTCTGACCTCTGTTATCGATGCCTTTGTCATACAGGAACACTTCCTTCTGACCTTCATCTTTCTGAGGAGCTTTCCTCCAGAGAAACAGTTTCAACTCAATGTCCTCCTTGGTGCTGAGAGAGCAGGGTAACACAGCATCAGCCCCTCTTTCCACATTGATGACTGCTGGCCCTGGAAGATAACATCATGTAGGTTTACTTTACAGACATAAAAAAGGAGGACTGAATTTTTTTAAAACTATATTTAAAATGAAATTTTATTATGTATTTTACACACTTGTGTACTGTAATTTTAATTAGTAATCATTTTAATCAATTAGTAACATTTTCTATGCAAGACTGAGACAGTGTGGTATTAGTACTTTTACTAAAGTATCTGAACACTTTAATTAGTAATCTCAACACTGGTGTGTTGTATGGATCAAATGATTCTGACGTTGTCTGTGACTGTTATTTAGTTTTCTTTATACTGCCTTTTTTAATATTTTTTTTTTGCTAAAACTGCTGCTGGAATTTTTAATTTCCTCGCGGACGTCATCCCAACAGGATTAATAAAGAGAAGTCTAAGTCCGTCAGTCGCCTTTATATATTACAAAGTTAGTCATTCTTACCGTTTTTATCACCAAGTGTTTTCCCGGTCAAACACAGAAGACACAAACACAGCAGATCCACTAGATGCTTCATATTTGTCGATTAATTACTGGAACAAATACGGAGCTCTTCTTTTAAATAATGGCGAACAGGTGTTGAGGTTTTTACTTTCGGTTTAAGCCACCAACCCCCCCTCGGAGCAGCGGGGGGGCTCTGCCGCCATCTTGTGTCGTCTTACTGCAGTTACACAAGTCTTATGTCCTCATCTGTCCTGTCTCTTGCAAGTAGATGATTCAAAACTGAATTTCCAGAGCCTGTTTTTGGAAGCTGGTCTGTTTTAAGGTCCGTGTATTGGACTCCTTTACGTTCCTGTTCATTAATTTATTCTGCGTTATTAATAGGCCTAATCTATTATAGAGCCTATCCAGGACAGCTACTCACCTGTCACCTGTCCTGCACTTTAAATTATTCCTTTGTTATGGATTGATTGTTCTGTCTGAAATGATACTGTGTCCTGTTCTCCCTGTGTGTTATGCACGTCCAGTACGTAGACACAGTTTAACAGAAAGCCAAACTCAAATTCACGAGCCAGGACGATGAGCGCCTTGCTCCTTATATTAGGGCAGCTGAAATGGAGTGATTAAACAGAAAAAAAGGAGCTATAATCTATCTTAAACTATAAACTAAAACAAAATGTGCTAACTACCCATTCACACATTATAAGGCTGTATTAACATCAGAATAGCGTTAGCATACAACGTAAATCCATAAAGGAATAATTTAAAGTGCAGGACAGGTGACAGGTGAGTAGCTGTCTTTATAATCTACTAAACTATCTTTAACTATACAACGTAAATTCACACATAGCGACCCCCCCTCCTCCCTACGTGGATCTTCAGCTCTGTATACTGCAGCAGTCAATGTGGTGCTGACAGTAATAAAAATGTGAAGTATACGTTACAGTAAAAAAAAATACAGGGGCGTAGCACAACATCCTGGGCCCTAAGCATTCCTGATGGGCCCCCATGTTCCTCAACCCCCCATTATAGCCTATTAATTTAAAATTAAAAAAACATGTTTCAAATGAGGCTATTATAAAGGTGTGTCGAATGCAAACAGCATTGTTAGTGTAGTTTATGGATTTAGCCTTTACCTTTTATTACATGTATAACCGAATTATCATTTTAAAGAGTCAATGGGTTGATATTCAAGCAGTTTAGCACCATGGATTTTGTTTTCTAGTTTGTGTTCACCTCTCTTTGGAAATAAGTCAGTTACCAATTGTTTCCCCTCATTGTGTTTTCTCTTATGTCTTTACTTTTTGGGCAGCTGATTTGGCTTTCTTTTAAAAAAGACATTTCTACAGCAGAGGTTCCATCAGATGCTCAACTGAACTAAACAAAATGAGTGCAGATGGACTGAACCATTAGACGCATTAGCAGGGAGACCTGAGATGTAGTCAGTCAATCAACCAAGTTATTCAGCCAATACACTAACTTTACATTTCATCTGACATGCATTATGAAATTTAATTAGAGGAAAATAAAGTGTCCAGGTAAAATAAAATATATTCCTCTCTCCCCTTGGGCCCTGGTAATCAGGATTGGTTTTACCCCCACAGATGCTCCTCTATACGTACAAATTGTTCATTACAGTGAATTACAGTGTTCACACATTACAGTGTTCAGCAGTCTGCTGAGGTCCACAGTAAAGGCCTAAAACATATCCGCTTAAGGAATGCTTTCAAGTTCCAGAAACAGTTCAACAAAGTCTTATATTTTGTCATTTTAAATAAATAGCTCACTTCGGGCGTGAAGAACTACAAACTGAATATCTAAAGTTTTTCTTAAAAACATAAAAACTGACTAACTGATGTTGAAAAAGTATTTAATGAATGTTAGAGACAGACAATAGAGTGAATAAGATTTATTTGTCTTATATATTAGCTTTTATCAAAAAGTGGAGGAGTCATGCAACTACACCACCTGAAAGAGCTGAAAGATTAAATAAAAGATTTTAATAAAGAGTTTTCTGCTTTTTATATTGTTGGATTTTCATCTGGAACCGAGAAGATCGTGCACGAGCAAAAACAGCACCTCTGATTCACATTTTAATCATTTAATCATCATTTAATACCCATAAATAATAATTATATCCAGCCTGGAACTTGTGCCTTTTTCAGGGTCGTTGAGCATTAAATCCAAACCGTTACATCCAAGATTTATCCACTTTATGTCCATAATTCATCCGTTTTCGCTCATTTCTGCCGCTAGCTCCGTGCTCGTGTCTCCTCTCTGTGTGCGTGCCGTGACGTTCGTTTGTTTACGGAAGTGAAGGCAAGCTTTATGCCCATATATGGGCGACAGCGAGAGCAAAGAGTATAGAGTGGGAAAGATAGTAATCCTCCAAGTCCAACTAGTCTAGTATGTGATCAAAGATATTATATAGCAGATAGATAACTACTGTTTTATAGAGGAGAATGGCATCACTGATTATATTTGGGCCTTTTTGAAGAAATGTAAATAGTATGTGCTTTATATGAGTTATAATGTTTATTATGTTTATTTTTGCATATAGGAGAACTGTTTTAGCCACACAAATGCTTGTGTAGCATTGCTGTGGGTGTAATATCAATAAATATGACATTATTATGTTATTATTGGCATAGGTAAATGTCATGAAGGCAAAAAGCGTCTGGACTTTCTTTGAAAAAATGTCTGTATTGTGTCATCTGTATAAGGTATGATGATTATTTCTTCACAGTGTGACTCCCAGGACATATGAGAAGTGTTTTAGAGGTTTTACTGCTCTGTCTGTGATATCAATACATATCTGGAAGATTAATGTTCCGTTTTATTTATTTATTTGTATTTAAGGTCCTACAACCATTTTTAACATTGAAGTGACCTCACTGCAGCCCAAATATTCTAATAACCCAGTTTGTCTTGAAAACCATCTGTAAAAGTTAACTCTCCCCCACCTTCAAATCAAATCTCAAAATACATTCTTTAGATTAGCATATTCCCTCAGATTACGCCCTTCTCATGATTAAAAAGAGAAAGAAAATGTTGGAAAAAAACAACAAAAACGTCAAAAAAAGTGCTGAAAAATTGACAAAAACATCAAAAATAACATCGGAAATTTGTGACAAAAAATGGAAAAAAAAGTGACGTTTAAAAAAAGAATTATGACCCAGAAAAACAAAAAACGTACATGATGGGAAGACGACACGAGGGTTAACTGCTGTAAAGTGACCTTGAGTGACATGAAAGGTCACCATAAATGAACTGAATTATTATGACTTCAATCATCAGTTCAGAAGGAATCTTTGTATAACCTAAAACCTTTGTCTGATTTCTTCTTTGTTTCAGCTTTCCTCGTGGGCTGCTGTGTGTCGGGTTATTTAGCGGCTGATGCTTCTTTGTCTTTGGACCTGCAGGAAATTAAATTAACAAATGTTGATGAAAAGAAGTGATGGCTGACCACACCGATCAGGTTGTTGTGCACGTTGTGCAGCTGTACTTCCAGTACATTAACTGATCAATTTAAAGAAAATGGCCACCCTTCAAGCTGGGAAGACCTACTAATGTAAACTTAGTATCTAAAGTCACACAACCTACAGTCATGGATGAAGTTATTGGCACCGCTGGAACCTTTCCAGAAAATGCACCATTTCTTCCAGAAAAATGTTGCAATGACAAATGTTTTGGTATTTATACACATGTTTATTACCTTTAAGTGCATTGGAACAGCACAAAAAAGCAGAAGAAAAAAAGGCAAATTTGACATCACTGACACTTTGACATTAATATTAATATTCTATTAAATAATATATTTAATATATAATAAAAATATAAAGTGGTTACATTTGACAGAAGAAAAAGGGATTTATGAAAAATAATAAAATTGTAATATTCAAAAGAAAATGATTGTAGAAAAACGTAATTTAATGAAAATAAAGAATTAAATTTAAAAAATCAGAAAAAATGTATATAAAATAATATACAAAAAATTAAATGTTAGTGATTAAATGAAAAAAGTTGTAATAATGTAAAACAACTTCCATCAAAAACCAAAAAGCATTTCTCTGCCTGTGAGTGACGTCATGGCGTCCTCTCTAAATCCATAGAACAGCTTGTTATGGTGAAGTTATGGAAGAACCATTTCCTTCTTTTCACGCCCAACATCCAGCTAAAAAATGTTGATATACAGAATAATAGCGGTGTGTTTAAAACAGTGAATAATGCTCAGAATCCTTAGAATAGCTTTTAATTTCATAATATCAATGCATTGGGAACACTGAACATTCAATTACAAATCAAAACATGACCCGAAGGGATCAAGTTTGTGTTCTACCTTCACAGAAAGGGAAGAAAAAGGAATATTAGGCTGTTCAAAAATATAAAAGTATTTACATTTTCACATTTACAAACTCAAACATTTACAATATAAACTGAAAAAATGTCTCAAGGTTTTGCTTCACTTTGAATCATCGCACTAATATTCAGCTGCATAACCATTATTTCTGACGCTTTATTCAAGGCTTTGAATAGTATCATTTGAATACATTTACATTCAAATGATAAAAGGCACTATATTATCGATTAACAGCATAAATAGTACAAGTACATAGTAAAGTGTACAGTAAAGAGAGGCTTTTTTCTAAATACTTGTTTCTTTGGCGTATCTGCGTTTAAAAGACAGTGATAGAGACAGTCAGGAAAGACAAGAGAAGACATGCAGCGAAGGGCCCTGTGGAGGACTCAAACCAAAGCCACTGCGGTGAGGACTCAGCCTAAAGTACCGCCTTACCCGGTGAGCCACCAGGGCGCCGCTTCATTCACCGAGTTAGATAAAAAGATCAATTCCACATCTCAGCCTTTACTATTCTTCTACATACACAAAGCAGGAAATGATCGTCTAAAGAGCAAACAACTGGAATAAAACACTATAAAATAACAAAAAGATTACATGAAGTGACCTTTTTTACACAATATATGTCACACTTCACACCATCACAGCTAACTTTGTAATTTGGTCTGAATATAAAAATAAAGACTTATAAGAGCATCATCATGTTGAGCTGGTCCTCTCTGCTCTACACACCTCTGGAACAGGAATACTGGACCAGTCTTACCAACAGTTACACAATCAACTAGAACTGAAGACCACATCAACCCGCCTAACTGGATATAACACAGCAGAAAATAACTGGAAACTAAAGAAATGTTTCATCATCAAAGCCTCATGTCATCATTAGTGAACGACGTTCCATTTTACTGAAGCAAAGTTTCTTCTTCCGAGGTGAACCTGCAGAAAAAGACAAAAACAATATTAAAGAAATTTAATGAAACTTTCTTGTTCATATTCAGGCTGCACAATCACAGTTTTTTCACACATGGCTGTAGAACTAGAGGCCAGAGTTAAAACAACATTAAAAACTAAGCATAAGAGTAAAATTAACTTGTTGGTTGTTTCTTTTAAAAATGAAACCAAAATGCAGATTAATCTCTCAGCAACACACTCAGATTTAATCTACTGCAGACTGCTGATATTTCATTAAGAAAGGAGAAAAGTTTCCATCATGTTAGTTCAGATGCAGCAGCTAGATAACGAGGTGGAGACGAGGCTCCAGTCGTTAAATGAGAGGACATCTTTAACGGTTTAATCAAAGGACTCACCAACAACAACAAGATCAACGAAGAACATTTTAGGATTCTGAGGAATCTAGATTAAAGAACAGTAGTAGTAGTCTCCTGTGTCCTTTTCTCATGGTGATCTTTATGGAGGCGTTGCCTTTTTTTTCCGGTCTTCTGAAAAGAAGGATAGCTGTCTCGAACTCTTCGTTTTGACCTTTGAACTCTTCACACTGTTTGTCTTGACCGTTGTCCTCTTCACTCGGACCTTTGTTAAGAACACCTTTATCATACAGGAACACGTCCTGACTTCCACCTTCCTCGGTGGAAGAAAAACTCTGAAACCCTCGTCTTGACCCATTCCCTCCTCCTGACCCTCCTCCCTCGGAATACCCTCCTCTAACTCATACCCTCGTCTTGACCCATTCCCTCCTCCTGACCCAAAGCCCATTAAAGACCCTCCGGTGGAAAACCCTCCTCCTAACTCATACCCTCGTCTTGACCCATTCCCTCCTCCTGACCCAAAGCCCATTAAAGACCCTCCGGTGGAAAACCCTCCTCCTAACTCATACCCTCGTCTTGACCCATTCCCTCCTCCTGACCCAAAGCCCATTAAAGACCCTCCGGTGGAAAACCCTCCTCCTAACTCATACCCTCGTCTTGACCCATTCCCTCCTCCTGACCCTCCTCCCCCGGAATACCCTCCTGACCCAAATCTCATTGTTGACCCAAGGTCCTCCTTGTGGCTGGGCAAAATAACATCACGGCCTTCTTCCACTTTGATGACTTCTGGTCATTAAAAAATAAAAACATGTATTAATCAATATGTTTGCATGCAGAGTCATCTATTAGCATTTATTAAAGGCAGAAAATAATTATAAGAAGAATTAAATTTAACAAATGCAGTTTAGTTTTTTCTTCAGTATAATTATTTCTGCATATTTTTTTTTTTAAACACGACGAACATATTTTAACCATTTAAGCTTGTAGTGTATTATATTATTTACATACTCTACATCAAATATGATTAATCATTTTAAGAATAATGATTTAAGAATAAAATAAAATGATCTCCAGTACATTATAACATCCTGTAACAGTTTTATTAAATAAAATCCAACTGACTTGATCGTCCTCTGGTGTAAATACCATCAGAATGATTAATGACTGAAGATAAAACAACCTCAAAGACTCTAAACATGAGATATGTAGAAATAATCTGTTGTGTTGTCTGCTCATCATGAATACGTTGACACAATTCATTATTTTAACTTACCTTCCTTACGACGTAATATGATGTAGCCCTTTTTTACAAGCACCATTAGAACTATAACAACACCACCAACAAGAGTAAGAACAACTATAAACATAATCCATCCAGTGGAGAGCCCTGAAACAGAAGACAAAAAGTGAATATTAGACTCAGAATATAACACAGATCATATCCAGCAGACTGGACATCCCAGTTTAAGATTAAATAACTGCAAAAGACGCTAAATATAGAGAGCTTTCTGCTGCTCTGCCCTACGTCTTCCTCCTCACATTCATCAACTGGACTCTTCATCAAATCAAATCCCAAATTAAAACAGGTCTGTGTTCATTCAAACAGGGAGTTTCATGTTCTAACAGAACAGAAAAACTAGAAGATTCCACCAGAAATTTTATCAGTGTGCCTGTTACCGGGTGCATCCACATACACACACATTGGAAACGCCAGTTAGAGTCAGTTGGTCAACACGGCCCCAGGAACAGTGTCATGATAAGTGTGTGTGTGTGTGTGTGTGAGTGTGTGTGTGTGTGTGTGTGTCAGAAGTTGTTACAATGCTGATTTCCTCAGAGAAGGATCTAGATATTTGTTTTCAATGTGTTCTATTGGCAGTTGGTTCCCCTAGCGTGAACACGTTAAGTCTGATAGACTCCATAGTTACATGTCTGTAACCGGCACAAGATTTCCTACATTTTGATCAACTATGATGTCTAAAGACTACAAACTGGGGGAGAGAGAGCAATCGTATGGTAGCCCCTCTTCCCCTCTATCATTCACCATCCACCACATACACACGTTACTCATTGGAAAACGTCAGTTAGGAGGCAGTTGGTCAACACGGCCTCCAGGGAACAGTGTCATGATAGGTGTGTGTGTGTGTGTGTGTTTCTGTGTGTGTGTGTGTGTGTGTGGTGTGTATGTGGGTGTGTGTGTGGTGTGTGTGTGTTGTGTGTCTCTGTGTGTGTGTGTGTGTGTCTCTGTGTGTGTGTCTCTGTGTGTGTGTGTGTGTGTGTGTGTGTTTGTGTCTGTGCGTGTGTGTGTGTCTGTCTCTGTCGTCCTGCAGCCCCTCCCTCTGTCCTCTCAGTAACAGAACCTGTTGCTATGGTGATTTCCTCAGAGAAGGGGTCAGACTCTTTCTTTAAATGTTTAGTGTCTGCAGTTGGTGAGCCTAGCGCGAAAAGTTTTACTCCGATAGACTCCATAGTTACATGTCTGCGACCGGCACAAGATTTCCTACATTTTGACCAACTATGATGTCTGAAGAGGTAAAACTGGAGGAGAGAGAGCAATTTGTTTGGGGAAAAAATCAGAGGATCGGACTCCAGCTGCATGGTTTTTTCATAGATTCAATCGACAGTTGGTAGATCACAGCTAACAATTTAAGTCCGATGGACTCCATAGTTACATGGCTGCGACCGGGACAAGATTTCCTACATTTTGACCAATAATGAAGTCTGAAGACTGAAAACTGGAGGAGAGAGAGCAATTTGTTTGGGAAACTTCCAGAGATCCGTACCGCAGCTCCCCACTCTGTCCTCCACTCTAACTCTGAACATTCCGCCACATACACACACATTGGAAAATCTGAGACGGTCTGAAAACGGGACGATACGTAAACTGGGATTTTGGAGAAACCGTGCTTCATATCTGAACGCCCATTCAGCCCAATAAACGCCAAAGTCTTGTCTTCAGTTTAAACTTTTAATCATGTTTCTACGTTAAAGTATGGTGATACAGCACGGTCCCAAAGAGATCATTTCCCATTCAAGTCTATGGGATATTTTTTGCCGTATTTTTGCCGATTTCGGGAAAACTATGCGGCAAATCTCTTAGAAAAGTCATAGCACACCATTCCCGATCATTACCCACATTTCGATGTCATGTGTTTGCGCGTGTTGGCAACGCTTTGGGACTAGTAGCGGGACAAAAAACAGGCGGAATAATAATAATAAGTATGGGCAATAATAGTCATTGTGCCGATTGCACATCGGCACACTGAATAAAATGATCTCCAGTACATATATAATGTGGAGCTCTGAGCCAACAGGACGGGGGGGACAGCAGGGTTCCTATCGCCAGATGAGGGACAACATCAGTGGGGATCGGCCAGCGTAGCAACACTGCTAGAAAGCTTCGCTGCCGACCTCGACCTGATCGGAGCTCCAGCGGGACACGGAGCCCCGCCGCCAGGACCAGAGCTTGCTTTGCTGATGTTGTGCCCACATTTTGCATCCCTGCCAAGAACTACACCTGCTTGGGCAGCAACAGTAATTTCTGCAGAATCAGTGTTCCTTAAAGGAGAATTACAGCCAATATTTACGTTAATCTTGATCGCTATAGATATGCGAGTACTTTCGATTGAAACCCCCCCGACCTGAATCGGTGCAGGCAACACTGAGTAGCTGCAGCTACGTGTACAAGCTTCCACTGAGCTAAAACAGCAGCTAACGGGGCAGGTTTTAGAGCCTTTGTGTCTCTTAACAGACACACAATGCAACTAACATGTCTGTCCAACATGAACAGGGCCCTTACGTAACATCAAGATGCGTTTTCAACTCAGACATTGTTTTAATTCACCTGTCTCCATCTTGCTGGTGGGCAGCTTGCTTGCTTGCCTGGTTAAAATCGACAGGTTTTTGTCTATATTGTGGTGTCAAACCTTTTTAGACTGAGCTTAGTTGGTTGATCATGTTGTAGACAGTACTGCTATTGCTGTTGTAATGCAGTATACGTTAGAAGGTAAAATTGATGTTTTTTTTTTTTCAGATTGTCCTTTTGAAAAAGGCCCACTCACTTTTGTAGTGGCCCACCCAAAATACTGTATCTGCCTATGCCACTGCTTCACACAGACATTTTTTTAAATTATTCACAGATAAATCAGGATGAGGAAGAATCTTACCACTGACTGAAATATACACAGCGATCTCATTAGAAACCTGATGGCTGATTGTCTCCTGTGTTGCCACACAGCGATAGCGGTCGGTCTGGGTCACAGTAGTTCTGAGAGTGATGTAGAAAAGGTTTCCTATTGGTTCGACCTGGGTCTTCTCAGCAGGAAGTGTGTTTCCAGCACTGTCCCTCCACTCTACTTCAGGTTCTGGATCACCGTGAACCTCACACTGCAGCAGAGACCGGTCCTTTGTTTCCTCAAGTATAGTGATAGATGGTTTTGGCGCCGCACCTGTGAACACAGTATGAACAACTCACTAGAGGACATTCAAAGCATTAAAACATTCATATTGGGATGTTTTTTCATCTATTTTCTTCACTACGGGAATTACAGAGTGAGAAAAAAACGAGAAACAAGAAGAACCAAAATCTAACACACACACACACACACACACACACACACACACACACATTCCTGGATGAGTAAAATTCTGTTTTTTTTTTTCATTAGGATTAACAAAAATTGACCAATGCACAATAAAGACAATTTTTAGTTACTGCCATTATAAAAATTGTAAAAAGTAAGATTTTTTAAAACATTTTTGAATTATTCAAAAAATTCAGCCTATTTTGACTAATTTATTGTTATCTGTTTAAACTCTTTAAAAGTGAGATCAACACACCTAATGAGACCTAATGACTGTTTAACAGCGATGTCATTTAAATACATCAGTTCCTTGGTATTCTGGTATTATAAAGATTAAAATGTGTCTTTATCAAGAGGCAGAAATGTAAATGATCAAAATGATCGCAAAGAGATTAAGATTAATTTGTTACTGCTTATTAAATATTAGCCACTTAAAAATAAGTTATTATCTTGCAGACATATTTAAATGTTAAAAAAGAGCAGACGTAATGAAAGTACTCACCAACAACAAGCTTAATGTAGAATGTTTGAAGTTCTGGAAAATCACAGCTGTAGACTCCACTGTCGGCCATCTTTGTATTTCTGATGATTATGGAGGCGTTGCCGTGTTTCAGTTCATCTTGAAAATGAGAGACTCGACCTTTGAACTCTTCACTCTGACCAACTAGACCGTTGTTGTAATGAAAGCCTTTGTTATACAGGAACACCTTCTTCAGACCTCCATCTGTCTTCCAGTCAAAGAGTTCAGACGTAATGTCCTCCTTGGTGCTGAGGGAGCAGGGTAACACAACATCACTGTCTTCTTCCACTTTGATGACCTTTGACGGCTCTGGAAGATAAAATGAAGTATTAATCAGAATGTTTAGATCGTAGTAATTAATTAAGCAATATTACACAACAGGGTATAATTTAACGTAAAGCTCCTCGTTACCATAGCAACATCTCTGGAGTGCCAGTAATATGACATTAGATCAAACCATCGAGTGTTGTTGGAGCCATTACAACTCTTTGTTTTGTTTATATACCACGTTGGTTCTGTTAATTAATCTGCAGTCTAATGTTGGAGCGCTGGGTGGAGCATTGCCTTTAGGAAGGCATAAAGGTAATCAGCCACAGGTACACAGGTGTGTGGAAACAGGGGAACGCACACAGCTTTCACCGTGTCAGTCGTGTCAGGTTTGTGTGTCACTGATTTGTGTGCAAAGCAAAATGAATGGAACTAAACCAGAAATGAAATGGACTAATGATTGTGCGACGGTGAGCAGGCCGTCATGACAATAAATGGGTCACAGCTCCGAAATGCAGACAGATTATGGACGTTGATTATTGGCACGCAGAACACGCGTCCAAGCAAGTTCTCCCCTGGTCCCCCTCATTGGCTAATGTAGAAGTTGATTAAAAAATCATGTAATATTATTATACAACTATTACCACCAAAATAAAAGTATTAATCAAATAGTTTTCATATTATGAACCTGAATGGTAAAAAAAGAAAGAATGTAATTTAATTTGTAATATAGTGGTGAAGTAGGAGGCCTGTTGTTCTTGGGGATGTTTAGCAGTTATGGTCCATGAGATTTATTATTGGGAAAGACAAGTTGAGGGATAAATCCTGTAATTTTCAGCCTGATGGTCCTCATTATGACTGATTTACTCAATTTTAAATCTGTTAAATATTTTGACTGATTTACTGTATTTTAAATAGGAAATGAAATGGAAAAAATAAGAAATCTTCTATTTTTTTTATATTAAATATTATATCAATGCAGCTCTTTCAGAGTTTTAAGTGAGATCAACACACCTAATGAAACCTGGTGAGTGGTCTCCAGACAAAAATATACATGATCAACATTAGCCTCAAGAGGGTAAAACACGACCTAAAAGGCTGAATAAAATATTAATGCCTATGAAATCTTGACAAAGTTTAAAAGAAATTTTAATATCCTGTTCATTGATCAAACTTTAACTGTTTAATAAAAGTACTCACCAACAACAAGCTTAATGTAGAATGTTTGAGGTGTTTGAAGACGAGGAAAATCACAGCTGTAGACTCCACTGTCAGATATCTTTGTATTTCTGATGATTATGGAGGCGTTGCCGTGTTTCAGTTCATCTTGAAAATGAGAGACTCGACCTTTGAACTCTTCACTCTGACCACCTCGACCGTTGTTGTAATGAAAGCGGTTGTTATACAGGAACACCTCCTTCAGACCTCCATCTTTCTGAGGAGCTTTCTTCCAGTCAAAAAGTTTAAACTCAATGTCCTCCTTGGTGCTGAGAGAGCAGGGTAACACAGCATCACTGCCATGTTTCACGGTCACTCTGACTTTAGGCTCTGGAAGATAAAAACAGGTATTAATCAGTATGTTTACATGTAGAGTAATTAGGTTAAGACAGACTTAAACAGGCTTTTGTTTTATGGCCTTGTTTTTGCAAACTGGTATTAAGCACGATGACAAATTAATAAAATTAAAAACTTTCTATTTCCCAAATAATGTTGACCATAACATCAATAGTCCTTTTCTTTCCCCAAATAATGTTGACCATCAACTCTGTTCTCTAGATTGTGGACTTTCAATAATGTGATTGTATGAACTTCAGAGTTGAGCTGAGTTAGAAATGTTACAGACGTTTTTCTTTCCTCAGATTCCTACCATGACTTTTCTTCCTGGGCAAAAACTAACAACTTATTTTTATAAGGTGACAATTGGTTATTTGTCTTGTTCCACTGTCCCTGAATGGTGAAACAAATAAAGTGAACACCACTGCACCACAAATATGTCAGATATGATAAACATCTGAAAAACCTGTTGGCGTTACAGCTATTATTATCTATCAGATCAGGAAGAATCAACACAAACAGGTATTTCTACTTGGTTAAAAGAAATGAGCAGTTACTACCCAGTCAGAGGAAGAGTATGAGGGCCCTGACAGTACCTAGGTAAGGACTACTAGCCAGTCAGAAGCAGAGTATGAGGGTCCTGACAGTACCTAGGTAAGGAACTAGCCAGTCAGAGGCAGAGTATGAGGGCCCTGACAGTACCTAGGTAAGGACTACTAGCCAGTCAGAAGCAGAGTATGAGGGTCCTGACAGTACCTAGGTAAGGAACTAGCCAGTCAGAAGCAGAGTATGAGGGCCCTGACAGTACCTAGGTAAGGACTACTAGCCAGTCAGAAGCAGAGTATGAGGGCCCTGACAGTACCTAGGTAAGGACTACTAGCCAGTCCTGAGCAGAGTATGAGGGTCCTGAAGTAAAGGTAACACTACTAGCCAGTCAGAAGCAGAGTATGAGGGGCCCTGACAGTGGTGGTAAGGACTACTAGCCAGTCAGAAGCAGAGTATGAATTGACAGTACCTAGGTAAGGACTACAGCCAGTCAGAAGCAGGTATGAGGGTCCTGACAGTACCTAGGTAAGGACTACTAGCCAGTCAGAAGCAAAGGGCCCTGACAGTGTAAAGGTTAAGGACTACTAGCCAGTCAGAAGCCCTGAGTATGAGGGGCCTGACAGTACCTAGGTAAGGACTACTAGCCAGTCAGAAGCAGAATGAGGGCCCTGACAGTAAAAGGTAAGGACTACTAGCCAGTCAGAAGCAGAGTATGAGGGCTCTGACAGTACCTAGGTATTTGGACTAGCCAGTCAGAAGCAGAGTATGAGGGCCCTGACAGTGGGGTAAGGACTACTAGCCAGTCAGAAGCAGAGTATGAGGGCCCTGACAGTACCTAGGTAAGGACTACTAGCCAGTCAGGAGCAGAGTATGAGGGCCAATGACAGTACCTAGGTAAGGACTTTATTTTACTAGCCAGTCAGAAGCAGAGTATGAGGGCCCTGACAGTACCTAGGTAAGGACTACTAGCCAGTCAGGAGAGAGTATGAGGCCCTGACAGTACCTAGGGGACTACTAGCCAGTCAGAAGCAGTAGGACCCTGACAGTAACTAGGTAAGGACTACTAGCCAGTCAGGAACAAAAGTATGAGGGCCCTGACAGTACCTAGGTAACTACTAGCCAGTCAGAAGCAGAGTATGAGGGCCCTGACAGTACCTAGGTAAGGACTACTAGCCAGTCAGAAGCAGAGTATGAGGACCCTGACAGTAACTAGGTAAGGACTACTAGCCAGTCAGGAGCAGAGTTTGAGGGCCCTGACAGTACCTAGGTAAGGACTACTAGCCAGTCAGAAGCAGAGTATGAGGGCCTTGACAGTACCTAGGTAAGGACTACTAGCCAGTCAGGAGCAGAGTATGAGGGTCCTGACAGTACCTAGGTAAGGACTACTAGCCAGTCAGAAGCAGAGTATGAGTGTCCTGACAGTACCTAGGTAAGGACTACTAGCCAGTCAGGAGCAGAGTATGAGGGTCCTGACAGTACCTACAAAAAATACTCACCAACAACAAGCTTAATGTAGAAAGTTTGACGTGGCTGAAGACGAGGAAAATAACAGCTGTATTCTCCACTGTCAGATAGCTTTGTATTTCTGATGGTTATGGAGGCGTCGCCGTGTTTAAGTTTATCTTGGAAATGAGAGACTCGACCTTTGAACTCTTCACTCTGACCTCTGTTATCGATGCCTTTGTCATACAGGAACACTTCCTTCTGACCTTCATCTTTCTGAGGAGCTTTCCTCCAGACAAACAGTTTCAACTCAATGTCCTCCTTGGTGCTGAGAGAGCAGGGTAACACAGCATCAGCCCCTCTTTCCACATTGATGACTGCTGGCCCTGGAAGATAACATCATGTAGGTTTACTTTACAGACATAAAAAAGGAGGACTGAATTTTTTAAAAACTATATTTAAAATGAAATTTTATTATGTATTTTACACACTGTGTACAGTAATTTCACATAAAAACCTGTCATGTTTCCAGTGTCTTGAATGTGAGAGTTTATCTTCATGGAGTACTTTAACATTAAGTACCTTGTATTTTACTTTTACTTGAGTAACATTTTCAATGCAGGACTGACACAGTGTGGTATTAGTACTTTTACTAAAGTATCTGAACACTTTAATTAGTAATCTCAACACTGGTGTGTTGTATGGATCAAATGATTCTGACGTTGTCTGTGACTGTTATTTTGTTGTCTTTATACTGCCTTTTTTAATATTTTTTTTTTGCTAAAACTGCTGCTGGAATTTTTAATTTCCTCGCGGACGTCATCCCAACAGGATTAATGAAGAGAAGTCTAAGTCCGTCAGTCGCCTTTATATATTACAAAGTTAGTCATTCTTACCGTTTTTATCACCAAGTGTTTTCCCGGTCAAACACAGAAGACACAAACACAGCAGATCCACTAGATGCTTCATATTTGTCGATTAATTACTGGAACAAATACGGAGCTCTTCTTTTAAATAATGGCGAACAGGTGTTGAGGTTTTTACCTTCGGTTTCAGCCACCAAGCCCTCCTCGGAGCAGCGGGGGGGCTCTGCCGCCATCTTGTGTCTTCTTACTGCAGTTACACAAGTCTTATGTCCTCATCTGTCCTGTCTCTTGCAAGTAGATGATTCAAAACTGAGTTTCCAGAGCCTGTTTTTGGAAGCTGGTCTGTGTTAAGGTCCGTGTATTGGACTCCTTTACGTTCCTGTTCATTAATTTATTCTGCGTTATTAATAGGCCTAATCTATTATAGAGCCTATCCAGGACAGCTACTCACCTGTCACCTGTCCTGCATACCCACAGAATCCTGTTGCCCCGCCCCTTTTCCGGACATGTGCCACACTGAAGATCCCGTTCCAGGATCAGTCAAAATGTAAAAAAATTCAACTGTTATCTGGAATAAGTAAACTTTTAATTTTTCATCATTTAAACCAGTTAATTTTTTTCTGTAAAAGGATATAAAATTAATTTGTTGCCATATGGCAACATTATGCAAATATTGAAGTGAAATGTGTACATTTAGCCTAATGGGCTCAGATTGAATTACTATAACTTTAGGCTTCTCTAACACTATGTTTGCAATTATTTATAATATTTTAAAAGAAAAACATAAAATGTATTCATATTATGTTATTCCAGCCATTTTGTAATTAATATATTAGATAAATTATTAATTACACACTAATGTAAATGAATTGCTCACCAATAAAAATGAGTTATTCTAAAGGGAATCATGTTGGCTCACTCAAATTATCTGTTGGTCCGCTGACATTTATAGTCAATATACCCTTCTGGTCTAAATATGGATTTCCTACAGGAAGATTATGTATCAGAAATATGTTTTCAGTGGCCGTGTAGTCAGTGTGTTGTGCTGATTTTGCCCCCAATCAAGTAAATTGTATCCGTGTCTTCTTTCAGGTGTATATGACAGACTTATTACAGTGTTATTATTAATAATTATCTAAAACTACAATTAAAACTAAACTAATTTGACTGTAAACACATTGAGCTATATATGTTGATACATATAAGTTGAATTTGTTTGGTAATTCTTTCAATAAAAGCATGTTTTTAAAGAAATAATGGATTTTTTGGCACTTTCCACAAATGCGCGTTGTTGCCATATGGCAACAAATTACCAACTACCCCCCCTTCAATTTAAAAAAAACTTTTTTTTTTCAATTGCATTATTAAACATCCTGGAGTAATAAAAACACATCAAGACATTTTTACATCTTCTCTAACTCAGAGAGAAAGTGACTAAGGCGAGAAAGGGTCACCGGGTGGAGCCCCTGGTGGGTCACCGGGTGGAGCCCCTGGTGGGTCACCGGGTGGAGCCCTTGGTGGATCACCGGGTGGAGCCCCTGGTGGATCACCGGGTGGAGCCCCTGAGGGTGGGTCACCGGGTGGAGCCCTTGGTGGATCACCGGGTGGAGCCCCTGGTGGGTCACCGGGTGGAGCCCCTGGTGGGTCACCGGGTGGAGCCCCTGGTGGGTGGGTCACCGGGTGGAGCCCTTGGTGGATCACCGGGTGGAGCCCCTGGTGGGTTGCCGGGTGGAGTGGAGCCCCTGGTGGGTCACCGGGTGGAGTTCCTGGTGGGTCACCGGGTGGAGTCCCTGTTCACCGGGTGGAGCCCCTGGTGGGTCACCGGGTGGAGTCCCTGGTCACCGGGTGGAGCCCCTGGTGGGTCACCGGGTGGAGCCCTGGTGGGTCACCGGGTGGAGCCCCTGGTGGGTCACCGGTTGGAGCCCCTGGTGGGTCACCGGGTAGAGCCCTTAGTGGATCACCGGGTGGAGCCCCTGGTGGGTCGCCGGGTGGAGTGGAGCCCCTGGTGGGTCACTGGGTGGAGCCTCTAGATTACTTTAGGCTGATATGTCCCATTTCCACCCGATACATCCCGGCTCCATTCACCTCGAACTTGGGAGCTGAAGCTGGGAATGACGTCACACCCGAGTTGGATGAGTTTGGGTTTTCATTGTTTTCATTAGCCAGGTTAGTTAGGTCTGACGTCTCGCGCTCTGCTGTCCACCTGCAGCTCCAAAAGCTCTGGTGTCCAACCGGTAAGGACGCTCTCAGCCGGTGTTCCAGCAACACACATCCAGCAAAGTCCAACAATGTCCCGATGTCCTCAGGGAAACGACAGCTCAGTCCAACAATGTCCCGATGTCCTCAGGGAAACAACAGCTCAGTCCAACAATGTCCCGATGTCCTCAGGGAAACGACAGCTCAGTCCAACAATGTCCCAATGTCCTCAGGGAAACGACAGCTCAGTCCAACAATGTCCTCAGGGAAACGACAGCTCAGTCCAACAATGTCCCAATGTCCTCAGGGAAATGACAGCTCCGTCCAACAATGTCCCGATGTCCTCAGGGAAACGACAGCTCCAGTCCCCAACAATGTCCCGATGTCCTCAGGGAAACGACAGCTCCGTCCAACAATGTCCCGATGTCCTCAGGGAAACGACAGCTCAGTCCAACAATGTCCCGATGTCCTCAGGGAAACAACAGCTCAGTCCAACAATGTCCTCAGGGAAATGACAGCTCAGTCCAACAATGTCCCGATGTCCTCAGGGAAACTGTTCTTTCCTGGAGGCCAGTTAGATTTTATTTTCATCATTTACACTTTCAAAATAACAGAAAACTGCAAAAGTCTGGGCCCCCTGCAGAGTTAAGACCTTGTACTGGTCTGGGTTTATTGTCCATTTGTCCTTCTACTCGTGAAATGTTCCCTGTGCCACTGGCTGCAATACCCCCCCAAAGCATGATGGACCCCCCCCCCATGATTAACAGCTGGACAGAGGTTCTTTTCATTAAATTCTGTGTCCTTTCTTCTCCAAACGTTCTATTTCAACCTCATCGGTCCACAGAACTTGTTCCCACAATGCATCAGGCTTGTCTATATGACGCTGATTTTTGTGTTGAGGACGTAGAAGAGGTTTTCTCCTGATGACTCTTCCATGAAGATGTTTGTACAAGTACAGGAAACAAACAATATTCTTAGTGGTTACATTTGACAGAAGAAAAAGGGAATTATGAAAAAATAATAAAATCGTAATATTCAAAAGAAAATGATTGTAGAAAATGTCATTTCATGAAAAGAAAAATTAAATTTAAAAATTCAGAAAATAAAAAAATGTAATTAAGAACAGAAAGTAATTATGAGAAACTCAATAGTTTAGAATTGTTATATTTAGAAATTGATTTTTGTTAAAAAGACTTTAAAAAAATAAAATCGTGACATTCAGAAAATAAAAATAATTTAAGAAAAAGGGAATTTATTATTTATGATTAACAAATTATGAATACAAAATATGAAAATTAAATTAAAACAAAAAAGTCATTTCATGGAGAAATGCATTTAGAAAAAAATCATAATATGCAAAAAATAAATGTTGGTGATTAAATGAAAAAAGTTACTAAAAAAAACAACTTCCATCAAAAACCAAAAAGCATTTCTCTGCCTGTGAGTGACGTCATGGCGTCCTCTCTAAATCCATAGAACAGCTTGTTATGGTGAAGTTATGGAAGAACCATTTCCTTCTTTTCACGTCCAACATCCAGCTAAAAAATGTTGATATACAGAATAATAGCGGTGTGTTTAAAACAGTGAATAATGCTCAGAATCCTTAGAATAGCTTTTAATTTCATAATATCAATGCATTGGGAACACTGAACATTCAATTACAAATCAAAACATGACCCGAAGGGATCAAGTTTGTGTTCTACCTTCACAGAAAGGGAAGAAAAAGGAATATTAGGCTGTTCAAAAATATAAAAGTATTTACATTTTCACATTTACAAACTCAAACATTTACAATATAAACTGAAAAAATGTCTCAAGGTTTTGCTTCACTTTGAATCATCGCACTAATATTCAGCTGCATAACCATTATTTCTGACGTTTTATTCAAGGCTTTGAATAGTATCATTTGAATACATTTACATTCAAATGATAAAAGGCACTATATTATCGATTAACAGCATAAATAGTACAAGTACATAGTGAAGTGTACAGTAAAGAGAGGCTTTTTTCTAAATACTTGTTTCTTTGGCGTATCTGCGTTTAAAAGACAGTGATAGAGACAGTCAGGAAAGACAAGAGAAGACATGCAGCGAAGGGCCCTGTGGAGGACTCAAACCAAAGCCACTGCGGTGAGGACTCAGCCTAAAGTACCGCCTCTACCCGGTGAGCCACCAGGGCGCCGCTTCATTCACCGAGTTAGATAAAAAGATCAATTCCACATCTCAGCCTTTACTATTCTTCTACATACACAAGCAGGAAATGATCGTCTAAAGAGCAAACAACTGGAATAAAACACTATAAAATAACAAAAAGATTACATGAAGACCTTTTTTACACAATATATGTCACACTTCACACCATCACAGCTAACTTTGTAATTTGGTCTGAATATAAAATAAAGACTTATAAGAGCATCATCATGTTGAGCTGGTCCTCTCTGCTCTACACACCTCTGGAACAGGAATACTGGACCAGTCTTACCAACAGTTACACAATCAACTAGAACTGAAGACCACATCAACCCGCCTAACTGGATATAACACAGCAGAAAATAACTGGAAACTAAAGAAATGTTTCATCATCAAAGCCTCATGTCATCATTAGTGAACGACGTTCCATTAGATTACTGAAGCAAGTTTCTTCTTCTGAGGTGAAGCTGCAGAAAAAAAGACAAAACAATGTTAAAGATATTTAATGAAACTTTCTTGTTCATATTCAGGCTGCACAATCACAGTTTTTTCACACATGGCTGTAGAGCTAGAGGCCAGAGTTAAAAAAAAAAACAACAACATTAAAAACTAAGCATAAGAGTAAAATTAACTTGTTGGTTGTTTCTTTTAAAAATGAAACCAAAATGCAGATTAATCTCTCAGCAACACATTCAGATTTAATCTACTGCAGACTGCTGATATTACATTAAGAAATGAGAAAAGTTTCCATCATGTTAGTTCAGATGCAGCAGCTAGATAACGAGGTGGAGACGAGGCTCCAGTCGTTAAATGAGAGGACATCTTTAACGGTTTAATCAAAGGACTCACCAACAACAACAAGATCAACGAAGAACACTGGAGTATTCTGATGATCTAGATACAAAACACAGCTGTATTTTCCACTGTCAGCCCTCGTCGTCTTTATCTTGACCTCTTTATGGAGGCTTGTTCCTTGTTTCAGTCTTCTTTGAAAATAGTCAACTCTGTTCGACCTTTGAACTGTTTTCTGTTCGTCTTGACCTTTGACCTTTCACTCTGACCTTCGACCTCTTCCCTCTGACCTTTATACCGGAACACAACCTTCTGCCATCCACGTTCCTCCTTGTCATATTTCTTCCAGGTAAACCGTTTTGACCTAAGGTCCTTCCTGGGCCGGAGGTAGCAGGGTAAAATAACCTCACGGCCTTCTTCCACTGTGATGACTGTTGTCCCTGGAAGATAAAAACATGTATTAATCAATATGTTTACATGCAGAGTCATCTATTAGTAATTATTAAAGGCAGAAAATAATTATAGGCAGAATTAAATTCAACAAATGCAGTTTAGTTTTTTCTTCAGTATAATTATTTCTGCATATTATGTTAAACACAACCAACATATTTTACCATTTAAGCTTGTAGTGTATTATATTATTTACATACTCTACATCAAATATAATGAATCATTTTAAGAATAATGATTTAAGAATAAAATAAAATGATCTCCAGTACATTATAACATCCTGTAACAGTTTTATTAAATAAAATCCAACTGACTTGATCGTCCTCTGGTGTAAATACCATCAGAATGATTAATGACTGAAGATAAAACTACCTCAAAGACTCTAAACATGAGATATGTAGAAATAATCTGTTGTGTTGTCTGCTCATCATGAATATGTTAATACCATTTATTATTTTAACTTACCTTTCTTACGATATAATATGATGTAGCCCTTTTTTACAAGCACCATTAGAACTAGAACACCACCAACAACAAGAGTAAGAACAACTATTAAAATAATCCATCCAGTGGAGAGCCCTGAAACAGAAGACAAAAAGTGAATATTAGACTCAGAATATAACACAGATCATATCCAGCAGACTGGACATCACAGTTTAAGATTAAATAACTGCAAAAGACGCTAAATATAGAGAGCTTTCTGCTGCTCTGCCCTACGTCTTCCTCCTCACATTCATCAACTGGACTCTTCATCAATTCAAATCCCAAATTAAAACAGGTCTGCTTAGAGACCCGAACCCTACAGAACTTCCACCATGACCACTTGGATTTATTGATTTACTGAGTCAAAAGTTTCACCTTATAACCTGATACTTCATGTTATAAAATGAAACTTTACACATTGTAACGTGAAAATATATCTAGTGAGAACATGAAACTCCTGTTTTAATAAGTACACAGTGTGCGGATGAATAAATTGAGAATTATGAATCATAAACACAATTTAAGTTCTACTTCATCATGGGCGGAGACTCATTCTTCCTTCTGTATGCTCCATCCATTTCCAAACCCTTCTTAGAGTATGCATACATATCACAATATCATCCACGGTTATTATCAGCAGCAGAATCTCACCATGTCTCAGCCCAAGCATGAAGTAGAACCGGTTCAAATCATGGATATGAGCCATATTAACAACAATGTATTCATCCGCACAACATGTCTTCATTCAAACAGGAGTTTCATGTTCTAACAGAACAGAAAAAATAAAATGATCTCCAGTACATTATAACATTGGAAAAAAGGGTGGGCTGACTTTTTTTTTAAATACAGCTGGAATCCAACTGACTTGATCGTCCTCTGGTGTAAATACCATCAAAATGATAAACAAACAAACTTTTTCAGACACAAGTTTCTCAAAATACAACAATCCCGTGTTCTTTTTAAAACCATTGGGTCTGTGTTGAATCCTCCACAATCCACCTCTATTGAATTGTCACCTGATACAGTGAGAAAACTTTAACAGTAAAGTTTCAAATATCAGAGCCAATGTGCCCCCTTTTTTAAAGCACCATTAAACATGCACTGCTCAACTATTTTTTGTCAGTTTGAGCCAGTTTCACTGTCATGGTCTTACAAAGATCATCCAAATTAAACCCTCCACATCCCCAACAGACCCTTAGCCAAACAATTGGCTCTCATGTTGAGGAAATTATAAATAGTAGCCATGTGTGGAGTTGTGCCTACATTTTGTAAAAAGCAGTGATTGAGCCATTGATTAAGAAAGCTGGACTTGACTCCACAAATGTTTTCAAATTATGTTCTATTTCAAAGCTTCCTTTTTTAATCAAAACACAAAAATCTGTATTTATGCAGTTACAGTTTTTTGGAGGCACATGGCACAGATATTTTTCACAGGTTTTAAAGCATTTCATAGCACTGAGTCTGACTTTTAAAGGTTTTTAATGACCTGTTTTTAAAATTCTGAATTCTAAAATTTTAGTGCAGATAAAAACTGCTGAGATGGACACATGACCACACAATTCTATTATCTCATTTAAAACTGTGTGGGAGTTAGGGGGAGCCTTAAAATGGTTCCACAACCTTTCAGGGAACAGCTTCAAAAAATGGGTGACTCTGGACATCAACTGTGCCTTTAACCCCCCCCAATCTATTCTTGGTCCTATTCCACTGTACCTCCTTCCACTTGGAATAGTTTTTAAAAAATGGTATCTCCAATCATCTTTATGCTGATGATTGTCAAATTTGTGTCTGTATACATCAGTTGCAGGAACGCACTGCAGCCCCTCCCTGTCCTTGACTGTTTAAATGATGTCAAAGTGTGGTTAGAACATTTTTTAAACTAAATGTCTGAGTTCAAACAGATCATGCAGTTTGGCCCCACTTTTCTATCATAGACTTGGGCCCCCTCAATGATTTTGTGCACCTGTTGTACCTCCTTGGGGTAAAAATAGATAGTGATTTTAAACTTGACCAAATAAACACATCTTCGTGGCCCCCAGGTAACAGTTTTGAACTAGAAATGCTTTTCCTAAATTTCTTCTCGTTTAGACTACTGTAATGCACTTTATATCGGTATAAATCAGGAAAAACACATTCACGCTTAAACAAAATTCTGCATCTTTTTAACAGGAACCAAAAGCGCTCATATAACTCAATTCTTGCCTCTTGCACTGGCTTCCAACATTTTACATTTTGATTTTAAGATTTTATTGTTTGTTTTTAAACTCTGAATGGACTGGCCTCAACTATATCTCTGTGGACCTCATCCTAATTTATAGGCCATTTCACTGAGGTCAGAGAGCCAGCTCCAAAGGGTCCCCAAGACAAGACTTAAAACTGGGGGACAGGGCCTTTTAATGATTGGACTAACACTTGTTAACAGTCCAACTGAAACCCCAGCCCCAACAGTTGAGAAGTCTTGACACATTTTTATATGCTGATGTTGTGCCCACATTTTGCAAAATGTTCTTGGAAGAACACAATGCTGCTTAATATGTCTGTCCAACATGAACAGGGCCCTTACGTAACATGAAGATGTTCCTTAACTCAGACATTGTTTTAATTCAAAGCTGGTGGGTAGCTTGCTTGCTTGCCTGGTTAAAATCGACAGGTTTTTGTCTATATTGTTGTGTAAAACTTTTTAGACTGAGCTTTGTTGGTTGATCATGTTGTAGACAGTACTGCTATTGCTGTTGTAATGCAGTATACTTTGGAAGGTAAAATTGATGTTTTTTTTCCAGATTTTCCTTTTAAAAAAGGCCCACTCACTTTTGTAGTGGCCCACCCAACATACTGTATCTGCCTATGCCACTGCTTCACACACACATTTTTTAAATTATTCCCAGATAAATCAAGATGAGGAAGAATCTTACCACTGAAATACACAAAGATCTCATTAGAACCTGATGGCTGATTGTCTCCTGTGTTGCCACACAGCGATAGCGGTCGGTCTGGGTCACAGTAGTTCTGAGAGTGATGTAGAAAAGGTTTCCTATTGGTTCGACCTGAGTCTTCTCAGTAGGAAGTTTGTTTCCAGCACTGTCCCGCCACTCTACTTCAGGTTCTGGATCACCGTGAACCTCACACTGCAGCAGAGACCGGTCCTTTGTTTCCTCAAGTATAGTGACAAATGGTTTTGGCGCCGCACCTGTGAACACAGTATGAACAACTCACTAGAGGACAATCAAAGCATTAAAACATTCATATTGGGATGTTTTTTCATCTATTTTCTTCACTACGGGAATTACAGAGTGAGAAAAAATGAGAAACAAGAAGACACAAAAAACAAAAACACACACACACACACACACACGTCTTCCTGGATGAGAAAAAATTTTTTTTTTTCAGAAGGATTAACAAAAATTGACCAATGCACAATAAAGACACATTTTAGTCACTGCCATTATAAAAATTGTAAAAAGGAAGATTTTTAAAACATTTTTGAATTATTAACATTTAAAAACTTAAAACTGAAGCCTACGGTTAAATGTGACTTTTTAAGTGATGTATTCATAATCAAAAGCTATTTATTCTGTTTATAATGGCTAAATCAAATTTAAAAGAAACTTTAACAGAACTAAAATTTTTAAATTTACCTCGTTTGGTTCAAAACGGTATTTAAAAAAATTAAAAAAGTCAATGTGTTTTATTTTAGAGGCAGAAACAAAATTTTCAAAATAGACAACTGTTTAAAGATTTAACATTTAAATACATGAGTTTTGTTGGTATTCTGGTATTATAAAAAATTAAATTTTTTTATATTTTTTGATCCACTTAAAAAAATATTAAGTTATTTATTATCTTGCAGACATATTTAAATGTTAAAAAAGAGCAGACATAATGAAAGTACTCACCAACAACAAGCTTAATGTAGAATGTTTGAAGTTCTGGAAAATGACAGCTGTAGACTCCACTGTCAGCCAAGTATTTCTGATGATTATGGAGGCGTTGTGTGTTTCAGTTCATTTGAAAATGAAAGACTCGACCTTTGAACTCTTCACCTGACCAACTAGACCGTTGTTGTAATGAATGCCTCTGTTAAATATACAGGAACACCTTTTTCAGACCTCCATCTCACCAGTCAAAGAGTTTTTTAGAAGAATGTCCCCTTGGTGCTGAGGTGAATAGGGTAACACAACATCTGTCATTACCACTGCGAACCTTTGACGGCTCTGGAAGATTGAAGTATTAATCAGAATGTTTACATGTACATCGTAGTAATTAATTAAGCAATATTACACAAGAGGGTATAATTTAACATAAAGCTCCTCCATACCATAGCAACATCATCTGAGTGCAAAAGTAATATGACATTACATCAAACCATATTTGTTGGAGCCATTCAACTTTGTTTTTGTTTATACAGTGAGGAAAATAACATTTGAACACCCTGCTTTTTTGTTCTCCCAAGTAAAAATCATGGAGGGGTTAAATTGTCACAGTATGCATGTCCACTGTGAGAGGACATAATATTAAAAAAAATATCCAGAAATCATATTGTATAATTTTTTATTATTTATTTGTGAACAGAGTGCAAATAAGTATTTGAACACCTGTCTATCAGCTAGAATTCTGACCCAAAACTGCCATTCTTCAAACATGTCATCTTGAAAACTCCATTTATTATCCTAAATTAGATGCACCTTTTGAGGTTTGCTGCATAAAGACACCTGTCCACCCCAACAATCAATAAGAACTCCACTAACATGGCCAAGACAAAAAGAGCTGTCCAAAGACACTAGAAACAAAAAGATTGTACACCTCCACAAGGCTGGAAAGGGCTTCAAAAATGAAAAAAAGTCCTATTTTTGACTAATTTCATTGTTAAAAATGAAAACTAAAAGACTGTCAACACACCTCATCATGAGACTGACTCCATTTAACCTCATTTAAATACATCAGTTCCTGATCCTGAAAGGTGATTAAAAGATTAAAATGTGTCTTTATCAAGGAGCTGCAGAAATGACCTGAAAAGAGCTGGGACCACCGAAGGTTACTGTCAGTAAAATGAGACGTCATGGTTTGAAATCAAAGTGCATGGTAAGAAGATTCCCTTTGAAACCAGCACATGTCAAGGCCCGTCTTAAACCAATGACCATTTGGATGATCCGGAGGAGTCATGGGAGAAAAGTCATGTGGTCAGATGAGACCAAAATAGAACTTTTTGGTGATAATTCCACTAACCGTGTTTTGAGGAAGAAGAATGATGAGTACCATCCAAGAACACCATCCCTACTGTGAAGCATGGGGGGTACCATCATGCTTTGGGGGTGTTTTTCTGCACATGGGACAGGGCACTGCACTGTACTCCAGGAGAGGGATGACCAGGGCCATGTATTGCAAGATTTTGGGGAACAACCTCCTTCCCTCAATTAGATCATTCATCTTGAAAATGGGTCTTTGAGGCTTAACTCTTCAACATGACAATGACCAAACACAGCCAGGAGAACCAATGGAATGCTCTGGAAGAAGCAGATCAAGGTTCTGGCAGGCCTAGCATCTGTCTCAGACCTAAACCCAAAGAGAATCTTTTGGAGGGAGCTCAAACTCTGTGTTTCTCAGCTTGCCCAGAAACCTGACTGATCTAGAGAAGATCTGGGGAACACAAAATCCCTTCTTCTAAGTCAAACCTGGTGAAAAACTCTTTTGACCTCTGGAACTGAAAACAAAGGCTACTGTACCAAATATTAACATTGATTTTCTCAGGTGTTCAAATACTTATTTGCAGCTATCACACAAATAAATAGTTAAAAAATCATACATTGTGATTTCTGGATAGATTATGTCATCACAGTGGACATGCCAGTAATATGACAATTTCAAACCCCTCCATGATGGGAGAACTTGCAAAGTAGCATTGTTCAAATTTATTTTCCTCAATGTATACCACGTTGGTTCTGTTAATTAATCTGCAGTCTAATGTTGGAGCTAAGTGGAGCATTGCCTTTAGGAAGGCATAAAGGTAATCAGCCACAGGTACACAGGTGTGTGGAAACAGGGGAACGCACACAGCTTTCACCGTGTCAGTCGTGTCAGGTTTGTGTGTCACTGATTTGTGTGCAAAGCAAAATGAATGGAACTAAACCAGAAATGAAATGGACTAATGATTGTGCGACGGTGAGCAGGCCGTCATGAGAATAAATGGGTCACAGCTCGAAATGCAGACAGATTATGGAATTATTGGCACGCAGAACACGCGTCCAAGCAAGTTCTCCCCTGGTCCCCCTCATTGGCTAATGTAGAAGTTGATAAAAAAAATGTACAATTACCACCAAAATAAAAGTATTAATCAAACCGTTTTATAAAACCTGAATGGTAAAAAAAAAAGAATGTAAATTTTTGTAAATAGTGGTCTGGACCTGTTGTTCTTGGGGATGTTTAGGGTTATGGTCCATGTTTTTTTGGGAAAGATGTTTTAAATCCTGTAATTTTAAATCCTCATTATGACTGATTTACTCATTTTGAATCTGAAATTTTTGACTGATTTACTGTATTTTAAATAGGAAATGAAATGGAAAAAATAAAAAAAGCTTCAATTTTTTATATTAAATATTTTATCAATGCAGCTCTTTCAGAGTTTTAATTGAGATCAACACACCTAATGAAACCTGATGAGTGTTTGTTTAACAGTGATGTCATTTACATACATCAGGTCTTCGTGGTCCTGGTATTATACAGATGTTTCGGTCTCCAGACAAAAATATACATGATCAAAATTAGCCTCAAGAGGGTAAAACACGACCTGGGCTGAATAAAATATTAATGCCTATGAAATATTAATTACTTGACAAAGTTTAAAAGACATTTTAATATCCTGTTCATTGATCAAACTTTAACTGTTTAATAAAAGTACTCACCAACAACAAGCTCAATGTAGAATGTTTGAGGTGTTTGAAGACGAGGAAAATCACAGCTGTAGACTCCACTGTCAGATATCTTTGTATTTCTGATGATTATGGAGGCGTTGCCGTGTTTCAGTTCATCTTGAAAATGAGAGACTCGACCTTTGAACTCTTCACTCTGACCACCTCGACTGTTGTTGTAATGAAAGCCGTTGTTATACAGGAACACCTTCTTCTGAACTTCATCTTTCTGAGGAGCTTTCTTCCAGTCAAAGAGTTTAAACTCAATGTTCTCCTTGGTGCTGAGAGAGCAGGGTAACACAACATCACTGCCATGTTTCACGGTCACTCTGACTTTTGGCTCTGGAAGATAAAAACAGGTATTAATCAGTATGTTTACATGTAGAGTAATTAGGTTAAGACAGACTTAAACAGGCTTGTTTTATGGCCTTGTTTTGCAAATTTCACACTGGTCTTAAGCACGCCATGACAAATTAATAACAATTAAAAACTTTCTCTATTTCCCAAATAATGTTGACAGTCAACTCGGTATAGGCCTCTCTCTCTCTCTGCAGATTGTGGACTTTCAATAATGTGATTGTACGTACTTCAGAGTTGAGCTGAGTTAGAAATGTTACAGACGTGCTTTTCTTTCCTCAGATTCCTACCATGACTTTTCTTCCTGGGCAAAAACTAACAACTTATTTTTATAAGGTGACAATTGGTCGAAGTTTGTCTTGTTCCACTGTCCCTGAATGGTGAAACAAATAAAGTGAACACCACTGCACCACAAATATGTCAGATATGATAAACATCTGAAAAACCTGTTGGCGTTACAGCTATTATTATCTATCAGATCAGGAAGAATCAACACAAACAGGTATTTCTACTTGGTTAAAAGAAATGAGCAGCTACTAGCCAGTCAGAGGCAGAGTATGAGGGTCCTGACAGTACCTAGGTAAGGACTACTAGCCAGTCAGAAGCAGAGTATGAGGGCCCTGACAGTACCTAGGTAAGGACTACTAGCCAGTCAGAGCAGAGTATGAGGGTCCTGACAGTACCTAGGTAAGGACTACTAGCCAGTCAGAAGCAGAGTATGAGGGCCCTGACAGTACCTAGGTAAGGACTACTAGCCAGTCAGAAGCAGAGTATGAGGGCCCTGACAGTACCTAGGTAAAGACTACTAGCCAGTCAGAAGCAGAGTATGAGGGTCCTGACAGTACCTAGGTAAGGACTACTAGCCAGTCAGAAGCAGAGTATGAGGGTCCTGACAGTACCAAGGTAAGGACTACTAGCCAGTCAGAGGAAGAGTATGAGGGCCCTGACAGTACCTAGGTAAGGACTACTAGCCAGTCAGAAGCAGAGTATGAGGGCGTCCCCTGATAGTACCTAGGTAAGGACTACTAGCCAGTCAGAAGCAGAGTATGAGGGTCCTGACAGTACCTAGGTAAGGACTACTAGCAAGTCAGAAGCAGAGTATGAGGGCCCTGACAGTACCTAGGTAAGGACTACTAGCCAGTCAGAAGCAGAGTATGAGGGCCCCTGATAGTACCTAGGGTAAGGACTACTAGCCAGTCAGAAGCAGAGTATGAGGTGCCCTGACAGTACCTAGGTAAGGACTACTAGACAGTCAGAAGCAATATGAGGGTCCTGACAGTACCTAGGTAAGACTACTAGCCAGTCAGAAGGAGTATGAGGGTCCTGACAGTAACTGGTTTTGGACTACTGCCAGTCAGAAGCAGAGTATGAGGGTCCTGACAGTACCTAGGTAAGGACTACTAGCCAGTCAGTTTGAGGGCCCTTGACAGTACCTAGGTAAGGACTACTAGCCAGTCAGAAGCAGAGTATGAGGACCCTGACAGTAACTTTTAGGTAAGGACTACTAGCCAGTCAGAAAGCAGTTTATCTCAGGGCCCTGACAGTACCTTTTAAGGACTACTAGTCAGTCAGAAGCAGAGTATGAGGGCCCCTGACAGTACCTAGGTAAGGACTACTAGCCAGTCAGAAGCAGAATGAGGGTCCTGACAGTACCTAGGTAAAGACTACTAGCCAGTCAGAAAAGAGTTTGAGGGTCCTGACAGTACCTAGGTAAGGACTACTAGCCAGTCAGAAGCAGAGTATGAGGGTCCTGACAGTACCTAGGTAATGACTACTAGCCAGTCAGAGGAAGAGTATGAGGGCCCTGACAGTACCTAGGTAAGGACTACTAGCCAGTCAGAAGCAGAGTATGAGGGACCCTGACAGTACCTAGGTAAGGACTACTAGCCAGTCAGAAAGAGTATGAGGGGTGCCCCTGACAGTACCTAGGTAAGGACTACTAGCCAGTCAGAAAGCAGAGTATGAGGGTCGTGACAGTACCTGGGTAGGACTACTAGCCAGTCAAAAGAGTATGAGGGCCTGACAGTACCTAGGTAAGGACTACTAGCCAGTCAGAAGCAGAGTATGAGGGAGGAGTGCCCTGACAGTACCTAGGTAAGGACTACTAGCCAGTCAGAAGCAGAGTATGAGGGCCCTGACAGTACCTAGGTAAGGACTACTAGCCAGTCAGAAGCAGAGTATGAGGGCCCTGACAGTACCTGGTAAGGACTACTAGCCAGTCAGAACTGCAGAGTATGAGGGCGTGCCCTGAAAGTACCTAGATAAGGACTACTAGCCAGTCAGAAGCAGTGTATGAGGGCTGCCCTGACAGTACCTAGGTAAGGACTACTAGCCAGTCAGAAGCTAACAGAGATGAGGGGGCCCTGACAGTACCTAGGTAAGGACTACTAGCCAGTCAGAAGCAGAGTATGAGGGGCCCTGACAGTACCTAGGTAAGGACTACTAGCCAGTCAGAAGCAGAGTATGAGGGGTCCTGACAGTACCTCAAAAGCTACTAGCCAGTCAGAAGCAGGTAGAGGGGGCCCTGATAGTACCTAGGTAAGGACTACTGCCAGTCAGAGCAAGAGTATGAGGGGCCCTGATAATACCTAGGTAAGGACTACTAGCCAGTCAGAAGCAGAGTATGAGGGCCCTGACAGTACCTAGGTAAGGACTACTAGCCGGTCAGGGCAGGTATGAGGGCGTGCCCTGATAGTACCTAGGTAAAAACTACTAGCCAGTCAGAAGCAGAATGAGGGCCCTGACAGTACCTAGGTAAGGACTACTAGGAAGTCAGTGGAAGCAGAGTATGAGGGCCCTGACAGTACCTAGGTAAGGACTACTAGCCGGTCCCAGTATGAGGGCTGCCCTGATAGTACCTTTAGGTAAGGACTACTAGCCAGTCAGAAGCAGAGTATGAGGGCCCTGACAGTACCTAGGTAAGGACTACTAGCCAGTCAGAAGCAGTATGAGGGCCCTGACAGTACCTAGGTAAGGACTACTAGCCAGTCAAAGAGGAGTATGAGGGCGGGCCCTGACAGTACCTAGGTAAGGACTACTAGCCAGTCAGAAGCAGAGTAGAGGGGCCCTGATAGTACCTAGGTAAGGACTACTAGCCAGTCAGAAGTTTGAGTTGAGGGCGTGCCCTGACAGTACCTAGGTAAGGACTACTAGCCAGTCAGAAGCAGAGTATGGAACACGCCCTGACAGTACCTGGTAAGGACTACTAGCCAGTCAGGTAATATAGAGTATGAGGGCCCTGTTGTTCCTGGTAAGGACTACTAGCCAGTCAGGTCCGTGCAGAGTATGAGGGCCCTGACACTACCTAGGTAAGGACTACTAGCCAGTCAGGATCAGAGTATGAGGGTCCTGACAGTACCTAGGTAAGGACTACTAGCCAGTCAGAAGCAGAGTATGAGGGTCCAGACAGTACCTAGGTAAGGACTACTAGCCAGTCAGAAGCAGAGTATGAGGGCCCTGACAGTACCTAGGTAAGGACTACTAGCCAGTCAGGAGCAGAGTAAACATGAGGGCCCTGACAGTACCTAGGTAAACTACTAGCCAGTCAGGAAAACAGAGTATGAGGGTCCTGACAGTACCTACAAAAAATACTCACCAACAACAAGCTTAATGTAGAAAGTTTGACGTGGCTGAAGACGAGGAAAATAACAGCTGTATTCTCCACTGTCAGACAGCTTTGTATTTCTGATGGTTATGGAGGCGTCGCCGTGTTTAAGTTTATCTTGGAAATGAGAGACTCGACCTTTGAACTCTTCACTCTGACCTCTGTTATCGATGCCTTTGTCATACAGGAACACTTCCTTCTGACCTTCATCTTTCTGAGGAGCTTTCCTCCAGACAAACAGTTTCAACTCAATGTCCTCCTTGGTGCTGAGAGAGCAGGGTAACACAGCATCACCCTTTTTTTCCACATTGATGACTGCTGGCTCTGGAAGATAACATCATGTAGGTTTACTTTACAGACATAAAAAAGGAGTACTGAATTTTTTAAAAACTATATTTAAAATGAAATTTTATTATGCATTTTACACATTGTGTACAGTAATTTCACATAAAAACCGGTCATGTTTCCAGTGTCTTGAATGTGAGAGTTTATCTTCATGGAGTACTTTAACATTAAGTACCTTTTATTTTACTTTTACTTGAGTAACATTTTCAATGCAGGACTGAGACAGTGTGGTATTAGTACTTTTACTAAAGTATCTGAACACTTATGTTGTAAAGTGGATCAAATGATTGTGACGTTGTCCACGTCCTCTGATGAAAAACATTTCCTCATTGCCTTGTGATGAAGAGTTTTTTAAACTGTGAAAAACACGTGAGAAAAGACATAAATCTTCTCTCCTCACATACATAACTCTCCTGTAGAAACAAACATAAATAAACGGGGTGGAATTTAACTAAACACATTTAGTACTGGAGGTCTAGGACTTTGTCACATGGAGGGAGCAGAACCATCTACAGCTCAACGAAAAGACTCAAGGAGCTGGTGGTGGATCTAATAGAGCCAAGGCACCAGTGAGCCCTGACAGTGTTTCATCCATTCTATACCGTCATTGTGGGGACTACAAATACCTGGGAGTGCACTTGGACAATAAACTGGACTGGGGCCCTGAGAGTCCACTCAAGCCCACAGGAAGATCAAAGCCGTTATTTTCTGAGGAGGCTGAGGTCCTTCAACATCTGCAGGACCATGTCAGGGTTTAGAGTATGTGGTCCTGCAGTGCTATCTGGTTGCAGGTGCATGCTGGGACAGCAGGCTGAGGGCCCTGGACACCAACAGACTCACTACTAAACTCAGATCTGCAGCCCAGTGACGTCGTGGGGTAAGGACTCTGGACTCTCTGCTGGTGGTGTCGGAGGGAAGGTACTGGTCCAAACTACTGCCATCAGGACAATGTCTGTCCCCATTTACTCCTCCTTCTAAGTGTCTGACCCTGACACACACACACACACACACACACACACACACACACACACTACAACTGGACAATATTATCTGTCTGGCCTGAATTGTGTGCAATACTCAACTGCTACTAATATTATTATTATTACTTTTCACCATTGCACTCTTACATTATGTTACCTATGTAAATTCTGTATCAACATTCCTTTAACTATGTAAATACCGTACAAACTAGCCAGTCCTTATATTTCTTTATTTATATTTCAGCTGTTTTATATTTATATTTATTTGCAACTGCAACACAGAGTTTCCCTTCGGGGATCAATAAAGTATTTATGATTCTACTTAAGTACCAAATGGAGGTAGGCCTACTTCTCTCCTCCTGCCTCTTTCTACTTCTACTCCGCTACATCTCAGAGAAATATTCTCCTTTTTACTCCTCTACGTTAATATGACAGCTTTAGTTACTGGGCCCTTTTAAGATTCTTGCAGGACTGTTGATGTTTTATCTAGCCAACAATATAACTGCCTACAAGTCCAGCTGAAATGATTAGACCATTAAACTAAAAAGGGAGTTTTAGTTTTTATACTTTAAGTAGTATTATAAGTAAATACTAAAAGTAATGTTTCCAGCGAGTCTCAAATGTAAAGATTTGACTGCATTGCCTATTTGAACTTTTGCTTTAAGCCAGGTCTACCTTTTCTTTTCCAGATCCTAAACTCGGGGTGTCCGATTTTAGGCGCCCACAAACTGGTACGGACGCCAAACTGTGAAGAACTTTAAAAATGTAAATGTAAATGTTGTATTTATATAGCGCTTTTCTAGTCTTAAGGACTACTCAAAATGCCATCATACAGGATACATTCACCATTCACACACATTCACACACTGTGGCTACTGCCGCTCATCAGATACACACTCACACACATTCACACTCCGTCCTCATCAACTGTTCAGTGTCTTGCCCAAGGACACTTTGACATGGGACTGCAGGGGGTCGAACCACCAACCTTCCAATTGGCAAACCACTCTACCGCTGAGCCACTGAGCACTGAGGTCATCTGTGAGGAACAATGAGACCAATAACCTGTGCTGTGAAGGGTTAGACCCATTATAGAACAATATGGTTCTGCCTATGTGTTATTATTAATCTTAATATGGAGTAGGCCTATATTAGTCCATATAGAGCATTCTGATGATCTTTATCTTATGAAAACACACCCAGTCCGTCAGGCGGGCCTCTCTGTGGTCGTTATGAACTCATGACTCAATGGTGACGGTGGAGAGGAGGACACTGGACACACTGCTGGACATTACTGAAAATGCCAAACCCATCATGTCATCAGCAATTGTAAAAAAAGGTTCACTGGAAGAGCTGCTCCTTCCCAACTATCGGACCAACAGACTCAAAACTATTGTCCCCCATGCCATCAGACTCTACACCTAATCACATGGGGGAAAAAAGGTAAGAGGGACAAACACACACACAAACACACAATGGAGATATTTAACAGACAACCCTGGATTTTACATTAATACCTGAACACTTTAACACTGGACTCAAGTGTGTACTGACACTTTGAAAATAATTTAATTAGGTTTTTCTGTCTTTTATTTGGATTAATTCTGTTATTGTTATTTTGTTGTCTTTATACTGCCTTTTTTAATTTTTCTTGCTAAAACTGCTGCAGGAATTTTTAATTTCCTCGCGGAAGTCATCCCAACAGGATTAATGAAGAGAAGTCTAAGTCCGTCAGTCGCCTTTATATATTACAAAGTTAGTCACTCTTACCGTTTTTATCACCAAGTGTTTTCCCGGTCAAACACAGAAGACACAAACACAGCAGATCCACTAGATGCTTCATATTTGTCGATTAATTACTGGAACAAATACGGAGCTCTTCTTTTAAATAATGGCGAACAGGTGTTGAGGTTTTTACCTTCGGTTTCAGCCACCAACCCCCCCCCTCGGAGCAGCGGGGGGTCCGCCATCTTGTGTCTTCTTACTGCAGTTACACAAGTCTTATGTCCTCATCTGTCCTGTCTCTTGCAAGTAGATGATTCAAAACTGAATTTCAGAGCCTGTTTTTGAAGCTGGTCTGTTTTAAGGTCCGTGTATTGGACTCCTTTACGTTCCTGTTCATTAATTTATTCTGCGTTATTAATAGGCCTAATCTATTATAGAGCCTATCCAGGACAGCTACTCACCTGTCACCTGTCCTGCATACCCACAGAATCCTGTTGCCCCGCCCCTTTTCCGGACATGTGCCACACTGAAGATCCCGTTCCAGGATCAGCCAAAATGTAAAAAAAATTCAACTGTTATCTGGAATAAGTAAACTTTAATTTTTCATCATTTAAACCAGTTAATTTTTTTCTGTAAAAGGATATAAAATTAATTTGTTGCCATATGGCAACATTATGCAAATATTGAAGTGAAATGTGTATCATTTAAAGCCTAATGGGCTCAGATTGAATTTAAACTATGTTTGCAATTATTTATAATATTTTAAAAAGAAAAAATAAAATTTTAATTTATTATGTTATTCCATTGTTTTTGTAAATAATATATTAGATAAAAAATTAATTACACACTAATGTAAATGAATTGCTCACCAATAAAAATGAGTTATTCCAAAGGGAATCATGTTGGCTCACCTTTTATCTGTTGGTCCGAACATTTATAGTCAATATACCCTTCTGGTCTAAATATGGATTTCCACAGGAAGATTATGTCCATATGAAATATGTTTTCAGTGGCCGTGTTTCAGTGTGTTGTGCTGATTTTCCCTTAATCAAGTAAATTGTATCCACTTCTTTCAGGTGTATATGACAGACTTATTACAGTGTTATTATTAATTATCAAAAACAAAACTACAATTAAAACTAAACTAATTTGACTGTAAACACATTGGACTATACATGTTGATACATATAAGTTTAATTTGTTTGGTAATTCTTCAATAAAAGCTGTTTTTAAAGGAAATAATGGATTTTTTGGCACTTTCCATAAATGGGCGTTGTTGCCATATGGCAACAAATTACCAACTAGTATGTTCAATTTAAAAAAATGTTTATTTTTTAATTGCATTATTAAGATCCTGGATAATAAAAAGACATCAAGATTTTTTACATTTCTTCTCTAACTCAGAGATAGAAAGTGACATTATTGGTGGGTCATTATTGGGCCCCTGGTGGGTCACCGGTGGATGGAGGGCACCAGAAAGCCCCTGGTGGGTCACCGGGTGGAGTCCCTGGTGGGTCAATGGAGCTGGTTTATCGGTATAAGGTGGATCACCGGTGGAGCCCCTGGTGGGTCACCGGGTGGAGCCCCTGGTGGGTCACCGGTGGAGCCCTGGTGGGTACCGGGTGGAGCCCCTCTGGTGGATATCAATAGTCACCTGGTGGGTCACCGGTGGATTCCCTGTGGGTCACCGGGTGGAGTTCCTTTATTGGGTCACCGGTTGGAGCCCCTGGTGGGTCAGCGGGTGAGCCCTAGCCCATTTTGGGTGTGGAGCCCCTTGGGTCACTGGGTGGAGCCCTAGATTATTTAGGCTGATATGTCCCATTTCCACCCGATACATCCTTTTAACCATTCACCTCAACTTGGGAGCTCTGGGAATGTCAAAATACAGTTTGGGTTTTCTTTATTGTTTTCATTAGCCAGGTTAGTTAGGTCTGACGTCTCGGCTGTCCACCTGCAGCTCCAAAAAGCTCTGGTGTCCAACCCGAAGGGAGATCACCAGCAACACAATGTGTCCCTCAAAAACGACAGCTCAGTCCAACAATGGAAAGACAGCTCAGTCCAACAATGTCCCGATGTCCTCAGGAAACAACAGCTCAAAAACAATGTCCCAAAAACGACAAATGTCCTCAGGGAAACGACAGCTCAGTCCAACAATGTCCCAATGTCCATCAAAATACAGCTCCGTCCAAAATGTCTCCGTCCAACAAAAAGTCCAAAAATGTCCTTAAAAAAGAACAATGACAGCTCAGTCCAACAATGTCCCAATGTCCTCAGGGAAACAGACAACAAGGGTCAACAATGTCCCAATGTCCTCAGGGAAACGACAGCTCAGTCCAACAATGTCCTGTCAGGGAAACTCAGACAGTCTCAGTCCAAGCTCAGTCCAAAACGTCCCGATGTCCTCAGGGAAACTGTTCTTTCCTGGAGGCCAGTTAGATTTTTTTTTCATCATTTACACTTTCAAAATAACAGAAAACTGCAAAGTCTGGGCCCCTGCAGAAAGTTAAGACCTTGTACTGGTCTGGGTTTATTGTCCATTTGTCCTTCTACTTTGAAATGTTCCCTGTGCCACTGGCTGCAATACCCCCCAAAAGCATGATGGACCCCCCCCATGATTAACAGCTGGACAGAGGTTCTTTTCTCATTAAATTCTGTGTCCTTTCTTCTAAACGTTCTATTTTAACCTCATCAGTCCACAGAACTTGTTCCCAATGCATCAGGCTTGTCTATTGACGCATTTTTGTGTTGAGGGACCTTTCCAGAAAATGCACCATTTCTTCCAGATGACTCTTCCATGAAGATGTTTGTACAAGTACAGGAAACAAACAATATTCTTAGTGGTTACATTTGACAGAAGAAAAAGGGAATTATGAAAAAATAATAAAATCGTAATATTCAAAAGAAAATGATTGTAGAAAAACGTCATTTCATGAAAAGAATGAATGAAATTTAAAAATTCAGAAAATAAAAAAATGTCATTAAGAACAGAAAGTAATTATGAGAAACTTAATAGTTTAGAATCGTTATATTTAGAAATTGATTTTTGTTAAAAAGAATTTAAAAATAAAATTGTGACATTCAGAAAAAAAAATAATTTAAGAAAAAGGGAATTTATTATTTATTATTAACAAAATGAATACAAATTATGAAAATAAAATTAAAACAAAAAACTCATTTCATGGAGAAATGCATTTAGAATAAAATCATAATATGCAAAAAATAAATGTTGGTGATTAAATGAAAAAATTTACTAAAAAAACAACTTCCATCAAAACCAAAAAGCATTTCTCTGCCTGTGAGTGACGCCATGGCGTCCTCTCTAAATCCATAGAACAGCTTGTTATGGTGAAGTTATGGAAGAACCATTTCTTTTTTTTCACGTCCAACATCCAGCTAAAAAATGTTGATATACAGAATAATAGTGGTGTGTTTAAAACAGTGAATAATGCTCAGAATCCTTAGAATAGCTTTTAATTTCATAATATCAATGCATTGGGAACACTGAACATTCAATTACAAATCAAAACATGACCCGAAGGGATCAAGTTTGTGTTCTACCTTCACAGAAAGGGAAGAAAAGGAATATTAGGCTGTTCAAAAATATAAAAGTATTTACATTTTCACATTTACAAACTCAAATATTTACAATATAAACTGAAAAAATGTCTCAAGGTTTTGCTTCACTTTGAATCATCGCACTAATATTCAGCTGCATAACCATTATTTCTGACGTTTTATTCAAGGCTTTGAATAGTATCATTTGAATACATTTACATTCAAATGATAAAAGGCACTATATTATCGATTAACAGCATAAATAGTACAAGTACATAGTAAAGTTAGTAAAGAGAGGCTTTTTTTATAAATACTTGTTTCTTTGGCGTATCTGCGTTTAAAAGACAGTGATAGAGACAGTCAGGAAAGACAAGAGAAGACATGCAGCGAAGGGCCCTGTGGAGGACTCAAACCAAAGCCACTGCGGTGAGGACTCAGCCTAAAGTACCGCCTCTATTTAAAAAACTGTGAGCCACCAGGGCAGCTTCATTCACCGAATTAGATAAAAAGATCAATTCCACATCTCAAAGTACTATTCTTCTACATACACAAGCAGGAAATGATCGCCTAAAGAGCAAACAACTGGAATAAAACACTATAAAATAACAAAAAGATTACATGAAGACCTTTTTACACAATATATGTCACACTTCACACCATCACAGCTAACTTTGTAATTTGGTCTGAATATAAAATAAAGACTTATAAGAGCATCATCATGTTGAGCTGGTCCTCTCTGCTCTACACACCTCTGGAACAGGAATACTGGACCAGTCTTACCAACAGTTACACAATCAACTAGAACTGAAGACCACATCAACCCGCCTAACTGGATATAACACAGCAGAAAATAACTGGAAACTAAAGAAATGTTTCATCATCAAAGCCTCATGTCATCATTAGTGAACGACGTCCATTAGATTACTGAAGCACGTTTCTTCTTCTGAGGTGAAGCTGCAGAAAAAAAGACAAAACAATATTAAAAAAATTTAATGAAACTTTCTTGTTCATATTCAGGCTGCACAATCACAGTTTTTTCACACATGGCTGTAGAACGAGAGGCCAGAGTTAAAAAAACAACATTAAAAAACTAAGCATAAGAGTAAAATTAACTTGTTGGTTGGTTTCTTTTTAAAATGAAACCAAAATGCAGATTAATCTCTCAGCAACACACTCAGATTTAATCTACTGCAGACTGCTGATATTTCATTAAGAAATGAGAAAAGTTTCCATCATGTTAGTTCAGATGCAGCAGCTAGATAACGAGGTGGAGACGAGGCTCCAGTCGTTAAATGAGAGGACATCTTTAACGGTTTAATCAAAGAACTCACCAACAACAACAAGCTCAACGTTGAATATTTGAGGATTCTGATGATCTAGATACAAAACACAGCTGTAGTCTCCACTGTCAGCCATCGTTGTATTTCTGATGATTATGGAGGCGTTGCCTTGATTCAGTTCTTCTGGAAAATATTCAACTTTAACTCGAACTGTTTGTCTTGACCTTTGACCTCTTCACTCTGTTCGTCTTGACCTTTGACCTCTTCACTCTGTTCGTCTTGACCTTTGACCTCTTCACTCTGTTCATTATTGAACACCTCTTCTGCCATCCAATGTTTCCTCCAGGTCAAACTATGTTTTAAAACCATTGTTAAAGGGTTTTAATACCGAACATCCGCCCTTAACTTTTCACTGTGATCCTCCAGGTAAACCCTTTTTGAAAATCCTTCATGTAGGTAGCAGGGTAAAATAACATCAGAGCCTTCTTCCACTGTGATGACTTTGGCCATGAAGATAAAAACATGTATTAATCAATATGTTTACATGCAGAGTCATCTATTAGTAATTATTAAAGGCAGAAAAATAATTATAAGAAGAATTAAATTCAACAAATGCAGTTTAGTTTTTTCTTCAGTATAATTATTTCTGCATATTATTTTAAACATAACCAACATATTTTTACCATTTAAGCTTGTAGTGTATTATATTATTTACATACTCTACATCAAATATAATGAATCATTTTAAGAATAATGATTTAAGAATAAAATAAAATGATCTCCAGTACATTATAACATCCTGTAACAGTTTTATTAAATAAAATCCAACTGACTTGATCGTCCTCTGGTGTAAATACCATCAGAATGATTAATGACTGAAGATAAAACTACCTCAAAGACTCTAAACATGAGATATGTAGAAATAATCTGTTGTGTTGTCTGCTCATCATGAATACGTTGATACCAATTCATTATTTTAACTTACTTTTCTTACGATATAATATGATGTAACCCTTTTTTACAAGCACCATTAGAACTAGAACACCACCAACAAGAGTGAGAACAACTATTAAAATAATCCATCCAGTGGAGAGCCCTGAAACAGAAGACAAAAAGTGAATATTAGACTCAGAATATAACACAGATCATATCCAGCAGACTGGACATCACAGTTTAAGATTAAATAACTGCAAAAGACGCTAAATATAGAGAGCTTTCTGCTGCTCTGCCCTGACGCCTTTCTTCCTCCTCACATTCATCAACTGAACTCTTCATCAATTCAAATCCCAAATTAAAACAGGTCTGCTTAGAGACCCAAACCCTACAGAACTTCCACCATGACCACTTGGATTTATTGATTTACTGAGTCAAAAGTTTCACCTTATAACCTGATACTTCATGTTATAAAATGAAACTTTACACATTGTAACGTGAAAATATATCTAGTGAGAACATGAAACTCCTGTTTTAATAAGTACACAGTTTCAGATGAATAAATTGAGAATTATGAATCATAAACACAATTTAAGTTCTACTTCATTATGGACTCATTCTTCCTTCTGTATGCTCCATCCATTTCCAAACCCTTCTTAGAGTATGCATACATATCACAATATCATCCACGGTTATTATCAGCAGCAGAATCTCACCATGTCTCAGCCCAAGCATGAAGTAGAACCGGTTCAAATCATGGATATGAGCCATATTACGCAATGTATTCATCCGCACAAAGATGTCTTCATTCAAACAGGAGTTTCATGTTCTAACAGAACAGAAAAAAATAAAAATGATCTCCAGTACATTATAACATCCTGTAACAGTTTTATTAAATAAAATCCAACTGACTTGATTTGGTGTAAATTACCATCAGAATTTATAAGATAAAACAACCTCAAAGATCTAAACATGAATATGTAGAAATAATCTGTAACAATTCACCATTTTTTAGAGCTAGAACAATTTTTACATACATTAGAGCTAGAACACCAGCCAACATTAACAACAACAACAACATGTTACAACTATAAGAATAATCCATCCAGGGAGAGCCCTGAAACAGAAGACAAAAAGTGAATATTAGACTCAGAATAAACACAGATCATATCCAGCAGACTGGACATCACAGTTTAAGAGGACAACTGAAGGTTTGAATGTTCCTAAAATCTGAAATCAACTGAAAATTCTGCAGATAAAAACAGATTTGTGAATGACATACATTGTTTTCTGGAGATGTGATTATTTGCAAGTTCTCCCACAGAAATCATGGAGGGTCAAATTATCATTGTAGGTGCATGTCCACTGGCAAAATGGTCATTTTGTTAGGGGGAAAATTACAACCTGTATTCTGAATGTGAAGTCATCAAAACTATTAAAACTGTGTACATTGACAACCCCATGAACAAAAACCTATAGCATGAGTTCAACATTTAAATAAAAGACATTTGGATCCATAAACTCAGGCAGAAAAATCTGTCGCTGCAGCTATATTGTCCTGCAGCAACAGCTGTGAGCCCCCTTGGCTCAGACTTTTTGCAACACTTGAAACATTTGGTGCAAACTAATTTGTACCTGACTTAGTCTGTGGAGCTCTGAGCCGACAGGATGGGGGGGACAGCAGGGTTTCTAGCCAGACTGGACAACTCTGTCATGTAGGGTTATTTATGTACTAAATACTGTAAATGACCTTTTAATGATCTCAACACTTGTTAACAGTCCAACTGGAAACACTGGGGGGTCCAGGTCCTTTAGACGGACCGCCATCAGTGGGGATGGAATGCAACACTGCAGAAAGCATCATTTACCTGGGAGCTCCAGTCTGACACGGAGCTCCCAACCTCTGGCCATCAAAAACCTTGTTGAAAACTTGACAGTCCAACTGAAACCCCCCCCCCAAAGGACCAGAGCTTGCTTTGCTGATGTTGTGCCCATTTTGCATCCCTGCCAAGAACTACACCTGCTTGGGCAGCAACAGTAATTTCTGCAGAATGAGTGTTCCTTAAAGGAGAATTAAAGCCAATATTTACGTTAATCTTGATCGCTATAGATATGCGAGTTTTGATTGAAACCCCCTTTTCCTGAATCGGTGCAGCAACACTGAGTAGCTGCAGCTACGTGTACAAGCTTCCACTGAGCTAAAACAGCAGCTAACGGGGCAGGTTTTAGAGTCTTTGTGTCTCTTAACAGACAAATAATGCAACTAACATGTCTGTCCAACATGAACAGGGCCCCCACGTAACATCAAGATGCGTTTCAACTCAGACATTGTTTTAATTCACCTGTCTCCATCTTGCTGGTGGGCAGCTTGCTTGCTTGCCTGGTTAAAATCGACAGGTTTTGTCTATATTGTTGTGTAAAAACTTTTAGACTGAGCTTTGTTGGTTGATCATGTTGTAGACAGTACTGGACCTCAACATTAAATTGTTGTAATGCAGTATACTTTGGAAGGTAAAATTGATTTTTTGTTTTTTCAGATTGTCCTTTTAAAAAAGGCCCACTCTTTTTTGTAGTGGCCCACCCAAAATACTGTATCTGCCTATGCCACTGCTTCACACACACATATTTTTTAAATTATTCACAGATAAAACCAGGATGAGGAAGAATCTTACCACTGAAAATACACAAAGATCTCATTTTAACCTGATGGCTTGATTGTCTCCTGTGTTGCCACACAGCGATAGTGGTCGGGTCTGGGTCACAGTAGTTCTGAGAGTGATGTAGAAAAGGTTTCCTATTGGTTCGACCTGGGTCTTCAGCAGGAAGTTTGTTTCCAGCACTGTCCTCCACTCTACTTCAGGTTCTGGATCACCGTGAACCTCACACTGCAGCAGAGACCGGTCCTTTGTTTCCTCAAGTATAGTGACAGATGGTTTTGGCGCCGCACCTGTGGACACAGTATGAACAACTCACTAGAGGACAATCAAAGCATTAAAACATTCATATTGGGATGTTTTTTCATCTATTTTTTCACTTCACTATGGGAATTACAGAGTGAGAAAAAAAAATCGAAAACAAGAAGAAACAAAAACAAAAAAACACACACACACACACACACTTCCTGGATGAGTAAAAAAATAACTGCTATTGACTGTTTAACAGTATACTTTGGAAAAATTTAAATACAAAAAGTTCCTTGGTATTCTGGTATTATAAAGATTAAAAACATGTCTTTATAAAGAGTAAGTAAGTAAGAATGGGTTTATTTGTATAGCACCTTTCACAGATAAAAAATCAAAAGATCTTCACAGTAAAATGTAATACAATACCAACAAAGTACAATACAATGCATAAAGACACTTTAAAAAACAAATGGAAAACATAAAAAACATAAACCATAAAACCCCCTGTCTAACTAAACGGTTTGAATAGCAGTGACTTTCAGATGCTTTAAAAGAATCAACAAACAATCACATTAAAAATTCATAGGGAATTCATCTATTCCACAGCCAATAGAAAAAACGTAGGATCCACTCACTTAAAAGAGACCCCTCCTGGATTTAAAATAAGTGGGGGAACAACTAACAGTCTCTGTGCTTCCCTGAAGACCTCAGACTACGGACCGGGGAGTATGATTTTTGCTGTATCAACTCAGAGATGTAGTAAGGAACTTGACCATGCAGGGCTCTAAAAGTAAGAACCAGGATTTTAAACTGGATTCTATACTGGACTGGTAACCAGTGAAGTGCTGCTAAAACAGGTGTGATGTTAATGTGAGTTAAAACAGAGTGTTCAGAGTTCTGAACAGCCTGGAGACGGTAAAGCTCCTTCTTGCTCAAACAGGTAAAAAGACTGTTACAGTAATCTAAGCGAGAGGAAATAAAAGCATGAATGATCATCTCCAACTCACCATTTGACACCAGTGCTCTTAATTTGGATATATTCCTTAGTTGGAAGAAACAGTTTCTGACTAGTTGCATTGAGTGGTACTCTAAGGACATCGCTGAATCAAAAACAACACCTAAGCTCCTGAGCCTCGGCTGGACAGACGAGCCTAAGTCAGCAATGTGTTTTTAATCAGAGGATTTTACTCTCAGGGCGATAATCAGCGTTGCTGTTTTATCTGAGTTCAGAAGTAGGAAGTTGTCATATAACCACTGTTTAATACTGGTCAAGCAGTTAGTTAAGGAAGACAATTTATGGAACTCAGTTTCCTTGAGCGAGCAGTAAAGTTGAATATCATCTGCATACAGATGGTACGATATGTCACTAAAATGACTAATTATCTGTCCTAGAGGGAGTATATACAAAAGGAACAGGATGGGTCCTAAGACAGAACTCTGAGGTACCCCACATGACAACCCTGCAGTTTCAGACATGATGTGATTTATATAAACACTAAAACTTCTACCAGAAAGGTAGGATGAAAACCATTTTAAAACTGATCCAGACATCCCAACCAGATCATGAAGTCTATTTATCATAATATTATGATCAACAGTATCGAAAGCAGATGAAAGGTCCAAGAGAACCAAAACTGTGTATTCTTTAGAATCAGCTGACATCAGAATATCACTAGAAACTTTAAGTAATGCAGTTTCTGTGGAATGCTTTTTTATGCAATTTCTCCTAAAACTCTGGATAGTTTCATCAACCCAAGGACAAGGTTTTTTATGGGAGACGATGTTTGATTTCACTGGTGCCACTATATCTAAAAGTGCTAAGCACTGATTATTAAAAGACTGGATAAAAGCATCTGCATCACTGCATCCCATTAGTGAACATGGGTCAAACAAGGCAGAGAACCTCTCAACAGCATCATGGTGAATAATGGGCCCTAATTCCCAGGGGCAGAGGATCCAGAGGAAAGTTAATGTCAAAGAACACACAGCTATGATCACTCACATGAACATCTTCTACCCGAGCATTTACTATATCAAGACCAAGAGAGAAGACAAGGTCCAGGGTATGACCCTTAATGTGTGTAGGTCCAGTAACATGCTGAGTAAAATTAAAAGAGTCAGTGAGGGATAAGAGATGCAGCTGTGTTACATGCAATATCATCAATGTGCAGGTTAAAGTCCCCAATAATTAGGACCCTCTCCAGTTTGATGATCGATGATAAAAAGTCAGTAAAATCAGTACGAAAGACGCCAGCCGGGCCTGGAGGACGGTAAATTAACACACAGTACAATGTGTTAAAAACACCAACTTTGAGCATCTGAGATTCAAAAGAGGAAAAACTTTCAGAGTTTATAGCTCTACATGTGAATCTGTCACGATGCACAACAGCAAGAGGCAGAAATGTACATGATCAAAATGATCGCAAAGAGATTAAGATTAATTAGTTACTGCTTATTAAATATTAGCCACTTAAAAATAAGTTTTATTATCTTGCAGACATATTTAAATGTTAAAAAAGAGCAGACATAATGAAAGTACTCACCAACAACAAGCTTAATGTAGAATGTTTGAGGTGTTTGGAGACGAGGAAAATCACAGCTGTAGACTCCACTGTCAGATATCTTTGTATTTCTGATGGTTATGGAGGCGTTGCCTTGTTTCAGTCCATCTTGAAAATGAAAGACTCGACCTTTGAACTCTTCACTCTGACCAACTAGACCGTTGCTGTAATGAATGCCTGCGTCATACAGGAACACCTTCTTCAGACCTCCATCTGTCTTCCAGTCAAAGAGTTTAGACGTAATGTCTTCCTTGGTGCTGAGGGAGCAGGGTAACACAACATCACTGTCTTCTTCCACTTTGATGACCTTTGACGGCTCTGGAAGATAAAATGAAGTATTAATCAGAATGTTTACTGTACATCGTAGTAATTAATTAAGCAATATTACACAAGAGGGTATAATTTAACGTAAAGCTCCTCGTTACCCTAGCAACATCACTGGAGTGCCAGTAATATGACATTACATCAAACCATCGAGTGTTGTTGGAGCCATTACAACTCTTTGTATTGTTTATATACCACGTTGGTTCTGTTAATTAATCTGCAGTCTAATGTTGGAGCGCTGGGTGGAGCATTGCCTTTAGGAAGGCATAAAGGTAATCAGCCACAGGTACACAGGTGTGTGGAAACAGGGGAACGCACACAGCTTTCACCGTGTCTGTCGTGTCAGGTGTGTGTGTCACTGATTTGTGTGCAAAGGAAAATGAATGGAACTAAACCAGAAATGAAATGGATTAATGATTGTGTGACGATGAGCAGGCCGTCATGAGAATAAATGGGTCACAGCTCCGAAATGCAGACAGATTATGGACGTTGATTATTGGCACGCAGAACACGCGTCCAAGCAAGTTCTCCCCTGGTCCCCCCTCATTGGCCTAATGTAGAAGTTGATAAAAAAAATCATGTAATATTATTATACAACTATTACCACCAAAATTAAAGTATTAATCAAACCGTTTTTATATTGTTGACCTGAATGGTAAAAAAAAGAATGTAATTTAATTTGGCTGTAATTTGTAATATAGTGGTGAAGTAGGAGGCCTGTTGTTCTTGGGGATGTTTAGCAGTTATGGTCCAAACTAGTTATTAGCAAACTAACCAACAAGCAATTTAATTAATTTAATTAAAAGGCAGGCGTTATACCCACTGATGGCTGGTCCGTCCGCGGGTGCAGGACCTGGAGCTTACCGGCAGTGTTTCAGTTTGACTGTTAAAAGTGTTAGGATAACTAAAATGTATTTATTTATAAGCGGGGTTAGTTCGCTAACGCTAGCTTGCTATTCCAACAACACTGGCGGTGGGCTCCAGGGGAGCGGTGCCGCTGCTACCGGGTCTGGAGCTCTCTGTGTCCCGCTGGAGATCAGATCAGGTCGAGGTTGGCAGCGGAGCTTTCTAGCAATGTTTCCACGCTGGCCGAGCCCCACTGACTGCGGTCCGTCTGCGGCTGCAGGACCTGGAGCTCACCGCCAGTGTTTCAGTTGGACTGTTAAAAAGTGTTGAGATAATTAAAAGGTATTTACAGTATTTAGAAGCGGGCTGTCTGCTAGTTAGCTAACGCTAGCTTTCAAGCTACATAAATAAGCCCGACAGAGTTGTCCCTCCTCTCCGGGAACCATCACCTTATCGTGGTGGAGAGGTTTGTGTGTCCCTATGAACCTGAGGGCTGTGTTGTCTGGAGCTGTGTGCTCCTGGTAGGGTCTCCCATGGCAAAGTGGTCTCAGGTGAGGGGCCAGACAAAGAATGGTTCAAAAACCCTATGAAAAAGCGAGGTAGAGAGGGAGTGACCCTGCCCGGAGGAGGCCCGGCGCCACCCCTTCTGGAGCAAGGCCCAGATGGAGGACTCGTCAGCAAGCGCCTGGTGGCCGGGTTTGCCACGGAGCCCGGTCGGGCACAGCCCGAAGAAGCCACGTGGCCCCCCTATCTCCATCCCATGGGCCCACCACCTGTGGGAGGAACCGCTGGGGTCGGGTGCGCTGCCACATGGGTGGCGACGAAGGTCAGGGACCTCGACGGACCAGACCCGTGCGGCAGAGGCTGGCTCTGGGGACGTGGAACGTCACCTCTCTGTGGGGGAAGGAGCCGGAACTTGTGCGGGAGGTGGGCGCTACCAGTTAGATCTGGTGGGGCTTACCTCTATGCACAGTCTCGGTTCTGGAACCGCATACTACTGGATAGGGGTTGGACTCTGTCCTACTCGGAGTTGCTCAGGGTGTGAGGCGCCGGGCGGGTGTGGGGATACTCACAAACCCCGGCTGAGCGCCGGCGTTGGAGAGTTTACCCCGTGGACGAGGGTCGCCTCCCTATGCCTGGGGTGATGGGGGGGAAAACTCTGACTGTTGTTTGTGCATATGCACCAAACAAGAGTTCGGAGTATTTGGCCTTCTTGGAGACCTTGAATGGAGTCCTGTATGGGGCTCCAGTAGGGGACTCCATAGTTCTGCTGGGGGACTTCAACGCACACGTGGGCAATGATGGAGATACTTGGAGAGGCGTGATTGGGAGGAACGGCCTCCCTGATCTAAACCAGAGTGGTTGTCTGTTGTTGGACTTCTGTGCTAGTCATGGATTGTCCATAACAAACACCATGTTTGAACATAGGGATGCTCATAAGTGTACGTGGTACCAGAGCACCCTAGGCCAAAGGTCAATGATCGATTTTATAATCGTTTCATCTGATCTGAGGCCGTATGTTTAGGACACTCGGGTGAAGAGAGGGGCAGAGCAGTCAACTGATCACCATCTGGTGTTGAGCTGGGTCAGGGGATGGGGGAGGACTCTGGACAGACCTGGTAAGCCCAAACGCGTAGTGCGGGTAAATTGGGAACGTCTGGAGGAGGCCCCTGTCCGACGGACTTTCAACTCACACATCCGGCGGAGCTTTTCGTGCATCCCTGTGGAGGCTGGGGGCATTGAACCTGAGTGGACAATGTTCAAAGTTTCCATTGCTGAAGCTGCGGCGGCGAGCTGTGGTCTTAGGGTCTTAGATGCCTAAAGGGGCGGTAACCCACGAACACCTTGGTGGACACCGGTGGTCAGGGAAGCCGTCCGACTGAAGAAGGAGTCCTTCCGAGATATGTTATCCCGGAGGACTCCGGAGGCAGTTGCAGGGTACTGACGGCCCAAAGGGCTGCAGCCTCTGCCGTGACAGAGGCAAAGCAGCGGGTGTGGCAGAAGTTCGGAGAAGACATGGAGAAGGACTTTCGGTCGGCACCAAGGTGCTTCTGGAAAACCGTTCACCACCTCAGGAGGGGGAAGCGGGGAATCATCCAAGCTGTATACAGTAAGGATGGGATGTTGTTGACCTCAACTGGGGAGGTAATAGAGCGGTGGAAGGAGTACTTTGAGGAACTCCTAAATACAGCTGGCACGCCCTCTGTGGTAGAGGCAGAGCTAGAGGATGATGGGGGATCAATTTCCCTGGTGGAAGTCGCTGAGGTAGTCAAACAACTCCACAGCGGCAAAGCCCCAGGGATTGATGAGATCCGTCCAGAAATGCTGAAAGCTCTGGGTGTGGAGGGGATGTCTTGGTTGACACGCCTCTTCAACATTGCGTGGAAGTCTGGGACGGTGCCTAAGGAGTGGCAGACCGGGGTGGTGGTTCCCCTCTTCAAAAAGGGGGACCAGAGGGTGTATGCCAATTACAGGGGTATCACACTTCTCAGCCTCCCTGGTAAAGTCTACTCCAAGGTGCTGGAAAGGAGGGTTCGGCCGATAGTCGAACCTCGGATTGAAGAGGAACAATGCGGATTCCGTCCTGGCCGTGGAACAACGGATCAGATCTTCACTCTTGCAAGGATCTTGGAGGGGGCCTGGGAGTATGCCCAACCAGTCTGCATGTGTTTTGTGGATCTGGAGAAGGCGTATGACGGGGTCCCCTGGGAGAAATTGTGGGAGGTGCTGCGGGAGTATGGGGTGAGGGGGTCCCTTCTCAGGGCCATCCAATCTCTGTATGACCAAAGCGAGAGCTGTGTCCGGGTTCTCGGCAGTAAGTCGGACTCGTTCCAGGTGAGGGTTGGCCTCCGCCAGGGCTGCGCTTTGTCACCAATCTTGTTTGTAATATTTATGGACAGGATATCGAGGCGTAGTCGGGGCGGGGAGGGGTTGCAGTTCGGTGGGCTCGGGATCTTATTGCTGCTTTTTGCAGATGATGTGGTCCTGATGGCGTCATCGGTCTGTGACCTTCAGCACTCATTGGATCAGTTCGCCGCCGAGTGTGAAGCGGCTGGGATGAGGATCAGCACCTCTAAATCTGAGGCCATGGTTCTCAGCAGGAAACCAATGGAGTGCTTTCTTCAGGTGGGGAGTGAGTCCTTACCCCAAGTGAAGGAGTTTAAGTACCTTGGGGTCTTGTTCGCGAGTGAGGGGACCATGGAGCGTGAGATTGGTCGGAGAATCGGAGCAGCCGGTGCGGTATTACATTCTGTTTATCGCATCGTTGTGACGAAAAGAGAGCTGAGCCAGAAGGCAAAACTCTCGATTTACCGGGCAATTTTTGTTCCTACCCTCACCTATGGTCATGAAGGCTGGGTCATGACCGAAAGAACGAGATCCAGAGTACAAGCGGCCGAAATGGGTCTCCTCTGGAGGGTGGCTGGCGTCTCCCTTAGAGATAGGGTGAGAAGCTCAGTCATCCGAGAGGAACTCGGAGTAGAGCCGCTGCTCCTTCGCGTCGAATGGAGCCAGTTGAGGTGGTTCGGGCATCTGGTGAGGATGCCTCCTGGGCGCCTCCCTAGGGAGGTGTTCCAGGCACGTCCAGCTGGGAGGAGGCCTCGGGGAAGACCCAGGACTAGGTGGAGAGATTATATCTCCAACCTGGACGTCATGGTTTGAAATCATGCATGGCACGGAAGGTTCCCCTGCTTAAACCAGCACATGTCAAGGCCCGTCTTAAGTTTGCCAATGACCATTTGGATGATCCAGAGGAGTCATGGGAGAAAGTCATGTGGTCAGATGAGACCAAAATAGAACTTTTTGGTCATAATTCCACTAACTGTGGTTGGAGGAAGAAGAATGATGAGTACCATCCCAAGAACACCATCCCTACTGTGAAGCATGGGGGTGGTAGCATCATGCTTTCGGGGTGTTTTTCTGCACATGGGACAGGGCGACTGCACTGTATTAAGGAGAGGAGGACCGGGGCCATGTATTGCGAGACTTTGGGGAACAACCTCCTTCCCTCAGTTAGAGCCTTGAAGATGGGTCGAGGCTGGGTCTTCCAACATGACAATGACCTGAAGCACACAGCCAGGAGAACCAAGGAGGGGCTCTGGAAGAAGCAGATCAAGGTCCTGGCGTGGCCTAGCCAGTCTCCAGACCTAAACCTAATAGAGAATCTTTGGAGGGAGCTCAAACTCTGTGTTTCTCAGCAACAGCCCAGAAACCTGACTGATCTAGAGAAGATATGTGTGGAGGAGTGGGCCAAAATCCCTTCTGCAGTGTGTCAAACCTGGTGAAGAACTACAGGAAACGTTTGACCTTTGGAACTGCAAACAAAGGCTACTGTACGAAATATTAACATTGATTTTCTCAGGTGTTCAAATACTTATTTGCAGCTGTATCATACAAATAAATAGTTAAAAAATCATAGATTGTGATTTCTGGATGTTTTTTTAGATTATGTCTCTCACAGTGGACATGCACCTACGATGACAATTTCAGACCCCTCCATGATTTCTAAGTGGGAGAACTTGCAAAATAGCAGGGTGTTCAAATACTTATTTTCCTCAATGTATACCACGTTGGTTCTGTTAATTAATCTGCAGTCTAATGTTGGAGCGCTGGGTGGAGCATTGCCTTTAGGAAGGCATAAAGGTAATCAGCCACAGGTACACAGGTGTGTGGAAACAGGGGAACGCACACAGCTTTCACCGTGTCAGTCGTGTCAGGTTTGTGTGTCACTGATTTGTGTGCAAAGGAAAATGAATGGAACTAAACCAGAAATGAAATGGACTAATGATTGTGCGACGGTGAGCAGGCCGTCATGAGAATAAATGGGTCACAGCTCCCGAAATGCAGACAGATTATGGACGTTGATTATTGGCACGCAGAACACGCGTCCAAGCAAGTTCTCCCCTGGTCCCCCCTCATTGGCCTAATGTAGAAGTTGATTAAAAAATCATGTAATATTATTATACAACTATTACCACCAAAATAAAAGTATTAATCAAACCGTTTTTATATTATGAACCTGAATGGTAAAAAAAGAAAGAATGTAATTTATTTTTGTAATATAGTGGTGAAGTAGGAGGCCTGTTGTTCTTGGTGATGTTTAGCAGTTATGGTCCGTGAGATTTATTATTGGGAAAGATAAGTTGAGGAATAAATCCTGTAATTTTCAGCCTGATGGTCCTCATTATGACTGATTTACTGTATTTTAAATCTGTTAAATATTATGACTGATTTACTGTATTTTAAATAGGAAATGAAATGGAAAAAAAAAAAAAAAGCTTTTTAATATTAAATATTTTATCAATTTTATCAATGCAGCTCTTACAGAGTTTTAAGTGAGATCAACACACCTAATGAAACCTGGTGAGTGTTTGTTTAACAGTGATGTCATTTACATACATCAGGTCTTCGTGGTCCTGGTATTATACAGATGTTTCGGTCTCGAGACAAAAATATACATGATCAACATTAGCCTCAAGAGGGTAAAACACGACCTAAAAGGCTGAATAAAATATTAATGCCTATGAAATATTAATTACTTGACAAAGTTTAAGAGACATTTTAATATCCTGTTCATTGATCAAACTTTAACTGTTTAATAAAAGTACTCACCAACAACAAGCTCAATGTTGAATGTTTGAGGTGTTTGAAGACGAGGAAAATCACAGCTGTATTCTCCACTGTCAGATATCTTTGTATTTCTGATGATTATGGAGGCGTTGCCGTGTTTCAGTTCATCTTGAAAATGAGAGACTCGACCTTTGAACTCGTCACTCTGACCACCTCGACCGTTGTTGTAATGAAAGCCTGCGTTATACTGGAACACCTCCCTCCGACCTTTATCTTTCTGACGAGCTTTCTTCCAGTCAAAGAATTTAAACTCAATGTTCTCCTTGGTGCTGAGGGAGCAGGGTAACACAGCATCACTGTCTTCTTCCACTTTGATGACCTTTGACGGCTCTGGAAGATAAAATGAAGTATTAATTGGAATGTCCTCCTTGTTGCTGAGAGAGCAGGGTAACACAGCATCACTGCCATGTTTCACGGTCACTCTGACTTTTGGCTCTGGAAGATAAAAACAGGTATTAATCAGTATGTTTACATGTAGAGTAATTAGGTTAAGACAGACTTAAACAGGCTTGTTTTATGGCCTTGTTTTGCAAATTTTACACTGGTCTTAAGCATGCCATGACAAATTAATAACAATGAATAACTTTCTCTATTTCCCAAATAATGTTGACCATCAACTCGGTATAGGCCTCTCTCTCTCTCTCTCTCTCTCTCTCTCTCTGCAGATTGTGGACTTTCAATAATGTGATTGTATGAACTTCAGAGTTGAGCTGAGTTAGAAATGTTACAGACGTGCTTTTCTTTCCTCAGATTCCTACCATGACTTTTCTTCCTGGGCAAAAACTAACAACTTATTTTTATAAGGTGACAATTGGTCGAAGTTTGTCTTGTTCCACTGTCCCTGAATGGTGAAACAAGTAAAGTGAACACCACTGCACCACAAATACGTCAGATATGATAAACATCTGAAAAACTTGTTGTCATTACAAATATTATTATCTATCAGATCAGGAAGAATCAACACAAACAGGTATTTCTACTTGGGTTCAAAGAAATGAGCAGCTACTAGCCAGTCAGAGGAAGAGTATGAGGGTCCTGAGAGTACCTAGGTAAGGACTACTAGCCAGTCAGAAGCAGAGTATGAGGGCCCTGACAGTACCTAGGTAAGGACTACTAGCCAGTCAGAAGCAGAGTATGAGGGCCCTGACAGTACCTAGGTAAGGACTACTAGCCAGTCAGAAGCAGAGTATGAGGGCCCTGACAGTACCTAGGTAAGGACTACTAGCCAGTCAGAAGCAGAGTATGAGGGCCCTGACAGTACCTAGGTAAGGTCTACTAGCCAGTCAGAAGCAGACAGATTACATGACAGCTGTTTGTAAAAACTGTCATGTAATCGGTCTCTAGTTTGTAATATGATGGTGAAGTAGGAGTCCTGTTCTTTTTGGGGATGTTTTGGCAGTTATGGTCCATGAGATTTTGTATTTGGTAAGATAAGTTGAGGGATAAATCCTGTAATGTTCAGCCTGATGGTTCTCATTATGACTGATTTACTGTATTTTAAATAGGAAGCAAAATGGAAAAAATAAGAAAGTTTCCATTATTTTGTGTTAAATATTTTATCAGTTCAATTCTTTCAGAGCCTGAAGTGAGATACTTTAAAACTTTAAAAACTGTTTCAAAGAAACTGTTTTATCTTGCAGACATATTTAAATGTTTAAAAATGAGCAAACATAATAAAAATACTCACCAACAACAAGCTTAATGTAGAAAGTTTGACGTGGCTGAAGACGAGGAAAATAACAGCTGTATTCTCCACTGTCAGATAGCTTTGTATTTCTGATGGTTATGGAGGCGTCGCCGTGTTTAAGTTTATCTTGGAAATGAGAGACTCGACCTTTGAACTCGTCACTCTGACCTCTGTTATCGATGCCTTTGTCATACAGGAACACTTCCTTCTGACCTTCATCTTTCTGAGGAGCTTTCCTCCAGAGAAACAGTTTCAACTCAATGTCCTCCTTGGTGCTGAGAGAGCAGGGTAACACAGCATCAGCCCCTCTTTCCACATTGATGACTGCTGGCCCTGGAAGATAACATCATGTAGGTTTACTTTACAGACATAAAAAAGGAGGACTGAATTTTTTAAAAACTATATTTAAAATGAAATTTTATTATGTATTTTACACACTTGTGTACTGTAATTTTAATTAGTAATCATTTTAATCAATTAGTAACATTTTCTATGCAGGACTGAGACAGTGTGATATTAGTACTTTTACTAAAGTATCTGAACACTTTAATTAGTAATCTCAACACTGGTATGTTGTAAGGATCAAATGATTCTGACGTTGTCTGTGACTGTTATTTTGTTGTCTTTATACTGCCTTTTTTAATATTTTTTTTTTGCTAAAACTGCTGCTGGAATTTTTAATTTCCTCGCGGAAGTCATCCCAACAGGATTAATAAAGAGAAGTGTAAGTCCGTCAGTCGCCTTTATATATTACAAAGTTAGTCATTCTTACCGTTTTTATCACCAAGTGTTTTCCCGGTCAAACACAGAAGACACAAACACAGCAGATCCACTAGATGCTTCATATTTGTCGATTAATTACTGGAACAAATACGGAGCTCTTCTTTTAAATAATGGCGAACAGGTGTTGAGGTTTTTACTTTCGGTTTAAGCCACCAAGCCCTCCTCGGAGCAGCGGGGGGGGGCTCTGCCGCCATCTTGTGTCTTCTTACTGCAGTTACACAAGTCTTATGTCCTCATCTGTCCTGTCTCTTGCAAGTAGATGATTCAAAACTGAATTTCCAGAGCCTGTTTTTGGAAGCTGGTCTGTTTTAAGGTCCGTGTATTGGACTCCTTTACGTTCCTGTTCATTAATTTATTCTGCGTTATTAATAGGCCTAATCTATTATAGAGCCTATCCAGGACAGCTACTCACCTGTCACCTGTCCTGCACTTTAAATTATTCCTTTATGGATTTACGTTGTATGCTAACGCTATTCTGAAGTTAATGCAGCCTTATAATGTGTGAATGGGTAGTTAGCACATTGTTCATGTGTTGTATAGTTTAAGATAGTTTAGTAGATTATAGCTCCTTTTTTTCTGTTCAGTTTTCACTCCATTTCAGCTGCCTGAAGCTAATATAAGGAGCAAGGCGCTCATCGTCCTGGCTCGTGAATTTGAGTTTGGCTTTCTGTTAAACTGTGTCAACGTACTGGACGTGTTAACACACAGGGAGAACAGGACACAGTATCATTTCAGACAGAACAATCAATCCATAACAAAGGAATACTTTAAAGTGCAGGACAGGTGACAGGTGAGTAGCTGTCCTGGATAGGCTCTATAATAGATTAGGCCTATTAACGCAGAATAAATTAATGAACAGGAACGTAAAGGAGTCCAATACACGGACCTTAAAACAGACCAGCTTCCAAAAACAGGCTCTGGAAATTCAGTTTTGAATCATCTACTTGCAAGAGACAGGACAGATGAGGACATAAGACTTGTGTAACTGCAGTAAGAAGACACAAGATGGCGAGCCCCCCCTGCTGCTCCGAGGAGGGCTTGGTGGCTTAAACCGAAAGTAAAACCTCAACACCTGTTCGCCATTATTTTAAAAGAAGAGCTCCGTATTTGTTCCAGTAATTAATCGACAAAATCATGAAGCATCTAGTGGATCTGCTGTGTTTGTGTCTTCTGTGTTTGACCGGGAAAACACTTGGTGATAAAAACGGTAAGAATGACTAACTTTGTAATATATAAAGGCGACTGACGGACTTAGACTTCTCTTCATTAATCCTGTTGGGATGACGTCCGCGAGGAAATTAAAAATTCCAGCAGCAGTTTTAGCAAAAAAAAAATATTAAAAAAGGCAGTATAAAGACAACTAAATAACAGTCACAGACAACGTCAGAATCATTTGATCCATACAACACACCAGTGTTGAGATTACTAATTAAAGTGTTCAGATACTTTAGTAAAAGTACTAATATCACACTGTCTCAGTCCTGCATAGAAAATGTTACTCAAGTAAAAGTAAAATAAAAGGTACTTAATGTTAAAGTACTCCATGCAGATAAACTCTCACATTCAAGACACTGGAAACATGACAGGTTTTTATGTGAAATTACTGTACACAAGTGTGTAAAATAATAGTTTTTAAAAAATTCAGTCCTCCTTTTTTATGTCTGTAAAGTAAACCTACATGATGTTATCTTCCAGGGCCAGCAGTCATCAATGTGGAAAGAGGGGCTGATGCTGTGTTACCCTGCTCTCTCAGCACCAAGGAAGAAATTGAGTTGAAACTGTTTGTCTGGAGGAAAGCTCCTCAGAAAGATGAAGGTCAGAAGGAAGTGTTCCTGTATGACAAAGGCATCAATAACAGAGGTCAGAGTGACGAGTTCAAAGGTCGAGTCTCTCATTTCCAAGATAAACTTAAACACGGCGACGCCTCCATAACCATCAGAAATACAAAGCTATCTGACAGTGGAGAATACAGCTGTTATTTTCCTCGTCTTCAGCCACGCCAAACTTTCTACATTAAGCTTGTTGTTGGTGAGTATTTTTTTGTAGGTACTGTCAGGACCCTCATACTCTGCTCCTGACTGGCTAGTAGTCCTTACCTAGGTACTGTCAGGACCATCATACTCTGCTCCTGACTGGCTAGTAGTCCTTACCTAGGTACTGTCAGGACCATCATACTCTGCTTCTGACTGGCTAGTAGTCCTTACCTAGGTACTGTCAGGGCCCTCATACTCTGCTTCTGACTGGCTAGTAGTCCTTACCTAGGTACTGTCAGGGCCCCATACTCTGCTTCTGACTGGCTAGTAGTCCTTACCTAGGTACTGTCAGGGCCCTCATTATCTGCTTCTGACTGGCTAGTAGTCCTTACCTAGGTACTGTCAGGGCCCTCATACTCTGCTTCTGACTGGCTAGTAGTCCTTACCTAGTTACTGTCAGGGCCTCATACTCTGCTTCTGACTGGCTAGTAGTCCTTACCTAGGTACTGTCAGGGCCCTCATACTCTGCTTCTGACTGGCTAGTAGTCCTTACCTAGGTACTGTCAGGGCCCTCATACTCTGCTTCTGACTGGCTAGTAGTCCTTACCTAGGTACTGTCAGGCACGCCCTCATACTCTGCCTCTGACTGGCTAGTAGTCCTTACCTAGGTACTGTCAGGGCCCTCATACTCTGCTTCTGACTGGCTATTAGTCCTTACCTAGGTACTGTCAAGACCCTCATACTCTGCTCCTGACTGGGTAGTAGTCCTTACCTAGGTACTGTCAGGGCCCTCATACTCTGCTCCTGACTGGCTAGTAGTCCTTACCTAGGTACTGTCAGGGCCCTCATACTCTGCTTCTGACTGGCTAGTAGTCCTTACCTAGGTACTGTCAGGGCCCTCATACTCTGCTCCTGACTGGCTAGTAGTCCTTACCTAGGTACTGTCAGGACCCTCATACTCTGCTCCTGACTGGCTAGTAGTCCTTACCTAGGTACTGTCAGGGCCCCTCATACTCTGCTCTGACTGGCTAGTAGTCCTTACCTAGGTACTGTCAGGACCCTCATACTCTGCTTCTGACTGGCTAGTAGTCCTTACCTAGGTACCTGTCAGGGCCCTCATACCTGCTCCTGACTGGCTAGTAGTCCTTACCTAGGTACTGTCAGGGCCCTCATACTCTGCTCCTGACTGGCTAGTAGTCCTTACCTAGGTACTGTCAGGGCCCTCATACTCTGCTTCTGACTGGCTAGTAGTCCTTACCTAGGTACTGTCAGGGCCCTCATACTCTGCTTCTGACTGGCTAGTAGTCCTTACCTAGGTACTGTCAGGGCCCTCATACTCTGCTTCTGACTTGCTAGTAGTCTTTTCCTAGGTACTGTCAGGGCCCTCATACTCTGCCTCTGACTGGCTAGTAGTCCTTACCTAGGTACTGTCAGGGCCCTCATACTCTGCTTCTGACTGGCTAGTAGTCCTTACCTAGGTACTGTCAGGACCCTCATACTCTGCTCCTGACTGGGTAGTAGTCCTTACCTAGGTACTGTCAGGGCCCTCATACTCTGCTTCTGACTGGCTAGTAGTCCTTACCTAGGTACTGTCAGAGCCCTCATACTCTGCTCCTGACTGGGTAGTAGTCCTTACCTAGGTACTGTCAGGGCCCTCATACTCTGCTTCTGACTGGCTAGTAGTCCTTACCTAGGTACTGTCAGAGCTCTCATACTCTGCTTCTGACTGGCTAGTAGTCCTTACCTAGGTACTGTCAGGGCCCTCATACTCTGCTTCTGACTGGCTAGTAGTCCTTACCTAGGTACTGTCAGGGCCCTCATACTCTGCTTCTGACTGGCTAGTAGTCCTTACCTAGGTACTGTCAGAGCCCTCATACTCTGCTTCTGACTGGCTAGTAGTCCTTACCTAGGTACTGTCAGGGCCCTCATACTCTGCTTCTGACTGGCTAGTAGTCCTTACCTAGGTACTGTCAGGGCCCTCATACTCTGCTTCTGACTGGCTAGTAGTCCTTACCTAGGTACTGTCAGGGCCCTCATACTCTGCTTCTGACTGGCTAGTAGTCCTTACCTAGGTACTGTCAGGGCCCTCATACTCTGCTTCTGACTGGCTAGTAGTCCTTACCTAGTTACTGTCAGGGCCCTCATACTCTGCTTCTGACTGGCTAGTAGTCCTTACCTAGGTACTGTCAGGGCCCTCATACTCTGCTTCTGACTGGCTAGTAGTCCTTACCTAGGTACTGTCAGGGCCCTCATACTCTGCTTCTGACTGGCTAGTAGTCCTTACCTAGGTACTGTCAGGGCCCTCATACTCTGCTCCTGACTGGCTAGTAGTCCTTACCTAGGTACTGTCAGGGCCCTCATACTCTGCTCCTGACTGGCTAGTAGTCCTTACCTAGGTACTGTCAGGACCCCTCATACTCTGCTCCTGACTGGCTAGTAGTCCTTACCTAGGTACTGTCAGGGCCCTCATACTCTGCTTCTGACTGGCTAGTAGTCCTTACCTAGGTACTGTCAGGGCCCTCATACTCTGCTCCCTGACTGGCTAGTAGTCCTTACCTAGGTACTGTCAGGGCCCTCATACTCTGCTCCTGACTGGCTAGTAGTCCTTACCTAGGTACTGTCAGGACCCTCATACTCTGCTTCTGACTGGCTAGTAGTCCTTACCTAGGTACTGTCAGGGCCCTCATACTCTGCTTCTGACTGGCTAGTAGTCCTTACCTAGGTACTGTCAGGGCCCTCATACTCTGCTTCTGACTGGCTAGTAGTCCTTACCTAGGTACTGTCAGGGCCCTCATACTCTGCTTCTGACTGGCTAGTAGTCCTTTCCTAGGTACTGTCAGGGCCCTCATACTCTGCCTCTGACTGGCTAGTAGTCCTTACCTAGGTACTGTCATGGCCCTCATACTCTGCTTCTGACTGGCTAGTAGTCCTTACCTAGGTACTGTCAGGACCCTCATACTCTGCTCCTGACTGGGTAGTAGTCCTTACCTAGGTACTGTCAGGGCCCTCATACTCTGCTTCTGACTGGCTAGTAGTCCTTACCTAGGTACTGTCAGAGCCCTCATACTCTGCTCCTGACTGGGTAGTAGTCCTTACCTAGGTACTGTCAGGGCCCTCATACTCTGCTTCTGACTGGCTAGTAGTCCTTACCTAGGTACTGTCAGAGCCCTCATACTCTGCTTCTGACTGGCTAGTAGTCCTTACCTGGGTACTGTCAGGGCCCCCCCATACTCTGCTTCTGACTGGCTAGTAGTCCTTACCTAGGTACTGTCAGGGCCCTCATACTCTGCTTCTGACTGGCTAGTAGTCCTTACCTAGGTACTGTCAGAGCCCTCATACTCTGCTTCTGACTGGCTAGTAGTCCTTACCTAGGTACTGTCAGGGCCCTCATACTCTGCTTCTGACTGGCTAGTAGTCCTTACCTAGGTACTGTCAGGGCCCTCATACTCTGCTTCTGACTGGCTAGTAGTCCTTACCTAGGTACTGTCAGGGCCCTCATACTCTGCTTCTGACTGGCTAGTAGTCCTTACCTAGGTACTGTCAGGGGCCCCTCATACTCTGCTTCTGACTGGCTGTAGTCCTTACCTAGGTACTGTCAGGGCCCTCATACTCTGCTTCTGACTGGCTAGTAGTCCTTACCTAGGTACTGTCAGGGCCCCATCATACTCTGCTTCTGACTGGCTAGTAGTCCTTACCTAGGTACTGTCAGGGCCCTCATACTCTGCTTCTGACTGGCTAGTAGTCCTTACCTAGGTACTGTCAGGGCACGCCTCATACTCTGCCTCTGACTGGCTAGTAGTCCTTACCTAGGTACTGTCAGGGCACGCCCTCATACTCTGCCTCTGACTGGCTAGTAGTCCTTACCTAGGTACTGTCAGGGCCCTCATACTCTGCTTCTGACTGGCTATTAGTCCTTACCTAGGTACTGTCAGGACCCTCATACTCTGCTCCTGACTGGGTAGTAGTCCTTACCTAGGTACTGTCAGGGCCCTCATACTCTGCTTCTGACTGGCTAGTAGTCCTTACCTAGGTACTGTCAGGACCCTCATACTCTGCTTCTGACTGGCTAGTAGTCCTTACCTAGGTACTGTCAGGGCCCTCATACTCTGCTTCTGACTGGCTAGTAGTCCTTACCTAGGTACTGTCAGGGCCCTCATACTCTGCCTTTGATTGGCTAGTAGTCCTTACCTAGGTACTGTCAGGGCCCTCATACTCTGCTACTGACTGGCTAGTAGTCCTTACCTAGGTACTGTCAGGGCCCTCATACTCTGCTTCTGACTGACTGGCTAGTAGTCCTTACCTAGGTACTGTCAGGGCCCATACTCTGCTTCTGACTGGCTAGTAGTCCTTACCTAGGTACTGTCAGGGCCCTCATACTCTGCTTCTGACTGGCTAGTAGTCCTTACCTAGGTACTGTCAGGGCACGCCCTCATACTCTGCCTCTGACTGGCTAGTAGTCCTTACCTAGGTACTGTCAGGGCCCTCATACTCTGCTTCTGACTGGCTATTAGTCCTTACCTAGGTACTGTCAGGACCCTCATACTCTGCTCCTGACTGGCTAGTAGTCCTTACCTAGTTACTGTCAGGGTCCTCATACTCTGCTTCTGACTGGCTAGTAGTCCTTACCTAGGTACTGTCAGGGCCCTCATACTCTGCTTCTGACTGGCTAGTAGTCCTTACCTAGGTACTGTCAGGGCCCTCATACTCTGCTCCTGACTGGCTAGTAGTCCTTACCTAGGTACTGTCAGGGCCCTCATACTCTGCTCCTGACTGGCTAGTAGTCCTTACCTAGGTACTGTCAGGACCCTCATACTCTGCTTCTGACTGGCTAGTAGTCCTTACCTAGGTACTGTCAGGGCCCTCATACTCTGCTTCTGACTGGCTAGTAGTCCTTACCTAGGTACTGTCAGGGCCCTCATACTCTGCCTCTGACTGGCTAGTAGTCCTTACCTAGGTACTGTCAGGGCCCTCATACTCTGCCTCTGACTGGCTAGTAGTCCTTACCTAGGTACTGTCAGGGCACGCCCTCATACTCTGCCTCTGACTGGCTAGTAGTCCTCTAGGTACTGTCAGGACCCCTCATACTCTGCTCCTGACTGGGTAGTAGTCCTTACCTAGGTACTGTCAGGGCCCTCATACTCTGCTTCTGACTGGCTAGTAGTCCTTACCTAGGTACTGTCAGGACCCTCATACTCTGCTTCTGACTGGCTAGTAGTCCTTACCTAGGTACTGTCAGGGCCCTCATACTCTGCCTCTGACTGGCTAGTAGTCCTTACCTAGGTACTGTCAGGGCCCTCATACTCTGCTTCTGACTGGCTAGTAGTCCTTACCTAGGTACTGTCAGGACCCTCATATTCTGCTCCTGACTGGGTAGTAGTCCTTACCTAGGTACTGTCAGGGCCCTCATACTCTGCTTCTGACTGGCTAGTAGTCCTTACCTAGGTACTGTCAGAGCCCTCATACTCTGCTTCTGACTGGCTAGTAGTCCTTACCTAGGTACTGTCAGAGCCCTCATACTCTGCTTCTGACTGGCTAGTAGTCCTTACCTAGGTACTGTCAGGGCCCCTCATACTCTGCTTCTGACTGGCTAGTAGTCCTTACCTAGGTACTGTCAGAGCCCTCATACTCTGCTTCTGACTGGCTAGTAGTCCTTACCTAGGTACTGTCAGGGCCCTCATACTCTGCTCCTGACTGGCTAGTAGTCCTTACCTAGGTACTGTCAGGGCCCTCATACTGCTCCTGACTGGCTAGTAGTCCTTACCTAGGTACTGTCAGGACCCTCATACTCTGCTTCTGACTGGCTAGTAGTCCTTACCTAGGTACTGTCAGGGCCCTCATACTCTGCTTCTGACTGGCTAGTAGTCCTTACCTAGGTACTGTCAGGGCCCTCATACTCTGCCTCTGACTGGCTAGTAGTCCTTACCTAGGTACTGTCAGGGCCCTCATACTCTGCCTCTGACTGGCTAGTAGTCCTTACCTAGGTACTGTCAGGGCACGCCCTCATACTCTGCCTCTGACTGGCTAGTAGTCCTTACCTAGGTACTGTCAGGACCCTCATACTCTGCTCCTGACTGGGTAGTAGTCCTTACCTAGGTACTGTCAGGGCCCTCATACTCTGCTTCTGACTGGCTAGTAGTCCTTACCTAGGTACTGTCAGGACCCTCATACTCTGCTTCTGACTGGCTAGTAGTCCTTATCTAGGTACTGTCAGGGCCCTCATACTCTGCCTCTGACTGGCTAGTAGTCCTTACCTAGGTACTGTCAGGGCCCTCATACTCTGCTTCTGACTGGCTAGTAGTCCTTACCTAGGTACTGTCAGGACCCTCATATTCTGCTCCTGACTGGCTAGTAGTCCTTACCTAGGTACTGTCAGGGCCCTCATACTCTGCTTCTGACTGGCTAGTAGTCCTTACCTAGGTACTGTCAGGGCCCTCATACTCTGCTTCTGACTGGCTAGTAGTCCTTACCTAGGTACTGTCAGAGCCCTCATACTCTGCTTCTGACTGGCTAGTAGTCCTTACCTAGGTACTGTCAGGGCCCTCATACTCTGCTTCTGACTGGCTAGTAGTCCTTACCTAGGTACTGTCAGGCCCTCATACTCTGCTTCTGACTGGCTAGTAGTCCTTACCTAGGTACTGTCAGAGCCCTCATACTCTGCTTCTGACTGGCTAGTAGTCCTTACCTAGGTACTGTCAGGCCCTCATACTCTGCTTCTGACTGGCTAGTAGTCCTTACCTAGGTACTGTCAGGGCCCTCATACTCTGCTTCTGACTGGCTAGTAGTCCTTACCTAGGTACTGTCAGGGCCCTCATACTCTGCTTCTGACTGGCTAGTAGTCCTTACCTAGGTACTGTCAGGGCCCTCATACTCTGCTTCTGACTGGCTAGTAGTCCTTACCTAGGTACTGTCAGGGCCCTCATACTCTGTTTCTGACTGGCTAGTAGTCCTTACCTAGGTACTGTCAGGGCCCTCATACTCTGCTTCTGACTGGCTAGTAGTCCTTACCTAGGTACTGTCAGAGCCCCTCATACTCTGCTCCTGACTGGCTAGTAGTCCTTACCTAGGTACTGTCAGGGGCCCTCATACTCTGCTTCTGACTGGCTAGTAGTCCTTACCTAGGTACTGTCAGGGGCCCATACTCTGCTTCTGACTGGCTAGTAGTCCTTACCTAGGTACTGTCAGGGCCCTCATACTCTGCTTCTGACTGGCTAGTAGTCCTTACCTAGGTACTGTCAGGGCCCTCATACTCTGCTTCTGACTGGCTAGTAGTCCTTACCTAGGTACTGTCAGAGCCCTCATACTCTGCTTCTGACTGGCTAGTAGTCCTTACCTAGGTACTGTCAGAGCCCTCATACTCTGCTTCTGACTGGCTAGTAGTCCTTACCTAGGTACTGTCAGGGCCCTCATACTCTGCTTCTGACTGGCTAGTAGTCCTTACCTAGGTACTGTCAGGGCCCTCATACTCTGCTTCTGACTGGCTAGTAGTCCTTACCTAGGTACTGTCAGGGCCCTCATTATCTGCTTCTGACTGGCTAGTAGTCCTTACCTAGGTACTGTCAGGGCCCTCATACTCTGCTTCTGACTGGCTATTAGTCCTTACCTAGGTACTGTCAAGACCCTCATACTCTGCTCCTGACTGGGTAGTCCTTACCTAGGTACTGTCAGGGCCCTCATACTCTGCTTCTGACTGGCTAGTAGTCCTTACCTAGGTACTGTCAGGGCCCTCATACTCTGCTTCTGACTGGCTAGTAGTCCTTACCTAGGTACTGTCAGGGCCCTCATACTCTGCTTCTGACTGGCTAGTAGTCCTTACCTAGGTACTGTCAGGACCCTCATACTCTGCTCCTGACTGGCTAGTAGTCCTTACCTAGGTACTGTCAGGGCCCTCATACTCTGCTCCTGACTGGCTAGTAGTCCTTACCTAGGTACTGTCAGGACCCTCATACTCTGCTTCTGACTGGCTAGTAGTCCTTACCTAGGTACTGTCAGGGCCCTCATACTCTGCTCCTGACTGGCTAGTAGTCCTTACCTAGGTACTGTCAGGGCCCTCATACTCTGCTCCTGACTGGCTAGTAGTCCTTACCTAGGTACTGTCAGGGCCCTCATACTCTGCTTCTGACTGGCTAGTAGTCCTTACCTAGGTACTGTCAGGGCCCTCATACTCTGCTTCTGACTGGCTAGTAGTCCTTACCTAGGTACTGTCAGGGCCCTCATACTCTGCTTCTGACTGGCTAGTAGTCTTTTCCTAGGTACTGTCAGGGCCCTCATACTCTGCCTCTGACTGGCTAGTAGTCCTTACCTAGGTACTGTCAGGGCCCTCATACTCTGCTTCTGACTGGCTAGTAGTCCTTACCTAGGTACTGTCAGGACCCTCATACTCTGCTTCTGACTGGCTAGTAGTCCTTACCTAGGTACTGTCAGGGCCCTCATACTCTGCTTCTGACTGGCTAGTAGTCCTTACCTAGGTACTGTCAGGCCCTCATACTCTGCTCCTGACTGGCTAGTAGTCCTTACCTAGGTACTGTCAGGGCCCTCATACTCTGCTTCTGACTGGCTAGTAGTCCTTACCTAGGTACTGTCAGGCCCTCATACTCTGCTTCTGACTGGCTAGTAGTCCTTACCTAGGTACTGTCAGGGCCCTCATACTCTGCTTCTGACTGGCTAGTAGTCCTTACCTAGGTACTGTCAGGGCCCTCATACTCTGCTTCTGACTGGCTAGTAGTCCTTACCTAGGTACTGTCAGGGCCCTCATACTCTGCCTCTGACTGGCTAGTAGTCCTTACCTAGGTACTGTCAGGGCCCTCATACTCTGCCTCTGACTGGCTAGTAGTCCTTACCTAGGTACTGTCAGGACCCTCATACTCTGCTCCTGACTGGGTAGTAGTCCTTACCTAGGTACTGTCAGGGCCCTCATACTCTGCTTCTGACTGGCTAGTAGTCCTTACCTAGGTACTGTCAGAGCCCTCATACTCTGCTCCTGACTGGGTAGTAGTCCTTACCTAGGTACTGTCAGGGCCCTCATACTCTGCTTCTGACTGGCTAGTAGTCCTTACCTAGGTACTGTCAGGACCCTCATACTCTGCTTCTGACTGGCTAGTAGTCCTTACCTAGGTACTGTCAGGGCCCTCATACTCTGCTTCTGACTGGCTAGTAGTCCTTACCTAGGTACTGTCAGGGCCCTCATACTCTGCTTCTGACTGGCTAGTAGTCCTTACCTAGGTACTGTCAGGCCCTCATACTCTGCTTCTGACTGGCTAGTAGTCCTTACCTAGGTACTGTCAGGGCCCTCATACTCTGCTTCTGACTGGCTAGTAGTCCTTACCTAGGTACTGTCAGGGCCCTCATACTCTGCTTCTGACTGGCTAGTAGTCCTTACCTAGGTACTGTCAGGGCCCTCATACTCTGCTTCTGACTGGCTAGTAGTCCTTACCTAGGTACTGTCAGGGCCCTCATACTCTGCTTCTGACTGGCTAGTAGTCCTTACCTAGGTACTGTCAGGGCCCTCATACTCTGCTTCTGACTGGCTAGTAGTCCTTACCTAGGTACTGTCAGGGCCCTCATACTCTGCTTCTGACTGGCTAGTAGTCCTTACCTAGGTACTGTCAGGGCCCTCATACTCTGCTTCTGACTGGCTAGTAGTCCTTACCTAGGTACTGTCAGGGCCCATACTCTGCTTCTGACTGGCTAGTAGTCCTTACCTAGGTACTGTCAGGGCACGCCCTCATACTCTGCCTTCTGACTGGCTAGTAGTCCTTACCTAGGTACTGTCAGGGCCCTCATACTCTGCCTTCTGACTGGCTAGTAGTCCTTACCTAGGTACTGTCAGGGCCCTCATACTCTGCTTCTGACTGGCTATTAGTCCTTACCTAGGTACTGTCAGGACCCTCATACTCTGCTCCTGACTGGCTAGTAGTCCTTACCTAGGTACTGTCAGGGCCCTCATACTCTGCTTCTGACTGGCTAGTAGTCCTTACCTAGGTACTGTCAGGACCCTCATACTCTGCTTCTGACTGGCTAGTAGTCCTTACCTAGGTACTGTCAGGGCCCTCATACTCTGCTTCTGACTGGCTAGTAGTCCTTACCTAGGTACTGTCAGGGCCCTCATACTCTGCCTTTGATTGGCTAGTAGTCCTTACCTAGGTACTGTCAGGGCCCTCATACTCTGCTCCTGACTGGCTAGTAGTCCTTACCTAGGTACTGTCAGGGCCCTCATACTCTGCTTCTGACTGGCTAGTAGTCCTTACCTAGGTACTGTCAGGGCCCTCATACTCTGCTTCTGACTGGCTAGTAGTCCTTACCTAGGTACTGTCAGGGCCCTCATACTCTGCTCCTGACTGGCTAGTAGTCCTTACCTAGGTACTGTCAGGACCCTCATACTCTGCTTCTGACTGGCTAGTAGTCCTTACCTAGGTACTGTCAGGGCCCTCATACTCTGCTTCTGACTGGCTAGTAGTCCTTACCTAGGTACTGTCAGGGCCCTCATACTCTGCCTCTGACTGGCTAGTAGTCCTTACCTAGGTACTGTCAGGGCCCTCATACTCTGCCTCTGACTGGCTAGTAGTCCTTACCTAGGTACTGTCAGGGCACGCCCTCATACTCTGCCTCTGACTGGCTAGTAGTCCTTACCTAGGTACTGTCAGGACCCTCATACTCTGCTCCTGACTGGGTAGTAGTCCTTACCTAGGTACTGTCAGGGCCCTCATACTCTGCTTCTGACTGGCTAGTAGTCCTTACCTAGGTACTGTCAGGACCCTCATACTCTGCTTCTGACTGGCTAGTAGTCCTTACCTAGGTACTGTCAGGGCCCTCATACTCTGCCTCTGACTGGCTAGTAGTCCTTACCTAGGTACTGTCAGGGCCCTCATACTCTGCTTCTGACTGGCTAGTAGTCCTTACCTAGGTACTGTCAGGACCCTCATATTCTGCTCCTGACTGGGTAGTAGTCCTTACCTAGGTACTGTCAGGGCCCTCATACTCTGCTTCTGACTGGCTAGTAGTCCTTACCTAGGTACTGTCAGAGCCCTCATACTCTGCTTCTGACTGGCTAGTAGTCCTTACCTAGGTACTGTCAGAGCCCTCATACTCTGCTTCTGACTGGCTAGTAGTCCTTACCTAGGTACTGTCAGGGCACGCCCTCATACTCTGCCTCTGACTGGCTAGTAGTCCTTACCTAGGTACTGTCAGGGCACGCCCTCATACTCTGCCTCTGACTGGCTAGTAGTCCTTACCTAGGTACTGTCAGGGCCCTCATACTCTGCTTCTGACTGGCTATTAGTCCTTACCTAGGTACTGTCAGGACCCTCATACTCTGCTCCTGACTGGGTAGTAGTCCTTTTCCTTTTTTCTAGGTACTGTCAGGGCCCTCATACTCTGCTTCTGACTGGCTAGTAGTCCTTACCTAGGTACTGTCAGGACCCTCATACTCTGCTTCTGACTGGCTAGTAGTCCTTACCTAGGTACTGTCAGGGCCCTCATACTCTGCTTCTGACTGGCTAGTAGTCCTTACCTAGGTACTGTCAGGGCCCTCATACTCTGCCTTTGATTGGCTAGTAGTCCTTACCTAGGTACTGTCAGGGCCCTCATACTCTGCTCCTGACTGGCTAGTAGTCCTTACCTAGGTACTGTCAGGGCCCTCATACTCTGCTTCTGACTGGCTAGTAGTCCTTACCTAGGTACTGTCAGGGCCCTCATACTCTGCTTCTGACTGGCTAGTAGTCCTTACCTAGGTACTGTCAGGGCCCTCATACTCTGCTTCTGACTGGCTAGTAGTCCTTACCTAGGTACTGTCAGGGCCCTCATACTCTGCCTCTGACTGGCTAGTAGTCCTTACCTAGGTACTGTCAGGGCCCTCATACTCTGCTTCTGACTGGCTAGTAGTCCTTACCTAGGTACTGTCAGGACCCTCATATTCTGCTCCTGACTGGGTAGTAGTCCTTACCTAGGTACTGTCAGGGCCCTCATACTCTGCTTCTGACTGGCTAGTAGTCCTTACCTAGGTACTGTCAGAGCCCTCATACTCTGCTTCTGACTGGCTAGTAGTCCTTACCTAGGTACTGTCAGAGCCCTCATACTCTGCTTCTGACTGGCTAGTAGTCCTTACCTAGGTACTGTCAGGGCCCTCATACTCTGCTTCTGACTGGCTAGTAGTCCTTACCTAGGTACTGTCAGAGCCCTCATACTCTGCTTCTGACTGGCTAGTAGTCCTTACCTAGGTACTGTCAGAGCCCTCATACTCTGCTTCTGACTGGCTAGTAGTCCTTACCTAGGTACTGTCAGGGCCCTCATACTCTGCTTCTGACTGGCTAGTAGTCCTTACCTAGGTACTGTCAGGGCCCCTCATACTCTGCCTCTGACTGGCTAGTAGTCCTTACCTAGGTACTGTCAGGGCCCTCATACTCTGCTTCTGACTGGCTAGTAGTCCTTACCTAGGTACTGTCAGGGCCCTCATACTCTGTTTCTGACTGGCTAGTAGTCCTTACCTAGGTACTGTCAGGGCCCTCATACTCTGCTTCTGACTGGCTAGTAGTCCTTACCTAGGTACTGTCAGGGCCCTCATACTCTACTTCTGACTGGCAAGTAGTCCTTACCTAGGTACTGTCAGGGCACGCCCTCATACTCTGCCTCTGACTGGCTAGTAGTCCTTACCTAGGTACTGTCAGGGCCCTCATACTCTGCTTCTGACTGGCTATTAGTCCTTACCTAGGTACTGTCAGGGCACGCCCTCATACTCTGCCTCTGACTGGCTAGTAGTCCTTACCTAGGTACTGTCAGGTCCCTCATACTCTGCTTCTGACTGGCTAGTAGTCCATACCTAGGTACTGTCAGGGCACGCCCTCATACTCTGCCTCTGACTGGCTAGTAGTCCTTACCTAGGTACTGTCAGGGCCCTCATACTCTACTTCTGAATGGCAAGTAGTCCTTACCTAGGTACTGTCAGGGCACGCCCTCATACTCTGCCTCTGACTGGCTAGTAGTCCTTACCTAGGTACTGTCAGGGCCCTCATACTCTGCTTCTGACTGGCTATTAGTCCTTACCTAGGTACTGTCAGGGCCCTCATACTCTGCTTCTGACTGGCAAGTAGTCCTTACCTAGGTACTGTCAGGGCACGCCCTCATACTCTGCCTCTGACTGGCTAGTAGTCCTTACCTAGGTACTGTCAGGACCCTCATACTCTGCTCCTGACTGGGTAGTAGTCCTTACCTAGGTACTGTCAGGGCCCTCATACTCTGCTTCTGACTGGCTATTAGTCCTTACCTAGGTACTGTCAGGGCCCTCATACTCTGCTTCTGACTGGCAAGTAGTCCTTACCTAGGTACTGTCAGGGCACGCCCTCATACTCTGCCTCTGACTGGCTAGTAGTCCTTACCTAGGTACTGTCAGGGCCCTCATACTCTGCTTCTGACTGGCTATTAGTCCTTACCTAGGTACTGTCAGGGCACGCCCTCATACTCTGCCTCTGACTGGCTAGTAGTCCTTACCTAGGTACTGTCAGGTCCCTCATACTCTGCTTCTGACTGGCTAGTAGTCCATACCTAGGTACTGTCAGGGCACGCCCTCATACTCTGCCTCTGACTGGCTAGTAGTCCTTACCTAGGTACTGTCAGGGCCCTCATACTCTACTTCTGACTGGCAAGTAGTCCTTACCTAGGTACTGTCAGGGCACGCCCTCATACTCTGCCTCTGACTGGCTAGTAGTCCTTACCTAGGTACTGTCAGGCCCCTCATACTCTGCTTCTGACTGGCTATTAGTCCTTACCTAGGTACTGTCAGGGCCCTCATACTCTGCTTCTGACTGGCAAGTAGTCCTTACCTAGGTACTGTCAGGGCACGCCCTCATACTCTGCCTCTGACTGGCTAGTAGTCCTTACCTAGGTACTGTCAGGACCCTCATACTCTGCTCCTGACTGGGTAGTAGTCCTTACCTAGGTACTGTCAGGGCCCTCATACTCTGCTTCTGACTGGCTAGTAGTCCTTACCTAGGTACTGTCAGGACCCTCATACTCTGCTTCTGACTGGCTAGTAGTCCTTACCTAGGTACTGTCAGGGCCCTCATACTCTGCTTCTGACTGGCTAGTAGTCCTTACCTAGGTATTGTCAGGGCCCTCATACTCTGCTTTTGATTGGCTAGTAGTCCTTACCTAGGTACTGTCAGGGCCCTCATACTCTGCTCCTGACTGGCTAGTAGTCCTTACCTAGGTACTGTCAGGGCCCTCATACTCTGCTTCTGACTGGCTAGTAGTCCTTACCTAGGTACTCTCAGGACCCTCATACTCTGCTTCTGACTGGCTAGTAGTCCTTACCTAGGTACTGTCAGGACCCTCATACTCTGCTTCTGACTGGCTAGTAGTCCTTACCTAGGTACTGTCAGGGACCTCATACTCTGCTTCTGACTGGCTAGTAGTCCTTACCTAGGTACTGTCAGGACCCTCATACTCTGCTTCTGACTGGCTAGTAGTCCTTACCTAGGTACTCTCAGGACCCTCATACTCTGCTTCTGACTGGCTAGTAGTCCTTACCTAGGTTCTGTCAGGACCCTCATACTCTGCTTCTGACTGGCTAGTAGTCCTTACCTAGGTACTGTCAGGGACCTCATACTCTGCTTCTGACTGGCTAGTAGTCCTTACCTAGGTACTGTCAGGACCCTCATACTCTGCTTCTGACTGGCTAGTAGTCCTTACCTAGGTACTGTCAGGACCCTCATACTCTGCTTCTGACTGGCTAGTAGTCCTTACCTAGGTACTGTCAGGGACCTCATACTCTGCCTCTGACTGGCTAGTAGCTGCTCATTTCTTGGAACCAAGTAGAAATACCTGTTTGTGTTGATTGTTCCTGATCTGATAGATAATAATATTTGTAATGCCAACAGGTTTTTCAGATGTTTATCATATCTGACGTATTTGTGGTGCAGTGGTGTTCACTTCATTTGTTTCACCATTGTGGAGGAAAAGGTTTATTTTGCATTATGTTCCTTGACAACAGCTAAGTGGGTCACTTATATAACTTGTTGATACACTGTTGTATAACTATCAGCATTGTTTTGTGTTTCATGTATCAATTGTATAACCGGTTTTGGTCCATGTTTTGAGATCCACCGAGCTCAGGTGTTGGGAATGGTTTCGAGTTGAGCTCATATTTTGAGAACGGCTGTCCATCGCTCACTATGTTTTGAGAGCGGCTTTCCTGTTTCGAAAACATGCTTTCGGAGCAGGACGTCGGACTAACCGAGGGATGGCCTGGGAGTGGGGACTGGCCCTCCGTGCTCCCACACTATCCTTTGTTTACTAAAGAATAAAAAGACGGGGAGTCCCTCGGTCTGGCAGAGTCAGCTGCGGGTCGCGTACGGACGCCCAGCCACGTTGATGCTGCTCTGCTCGGACTGACGGCTCTCCAGTCCTGTGTCGCAGTAAGAGCTCTAAAGTAGTGTTTACTTAGCATCACGTATTGAGTGCATGTGCATGCTTGTTGGCCTGCTGTATTCTGTGGCGGAATAAAAAGACACAATTATTCTATCAGAGACAGCGTTTGAGTTTTTTGTTTGCAAAGTAGTGTTCACAGTAGTGCACTTTGCATCACGTGTTGATAGTGTGAGTGTGTGCTCGCAGCTTCATGGTGTTCTGCGGGGAATAAAGGGGCAAATTATTCTAGCAGAAACAGTATTTTTGGAGTTTTTTGTTTGCAGCCGACCACCCCCCGATCTTGTATAATGATTTCATAAAACAACCATTCAGGGACAGTGGAACAAGACAAACTTCGACCAATTGTCACCTTATAAAAATAAGTTGTTAGTTTTTGCCCAAGAAGAAAAGTCATGGTAGGAATCTGAGGAAAGAAAAGCACGTCTGTAACATTTCTAACTCAGCTCAACTCTGAAGTTCATACAATCACATTATTGAAAATCCACAATCTGCAGAGAGAGAGAGAGAGGCCTATACCGAGTTGATGGTCAACATTATTTGGGAAATAGAGAAAGAGTTCGATGTTATTAATTTGTCATGGCGTGCTTAAGACCAGTGTGAAACATAAAGATTAGAAAAATATATATAAAAGTTTATAAACTCATGACAAAAATTTAAATATATCCTTAATAACTAAGATGTGCAAATACTCCATGTATCTGGAAGGCAGTGCAAATGTTTTGCAGAGCACAATTTGCAAAACACGGCTATAAAACAAGCCTGTTTAAGTCTGTCTTAACCTAATTACTCTACATGTAAACATACTGATTAATACCTGTTTTTATCTTCCAGAGCCAAAAGTCAGAGTGACCGTGAAACATGGCAGTGATGTTGTGTTACCCTGCTCTCTCAGCACCAAGGAGGACATTGAGTTTAAACTCTTTGACTGGAAGAAAGCTCCTCAGAAAGATGAAGTTCAGAGGGAGGTGTTCCAGTATAACGAAGGCTTTCATTACAACAACGGTCGAGGTGGCCAGAGTGAAGAGTTCAAAGGTCGAGTCTCTCATTTTCAAGATGAACTGAAACACGGCAACGCCTCCATAATCATCAGAAATACAAAGATATCTGACAGTGGAGTCTACAGCTGTGATTTTCCTCGTCTTCAAACACCTCAAACATTCAACATTGAGCTTGTTGTTGGTGAGTACTTTTATTAAACAGTTAAAGTTTGATCAATGAACAGGATATTAAAATGTCTTTTAAACTTTATCAAGTAATATTTCATAGGCATTCATATTTTATTCAGCCTTTTAGGTCGTGTTTTACCCTCTTGAGGCTAATTTTGATCATGTATATTTTTTCCTCTTTTGTCTGAAACCAAACATCTGTATAATACCAGGACCACGAAGACCTGATGTATGTAAATGACATCACTGTTAAACAAACACTCACCAGGTTTCATTAGGTGTGTTGATCTCAATTAAAACTCTGAAAGAGCTGCATTGATAAAATATTTAATATAAAACAATGACGCGTAGAATACCAAAGAGGTAAAAAGAAAAGTAAGGAGCTCATTGTAGCCTGATGTAGCGGAGTAAGAGTACAGCTTCTTCTTCACTAATCTACTCAAGTACAAGTACAAGTATAGTGATTTAAAACTACTCCTAGAAGTATAATTTTTTCAAAAACTTACTCAAGTAAATGTAACGGAGTAAATGTAACTCGTTACTACCCACCTCTGCAAATCAGTGACACACACACCTGACACGACAGACACGGTGAAAGCTGTGTGCGTTCCCCTGTTTCCACACACCTGTGTACCTGTGGCTGATTACCTTTATGCCTTCCTAAAGGCAATGCTCCACCCAGCGCTCCAACATTAGACTGCAGATTAATTAACAGAACCAACGTCTGGTTATAAACAAAAACAAAGAGTTGTAATGGCTTTCAACAACACTTTCTGATGGTTTGATGTAATGTCATATTACTGGCACTCCAGAGATGTTGCTATGGTAACGAGGAGCTTTACGTTAAATTATACCCTCTTGTGTAATATTGCTTAATTAATTACTACGATCTAAACATTCTGATTAATACTTCATTTTATCTTCCAGAGCCGTCAAAGGTCCTCAAAGTGGAAGAAGACAGTGATGTTGTGTTACCCTGCTCCCTCAGCACCAAGGAGGACATTACGTCTGAACTCTTTGACTGGAAGACAGATGGAGGTCTGAAGAAGGTGTTCCTGTATAACAAAGGCTTTCATTACAACAACGGTCTAGTTGGTCAGAGTGAAGAGTTCAAAGGTCGAGTCTTTCATTTTCAAGATGAACTGAAACACGGCAACGCCTCCATAATCATCAGAAATACAAAGATATCTGACAGTGGAGTCTACAGCTGTGATTTTCCTCGTCTTCAAACACCTCAAACATTCTACATTAACCTTGTTGTTGGTGAGTACTTTCATTATGTCTGCTCTTTTTTAACATTTAAATATGTCTGCAAGATAATAAAACTTATTTTTAAGTGGCTAATATTTAATAAGCAGTAACTAATTAATCTTAATCTCTTTGCGATCATTTTGATCATTTACATTTCTGCCTCTTGATAAAGACACATTTTAATCTTTATAATACCAGAATACCAAGGATCTGATGTATTTACATGACATTGCAGTGTTAACAAAGCTTTCTTTTTTATTCTATTAATTTCATATTTTAAATACAATAAATTTGTCAAAATAGGCTGAATTTTTTGAATAATTCAAAAATGTTTAAAAAAATCTTCCTTTTTACAATTTTTATAATGGCAGTAACTAAAAATTGTCTTTATTGTGCATTGGTCAATTTTTGTTAATCCTAATGAAAAAAAACAGAATTTTACTCATCCAGGAAGACGTTGTGTGTGTGTGTGTGTGTGTGTGTGTGTGTGTGTTTTTTGTTTTTTGTTTCTTCTTGTTTCTCGTTTTTTTTCTCACTCTTTAATTCCCATAGTGAAGAAAATAGATGAAAAAACATCCCAACAATATGAATGTTTTAATGCGTTGATTGTCCTCTAGTGAGTTGTTCATACTGTGTCCACAGGTGCGGCGCCAAAACCATCTGTCACTATACTTGAGGAAACAAAGGACCGGTCTCTGCTGCAGTGTGAGGTTCACGGTGATCCAGAACCTGAAGTAGAGTGGAGGGACAGTGCTGGAAACACACTTCCTGCTGAGAAGACCCAGGTCGAACCAATAGGAAACCTTTTCTACATCACTCTCAGAACTACTGTGACCCAGACCGACCACTATCGCTGTGTGGCAACACAGGAGACAATCAGCCATCAGGTTTCTAATGAGATCGCTGTGTATATTTCAGTCAGTGGTAAGATTCTTCCTCATCCTGATTTATCTGGGAATAATTAAAAAAAATGTGTGTGTGAAGCAGTGGCATAGGCAGATACAGTATGTTGGGTGGGCCACTACAAAAGTGAGTGGACCATTTTCAAAAGGACAAACTGAAAAAAAACATAAATTTTACCTTCCAACGTATACTGCATTACAACAACAATAGCAGTACTGTCTACAACATGATCAACCAACAAAGCTCAGTCTAAAAAGTTTTTACACAACAATATAGACAAAAACCTGTCGATTTTAACCAGGCAAGCAAGCAAGCTGCCCACCAACAAGATGGAGACAGGTGAATTAAAACAATGTCTGAGTTGCAAACGCATCTTGATGTTATGTAAGGGCCCTGTTCATGTTGGACAGACATGTTAGTTGCATTGTGTGTCTGTTAAGAGACACAAAGGCTCTAAAACCTGCCCCGTTAGCTGCTGTTTTAGCTCAGTGGAAGCTTGTACACGTAGCTGCAGCTACTCAGTGTTGCTGCACCGATTCAGGTCGGGGGGGTTTCAATCGAAAGTACTCGCATATCTATAGCGATCAAGACTAAGATAAAAATTTATCGGAATGCTCCTTTAAGGAACTCTCATTCTGCAGAGATTACTGTTGCTGCCCAAGCAGGTGTAGTTCTTGGCAGGGATGCAAAATGTGGGCACAACATCAGCAAAGCAAGCTCTGGTCCTGGTGGGGGGTAGGGAGGCTGAGGAGAAGTACAGGAAGAAGCTGGAGCGTAAACTCCAGCAGAACAACATGAGGGAGGTCTGGACCGGCATGAGGATGGGGTGCTCAAAGCCTGTGCCTCTCAGCTATGTGGAATATTTCACCATGTCTTCAACCTGAGCCTTAGCCTTAGTGCTCTCTTGCTTACTCTGCTGTGGTTGGATGTATCAGCGAGGGTGACGAGGCTGAGTACAGAGCTGTGGTGGGACTTTGTCACATGGAGTGAGCAGAACCATCTACAGCTCAACGTGACAAAGACTAAGGCGCTGGTGGTGGATCTAAGGAGAGCCAAGGCACCAGTGAGCCCTGTTTCCATCCAGGGGGTCAGAGTGGACATTGTGGAGGACTACTAATACCTGGGAGTGCACTTGGACAATAAACTGGACTGGGCCAAGAACACTCAAGCCCTCTACAGGAAGGGCCAAAGCCGTCTCTATTTTCTGAGGAGGCTGAGGTCCTTCAACATCTGCAGGACCATGCTGAGGATGTTTTATGAGTCTGTGGTGGCCAGTGCTATTCTCTTTGCTGTTGCATGCTGGGACAGCAGGCTGAGGGTAGTGGACGCCAACAGACTCAACAAACTGATCTGCAAGGCCAGTGACGTTGTGGGGGTGGATCTGGACTCTCTGCTGGTGGTGTCAGAGAGGAGGACGCTGTCCAAACTACATTCCATCTTGGACAATGTCTCGCACCCACTCCATGGCTTGCTGCTCCATAACAGGAGCACTTTCAGTGATAGACTCATTCTCCCAAAATGCACCACAGAGCGCCACAGGAAGTCCTTCCTGCCTGTGGCCATCAAACTTTATAACTCCTCCCTCTAAGTGTCTGACACACAGACACTTAGAGAGGTTGATACTGGACAATATTGTCTGTATTATCTGTTTTGGGCAATAACACTGGCCTCAAATGTGTGCAATTCTCAAGTTCACCATTGCAATTCCTTAATTATGTAAATTATGTATAATAATAACATTCCTTTAACTATGTAAATACCGTACATATCCACACTCCTTATATTTCTTATTTTTATTTCTACTCTGATATTTCTACTATTTGTACAACTGCAACACAGAGTTTCCCTTCAGGGATCAATTCTGATTCTGATTCTGGTGGGGGGCTCCGTGTCCCGCTGGAGCTCCGATCAGGTCGAGGTCGGCAGCGAAGCTATCTAGCGATGTTGCTATGCTGGCCGATCCCCACTGATGGCGGTCCGTCTGCAGGACCTTTTAAAATCAAATTAATACATTTTGAGCGTATCACACACTTCATTTTCCCTGTTCTGGTGAATCTGCAACAATATAGTGCTAACTTATGGTCCAAATGTCTTATTTATGTAATGAAAATCAATATAGGTTTTTGGGGGGTTGCACTGGCCGGTTTTATTAGTTTTGATGGCCAGGATTCTGTATCTGCTGGATATGATCTGTGTTATATTCTGAGTCTAATATTCACTTTTGTCTTCTGTTTCAGGGCTCTCCACTGGATGGATTATTTTAATAGTTGTTGGTGTTGTTGTTGTTGTTAATGTTGCTGGTGTTCTAGCTCTAATGTGTGTAAACCAGGGCTACATCACATCATATCATATAAAAGGTAAGTTAAAATAATGAATTGTATCAACATATTCATGATAAGCAAACAACACAACAGATTATTTCTACATATCTCATGTTTAGAGTCTTTGAGGTTGTTTTATCTTCAGTCATTAATCATTCTGATGGTATTTACACCAGAGGACGATCAAGTCAGTTGGATTTTATTTAATAAAACTGTTACAGGATGTTATAATGTACTGGAGATCATTTTATTTTTTCTGTTCTGTTAGAACATGAAACTCCTGTTTGAATGAAGACAGACCTGTTTTAATTGCGGTCATGGTGGAAGTTCTGTAGGGTTCGGGTCTCTAAGCAGACCTGTTTTAATTTGGGATTTGAATTGATGAAGAGTCCAGTTGATGAATGTGAGGAGGAAGACGTTAGAGCAGCAGAAAGCTCTCTATATTTAGTGTCTTTTGCAGTTATTTAATCTTAAACTGTGATGTCCAGTCTGCTGGATATGATCTGTGTTATATTCTGAGTCTAATATTCACTTTTTGTCTTCTGGTTCAGAGCTCTCCCCTGGATGGACTAATTGTCTAGTTGTTCTTATTGTTGTTGGTGGTGTTCTAGTTCTAATGGTGCTTATAAAAAAGGGCTACATCACATTACGTCGTAAGAAAGGTAAGTTAAAATAATGAATTGTGTCAACATATTTGTTATGAGCAGACCCAAACAGATTAGGAGGCAGGCAGGCAGGAGCAGGTTCTCAAGAGTTTATTTACAGAAACACAGGGCAAACACAGAGGAAAAAACAGTCCAGAATCCCAGGGAAAAAACAGGCAAAAATCCTAAGGGGTCCAAAACAACAGAAAGCAAGGGCCTGGGGAACAGGAGCGGGACAGGCAGCATTCACCAGGAGATTAGGGACGATAAGAACAGGAACATGCAGGAGGACGAGGTTTAGAACGATCTGAAAAGACAAAGGAAACACTGGGCTTAAATACAAGCGTTAGGTAATAGGGAACAGGTGAGACATCAGGTGAACCACGTTATTTTATTCTGGGCAATCAGACAAGCAAAAGCAAAGCTGGACAAGACTAGACAAGACAGGAAACTACACTACCAAAATAAAACAGGAAACAGAACATACAGACGAAATAATTAACAAGACATATTTAATTTTCAGGCACACAGGACCATTATTTTCTGCCTTTAACACTGAGACAGGGAGGCAAAAACAGGAAGACAACCCCAACAAAAACCCCAAACCACAACAATATTCATGATGAGCAGACAACACAACAGATTATTTCTACATATCTCATGTTTAGAGTCTTTGAGGTTGTTTTATCTTCAGTCATTAATCATTCTGATGGTATTTACACCAGAGGACGATCAAGTCAGTTGGATTTTATTTAATAAAACTGTTACAGGATGTTATAATGTACTGGAGATCATTTTTATTTTATTCTTAAATCATTATTCTTAAAATGATTCATTATATTTGATTTAGAGTATGTAAATAATATAATACACTACAAGCTTAAATGGTTAAAATATGTTGGTCGTGTTTAAAAAAATATGCAGAAATAATTATACTGAAGAAAAAACTAAACTGCATTTGTTGAATTTAATTCTGCTTATAATTATTTTCTGCCTTAATAATTACTAATAGATGACTCTGCATGTAAACATATTGATTAATACATGTTTTTATCTTCCAGGGCCAGAAGTCATCACAGTGAAAGAAGGCCGTGATGTTATTTTACCCTGCTACCTCTGGCCCAAGGAGGACCTTAGGTCAAAACGGTTTACCTGGAGGAAATGTCCCGAATGGCAGATCGTGTATGATAAAGGCGTTCTTAACAATGGTCAGAGTGAAGAGGTCAAAGGTCAAGACGAACAGAGTGAAGAGGTCAAAGGTCAAGACGAACAGAGTGAAGAGGTCAAAGGTCAAGACGAACAGAGTGAAGAGGTCAAAGGTCAAGACGAACAGAGTGAAGAGGTCAAAGGTCAAGACAAACAGTTCCGAGGTCGAGTCAACTATTTTCAAGAAGAACTGAAACAAGGCAACGCCTCCATAAAGATCAGAAATACAACGAGGGCTGACAGTGGACTACCTCTGTATTTTGAAACTTAAAACGTTCTACGTTGAGCTTGATGTTGTTGGTGAGTCCTTTGATTAAACCGTTAAAGATGTCCTCTCATTTAACGACTGGAGCCTCGTCTCCACCTCGTTATCTAGCTGCTGCATCTGAACTAACATGATGGAAACTTTTCTCCTTTCTTAATGAAATATCAGCAGTCTGCAGTAGATTAAATCTGAGTGTGTTGCTGAGAGATTAATCTGCATTTTGGTTTCATTTTTAAAAGAAACAAACCAACAAGTTAATTTTACTCTTATGCTTAGTTTTTAATGTTGTTTTTTTAAACTCTGGCCTCTCGTTCTACAGCCATGTGTGAAAAAAACTGTGATTGTGCAGCCTGAATATGAACAAGAAAGTTTCATTAAATATCTTTAACATTGTTTTGTCTTTTTTTTCTGCAGCTTCACCTCAGAAGAAGAAACTTGCTTCAGTAATCTAATGGAACGCGTCGTTCACTAATGATGACATGAGGCTTTGATGATGAAACATTTCTTTAGTTTCCAGTTATTTTCTGCTGTGTTATATCCAGTTAGGCGGGTTGATGTGGTCTTCAGTTCTAGTTGATTGTGTAACTGTTGGTAAGACTGGTCCAGTATTCCTGTTCCAGAGGTGTGTAGAGCAGAGAGGACCAGCTCAACATGATGATGCTCTTATAAGTCTTTATTTTATATTCAGACCAAATTACAAAGTTAGCTGTGATGGTGTGAAGTGTGACATATATTGTGTAAAAAAGGTCACTTCATGTAATCTTTTTGTTATTTTATAGTGTTTTATTCCAGTTGTTTGCTCTTTAGACGATCATTTCCTGCTTGTGTATGTAGAAGAATAGTAAAGGCTGAGATGTGGAATTGATCTTTTTATCTAACTCGGTGAATGAAGCGGCGCCCTGGTGGCTCACCGGGTAGAGGCGGTACTTTAGGCTGAGTCCTCACCGCAGTGGCTTTGGTTTGAGTCCTCCACAGGGCCCTTCGCTGCATGTCTTCTCTTGTCTTTCCTGACTGTCTCTATCACTGTCTTTTAAACGCAGATACGCCAAAGAAACAAGTATTTAGAAAAAGCCTCTTTTACTGTACACTTTACTATGTACTTGTACTATTTATGCTGTTAATCGATAATATAGTGCCTTTTATCATTTGAATGTAAATGTATTCAAATGATACTATTCAAAGCCTTGAATAAAACGTCAGAAATAATGGTTATGCAGCTGAATATTAGTGCGATGATTCAAAGTGAAGCAAAACCTTGAGACATTTTTTCAGTTTATACTGTAAATGTTTGAGTTTGTAAATGTGAAAATGTAAATACTTTTATATTTTTGAACAGCCTAATATTCCTTTTTCTTCCCTTTCTGTGAAGGTAGAACACAAACTTGATCCCTTCGGGTCATGTTTTGATTTGTAATTGAATGTTCAGTGTTCCCAATGCATTGATATTATGAAATTAAAAGCTATTCTAAGGATTCTGAGCATTATTCACTGTTTTAAACACACCGCTATTATTCTGTATATCAACATTTTTTAGCTGGATGTTGGACGTGAAAAGAAGGAAATGGTTCTTCCATAACTTCACCATAACAAGCTGTTCTATGGATTTAGAGAGGACGCCATGACGTCACTCACAGGCAGAGAAATGCTTTTTGGTTTTGGATGGAAGTTGTTTTTCATTATTACAACTTTTTTCATTTAATCACCAACATTTATTTTTTGCATATTATTTTATATACATTTTTTTCTGAATTTTTAAATTCCATTCTTTATTTTCATTAAATTACATTTTTCTACAATCATTTTCTTTTGAATATTACAATTTTATTATTTTGTCATAAATCCCTTTTTCTTCTGTCAAATGTAACCACTTTATATTTTTATTATATATTAAATATATTATTTAATAGAATATTAATATTAATGTCAAAGTGTCAGTGATGTCAAATTTGCCTTTTTTTCTTCTGCTTTTTTGTGCTGTTCCAATGCACTTAAAGGTAATAAACATGTGTATAAATACCAAAACATTTGTCATTGCAACATTTTTCTGGAAGAAATGTTGCATTTTCTGGAAAGGTTCCAGGGGTGCCAATAACTTCATCCATGACTGTAGGTTGTGTGACTTTAGATACTAAGTTTACATTAGTAGGTCTTCCCAGATTGAAGGGTGGCCATTTTCTTTAAATTGATCAGTTAATGTACTGGAAGTACAGCTGCACAACGTGCACAACAACCTGATCGGTGTAGTCAGCCATCACTTTTTTTCATCAACATTTGTTAATTTAATTTCCTGCAGGTCCAAAGACAAAGAAGCATCAGCCGCTAAATAACCCGACACACAGCAGCCCACGAGGAAAGCTGAAACAAAGAAGAAATCAGACAAAGGTTTTAGGTTATACAAAGATTCCTTCTGAACTGATGATTGAAGTCATAATAATTCAGTTCATTTATGGTGACCTTTCACGTCACTCAAGGTCACTTTACAGCAGTTAACCCTCGTGTCGTCTTCCCATCATGTACGTTTTTGTTTTTCTGGGTCATAATTCTTTCTTTAAACGTCACTTTTTTCCATTTTTTTGTCACAAATTTCCGATGTTATTTTGGATGTTTTTGTCAATTTTTCAGCACTTTTTTTGACGTTTTTGTTGTTTTTTCCAACATTTTCTTTCTCTTTTTAATCATGAGAAGGCGTAATCTGAGGGAATATGCTAATCTAATGTATTTTGAGATTTGATTTGAAGGTGGGGAGAGAGTTAACTTTTACAGATGGTTTTCAGGACAAACTGGGTTATTAGAATATTTGTGTTGCAGTGAGGTCACTTCAATGTTAAAAATGGTTGTAGGGCCTTAAAGACAAATAAATAAATAAAACGGAACATTAATCTTCCAGATATGTATTGATATCACAGACAGAGCAGTAAAACCTCTAAAACACTTCTCATATGTCCTGGGAGTCACACTGTGAAGAAATAATCATCATACCTTATACAGATGACACAATACATAAATTTTTTCAAAGAAAGTCAAGACGCTTTTGCTCTCATGACATTTACTTATGCCAATAATAACATAATAATGTCCTATTTATTGATATTACACCCACAGCAATGCTACACAAGCATTTGTGTGTCTAAAACAGTTCTTCTATATGCAAAAATAAACATAATAAACATTATAACTCATATAAAGCACATACTATTTACATTTCTTCAAAAAAGGCCCAAATATAATCAGTGATGCCATTCTCCTCTATAAAACAGTAGTTATCTATCTGCTATATAATATCTTTGATCACATACTAGACTAGTTGGACTTGGAGGATTACTATCTTTCCCACTCTATACTCTTTGCTCTCGCTGTCGCCCATATATGGGCATAAAGCTTGCCTTCACTTCCGTAAACAAACGAACGTCACGGCACGCACACAGAGAGGAGACACGGAGCACGGAGCTAGCGGCAGAAATGAGCGAAACGGATGAATTATGGACATAAAGTGGATAAATCTTGGATGTAACGGTTTGGATTTAATGCCCAACGACCCTGAAAAAGGCACAAGTTCCAGGCTGGATATAATTATTATTTATGGGTATTAAATGATGATTAAATGATTAAAATATGAATCAGAGGTGCTGTTTTTGCTCGTGCACGATCTTCTCGGTTCCAGATGAAAATCCAACAATATAAAAAGCAGAAAACTCTTTATTAAAATCTTTTATTTAATCTTTCAGCTCTTTCAGGTGGTGTAGTTGCATGACTCCTCCACTTTTTGATAAAAGCTAATATATAAGACAAATAAATCTTATTCACTCTATTGTCTGTCTCTAACATTCATTAAATACTTTTTCAACATCAGTTAGTCAGTTTTTATGTTTTTAAGAAAAACTTTAGATATTCAGTTTGTAGTTCTTCACGCCCGAGGTGAGCTATTTATTTAAAATGACAAAATATAAGACTTTGTTGAACTGTTTCTGAACTTGAAAGCATTCCTTAAGCGGATATGTTTTAGGCCTTTACTGTGGACCTCAGCAGACTGCTGAACACTGTAATGTGTGAACACTGTAATTCACTGTAATGAACAATTTGTACGTATAGAGGAGCATCTGTGGGGGTAAAACCAATCCTGACTACCAGGGCCCAAGGGGAGAGAGGAATATATTTTATTTTACCTGGACACTTTATTTTCCTCTAATTAAACTTCATAATGCATGTCAGATGAAATGTAAAGTTAGTGTATTGGCTGAATAACTTGGTTGATTGACTGACTACATCTCAGGTCTCCCTGCTAATGCGTCTAATGGTTCAGTCCATCTGGACTCATTTTGTTTAGTTCAGTTGAGCATCTGGTGGAACCTCTGCTGTAGAAATGTCTTTTTTAAAAGAAAGCCAAATCAGCTGCCCAAAAAGTAAAGACATAAGAGAAAACACAATGAGGGGAAACAATTGGTAACTGACTTATTTCCAAAGAGAGGTGAACACAAAGTAGAAAACAAAATCCATGGTGCTAAACTGCTTGAATATCAACCCATTGACTCTTTAAAATGATAATTTGGTTATACATGTAATAAAAGGTAAAGGCTAAGTACATAAACTACACTAACAATGTTGTTTGCATTCGACACACCTTTATAATAGCCTCATTTGAAACATGTTTTTTTAATTTTAAATTAATAGGCTATAATGGGGGGTTGAGGAACAGGGCCCATCAGGACTGCCTATGCTTAGGGCCCAGGATGTTGTGCTACGCCCCTGTACTTTTAATTTACTGTAATTCGTATACTTCACATATTTATTACTGTCAGCACCACATTGACTGCTGCAGTATACAGAGCTGAAGATCCACGTAGGGAGGAGGTGGGGGGGGTCGCTATGTGTGAATTTACGTTGTATAGTTAAAGATAGTTTAGTAGATTATAAAGATAGCTACTCACCTGTCACCTGTCCTGCACTTTAAATTATTCCTTTATGGATTTAGGTTGTATGCTAACGCTATTCTGATGTTAATACAGCCTTATAATGTGTGAATGGGCAGTTAGCACATTGATGTGTTGTATAGTTTAAGATAGATTATAGCTCCTTTTTTCTGTTTAATCACTCCATTTCAGCTGCCTGAAGCTAATATAAGGAGCAAGGCGCTCATCGTCCTGGCTCGTGAATTTGAGTTTGGCTTTCTGTTAAACTGTGTCTACGTACTGGACGTGCATAACACACAGGGAGAACAGGACACAGTATCATTTCAGACAGAACAATCAATCCATAACAAAGGGATAATTTAAAGTGCAGGACAGGTGACAGGTGAGTAGCTGTCCTGGATAGGCTCTATAATAGATTAGGCCTATTAATAACGCAGAATAAATTAATGAACAGGAACGTAAAGGAGTCCAATACACGGACCTTAAAACAGACCAGCTTCCAAAAACAGGCTCTGGAAATTCAGTTTTGAATCATCTACTTGCAAGAGACAGGACAGATGAGGACATAAGACTTGTGTAACTGCAGTAAGACGACACAAGATGGCGGCAGAGCCCCCCCCCCGCTGCTGCTGCTGGGCAGAAACGAGCTCCGAGGGGGGGTTGGTGGCTGAAACCGAAAGTAAAAAGTAAAACGCTGAATAACGGGTCGCCATTATTTAAAAGAAGAGTTCCGTATTTGTTCCAGTAATTAATCGACAACATGAAGCATCTAGTGGATCTGCTGTGTTTGTGTCTTCTGTGTTTGACCGGGAAAACACTTGGTGATAAAAACGGTAAGAATGACTAACTTTGTAATATATAAAGGCGACTGACGGACGGACTGGGTGGTGTCTCGTCATAAGATAAAGATCATCAGAATGCTCTATATGGACTAATATAGGCCTACTCCATATTAGCGTCAATAACACATAGGCAGAACCATATTGTTGTATATCTATGGGCCTAACCCTTCACAGCACAGGTTATTGGTCTCATTGTTCCTCACAGATGACCTCGGTGCTTTTTAAAGTTCTTCACAGTTTGGCGTGCCGTTAGTTTATGGGCGGAGGAAGCCGGTGTTATCCCCCCTATAAGGGTTTCCACACCAACTGGTTTTCCATCTAACATCTGCCTGCATCTGGCCCCCCAGATTCGTCACACAGTCACAAACATATTCCTGGCGATTTTCAAATCGTTTCCCAAATCTACTGTTTGTTTAAGCAAGCACCACATCACAGCCACCTACAAATAGTAAAAGATGTAAAAACAATATAATCATCAAGTTCTGGGTCGAGCTGGTTTCGAACTTGTGGCAAAATGCATTCATTACACACCCGTCCGCTGCTCAACGTATTGAACCGAAGCTGTTAAAAAACTACTTCAGCAACCAGGTAACATTTTATTTTGGCTGATCTAAAACAACTGGTTCCCTGGGCTTGGTTGAGGAAATACCCGATGATAGTTTCCACGTTTCTTTCCTCGCATCTACGATCATATTGACGACTAGGCTGCTACTACTTTAGCACAGCCACTGCTGAAATAAAATGTATTCATATCATGTGTGCTGATAAACATTATATTCACGTAGTGCATTATATTAATCATGTGTGTTCAATTCATTATATTTTGAGCTAAAGAGCAAAAAGCATTACACATAGTCTGCTTGGTGTCAGTGTGATTATTAGGTTCACTTCTAAATAAGAAGCATGTAGTTCATAAAGTTTACTGTGACCTTATGATAACTTGTTTTGATACAATGTGTCCAACCATAGCTCTGCCGCGTGAGTTAATTCTGAACAGCAGGGCCACGGGGTTAGGGACACGTCCTGGTTTGGGTTAGGGACACGTCCTGTGTTTGGGTGGAGGTCCTGTGGTAGGGACACGTCCTGTGTTTGGGTGAAGGTCCTCTCCTTTAGCAGTCTGAGACCTGTTATCTATTGTGCAGGCCGAGCCTGCTAGACACTAACCTTCTGAGACAAAACACAGCACACAGACATGTCACAGGGTAGCAACTGAACAAATGGAAGTGTTTTTGAAATAGTATTGAGTAAAGTTGACATATTCCAGTCTGTGATTATCATCAACATCCATTCCTTTCATTTTAGTCTCAATAATTCCTAATTTCTGCTTTTCTAACTCAAACATTAGGTATAATTTCCTATAAATGAGGTTTATTGACCATAAATTCCAAAAATAACTGTAAAACTAAAGTTAATAAGTTAGTGTTACGTAGTGTTGAAAACGTCAAAAGTGACAAACATTGAAAAAAGCGTCAGCAAAAGTGTTGATTTTCACCTTGACAGGAAGACAACACGAGGGTTAAATTCCACCCCTGTTATTTATGTTTGTTTCTACAGGAGAGTTATGTATGTGAGGAGAGAAGATGGTTTCTTGTCACGTGATTTCACTTCCGTTAAAACTCTTTATCATCACAACTCTAAATGAGGAAATGTTTTTTCATCAGGAGGACGTCACAGACAACGTCAGAATCATTTGATCCATCCAACATACCAGTGTTCAGATACTTTAGTAAAGTACTAATACCACACTGTGTCAGTCCTGCATTGAAAATGTTACAAGTAAAAGTAAAATAAAAAGGTACTTAATGTTAAAGTACTCCATGAAGATAAACTCTCACATTCAAGACACTGGAAACATGACAGGTTTTTATGTGAAATTACTGTACACAGTGTGTAAAATACATAATAAAATTTCATTTTAAATATAGTTTAAAAAATTCAGTACATCAACCTTTTTTTTATTGTTGTTGTAGAATAATTTGCACGCTTGTGCATACACATACTGATTAATTTTTTTTAAATTTAATTAATTTTTATCTTTCAGAACCATTGATCGTGGTAGAAGGCAGTGATGCTGTGTTACCCTGCTCTCTCAGCACCAAGGAGGACATTGAGTTTAAACTCTTTGACTGGAAGAAAGCTCCTCAGAAAGATGGAGGTCTGAAGGAAGTGTTCCAGTATAACAAAGGCTTTCATTACAACAACGGTCTAGGTGGTCAGAGTGAAGAGTTCAAAGGTCGAGTCTCTCATTTTCAAGATGAACTGAAACACGGCAACGCCTCCATAATCATCAGAAATACAAAGATATCTGACAGTGGAGTCTACAGCTGTTATTTTCCTCGTCTTCAAACACCTCAAACATTCTACATTGAGCTTGTTGTTGGTGAGTACTTTTTTATTTTTCTGCTCTTTTTAAACATTTATATATGTCTGCAAAAATAATATGCTCATAATAGCTGCTCATATTTTCACAAGCACTAACTAATGTTTTTGTTTAACCTTTTAGGTTCTTTAAAAGACAGATCAGGGGAAAACATCCCAGGTGAGTCCTGATGTTATAACGTCACCTGTGGCAGCTGTTAGGTTTTACAGGCCTGATGAGTCATGAAACATTAGATCAAATTAAAATGTATTGCACAGATCTTACAGGTCAAATATTATTATGGCAACTTCTTCAGGCAGTTTAGCTCCTTATAAGAAAGCAAATATTCTGTACCTGTAGGCTATAAATCCTATAAGAAATGCTAATAGTTAGACATTATAAACAGAATAAATAGCTGGAGGTATGATTATGAATTCATCAGGAAAAGTGGAGACATTTATACTAACGTAGTTTGTTTGTGTAAATGTTAATTCAACATTTTTTTATCGTTTTTACAGTCTTTATAATGGGGCCTGACTACAAATTGTCTTTAATTCAATTTCAATTCAATTTTATTTATAGTATCAATTCTTAACAAGAGTTATCCTGGAGACCCTTTACAGATAAGCAGGTCTAGACCACACTCCAGAATTTACAAGGACCCAACAGGTCTAGTAGTTTCCTACATAGCAAGCAACAGTGCGACAGTGGGGGAGGAAAAACTCCTTTTAGGAAGAAACCTCGGGATCTTTGACCCAGACCCAGACCCAGGCCCAGGCCCAGACCCAGCCCCTGGTTCTTAGTAGGCGGTTTATCCTCTTTTAATCGTTTAATAACAAGAGTGGCATTAACAGTTCCAAAAATAGTAGTATGTTTTTGTAATAGTTCATTTAGTAGGGCACTGTTTATTTAAAGTATAAGGCACAGCAGGACGTATGGACGTACTGTAGCAGGACGTAGCAGGGCATAACAGAGCTTAGCAGAGCGTAGCAGGATGTATCATGGCAAACTCGCATAACAAAGTGGGACCATGGCGACAGCTGCTACCATGATTTTGGAGCCTCCCTGATCTTTATTGTGCATTGGTCAATTTTTGTTAAACAGTCATAATTTGACTCATCCAGGAAGGTGTGTGTGTGTGTGTGTGTGTGTGTGTGTTTTGCTTTTTGTTTCTCCTTTCTGTTTCTCTCACTCTGTAATTCCCGTAGTGAAGAAAATAGAAAAAACATCCCAATATGAATATTTTAATGCTTGATTGTCCTCTAGTGAGTTGTTCATACTGTGTTCACAGGTGCGGCGCCAAAACCATCTGTCACTATACTTGAGGAAACAAAGGACCGGTCTCTGCTGCAGTGTGAGGTTCACGGTGATCCAGAACCTGAAGTAGAGTGGCGGGACAGTGCTGGAAACACACTTCCTGCTGAGAAGACCCAGGTCGAACCAATAGGAAACCTTTTCTACATCACTCTCAGAACTACTGTGACCCAGACCGACCACTATCGCTGTGTGGCAACACAGGAGACAATCAGCCATCAGGTTTCTAATGAGATCGCTGTGTATATTTCAGTCAGTGGTAAGATTCTTCCTCATCCTGATTTATCTGGGAATAATTTAAAAAAAATGTGTGTGTGAAACAGTGGCATAGGCAGAGACAGTATTTTTATTTTACAGATACAGCTGGCTCAAACACAAGGTTGGTAGGTATGGGGCCGTTTTTAAAGCTGCTCACGCTGAAAATAACAGCAACATTTTGTCACATTTAGCTTTAAATAATGTTAAAAAACTGGTCTGAAATTTTGAGGGTCACTTTCTTTTGCACTTTTACAACAATATTTGTCAACTTGGAAATATTTTAAATAGTTAAATCCAAATATTAAATATTACACCTAAATGTTAAATCTTAAATCTAAATGTTAAATCTAAATCTAAATGTTGGATGGTAAATTTAAATGTTAAATCTAAATCTAAATGTTAAATCTAAATCTAAATGTTAAATCTAAATCTAAATGTTAAATCTAAATATTAAATCTAAATGTTAAATCTAAATCTTAATGTTAAATCTAAATGTTAGATCTAAATATTACATCTAAATCTAAATCTAAATCTAAATGTTAAATCTAAATATTAAATCTAAATGTTAAATCTAAATGTTAAATCTAAATCTAAATGTTAAATCTAAATGTTAGATCTAAATATTAAATCTAAATCTAAATCTAAATGTTAAATCTAAATATTAAATCTAAATGTTAAATCTAAATCTAAATGTTAAATCTTAAATCTAAATGTTAAATCTAAATCTAAATGTTAAATCTAAATCTAAATGTTTTTCAAATCTAAATATTATAATAAATACTTGATCTAACCTGTAACCTAAACATAGCCAGCCACCAAGGCTCTCCTTTTCACTGGTCTTGTGTTAAATTTTAGCAGGTCAGAAAGATTTTCTATCCCATAGATATCTTTAATATTAATAATACTTTGATCTATCCCCCAAAGGCCGGTTGTCGGCCATGGTCACACTGAAATGTCCAACGAATCAGCAATGGCCAGAACTCTCCCAGAATCAGCTGTAGTTCTGGCTCTACAAACTTATCAACAGCCACAGCAACAGCCTCAGGGGTCGCATTACCTTTTCGATCAGTTTCTCCTTGTCCTAGCATAGTAGAGATTTGCTACTACCTTGACAACAATCCAATGCTAGCTACGTGTTTTGGAAAACATACTAACCGAGATAGGGTGAGAAGCTCAGTCATCTGAGAGGAGCTCAGATAGAGCCGCTGTATCCAAATCCGCTGTAAATTCTCCAGTTGAGGTGGTTCGGCATCTGGTAAGGATGCCTCCTGGGCGCCCCCTAGAGGTGTTCCAGGCAGAACCCAGCTGGGAGGAGGCCTTAACAAGACCCAGACTGGTGCAGAGATTATATCTCCAACCAGGTGGCCTGGGAACGCAACATCAGGATCCCCCAGTCGGGACTTGCTGATGTGGCTGCGAAAGGGAAGTTTATCCCTTTTGGAGCTGCCCCCCAGACTTTCAGATTGAAGATGGATGGATGGATGGATGGACTAAAATATCCGAGGTATTTTGCGGCCCTAAGGCTTTGTTGTCGCTGTTGAATAAGTGTCAGCCACCGGACGGCTGAAGCCGATGTTCTTCACAACGCTGGTTCGTTTTATACATTTCTGTTTGGTGACCATGGCCGACAGTACCGTGCCTTGTTCAAGGGGGCGGGGATAGATAGCTCTTGCTGACCTTTAAAAATAAAAACAAGCCTGCAGACAGACCAGTCAAAGTGAGCCCCTGGTGGCTGGCTATAGTGGTTACAGGTCATAAGTCCGGCACCATTCATAAAAGTGACACTAAAAACTCAAAGTACTTTCAAATACAGTTTCTCCAACTGTGTTTATTATTTTAGGTAGTTATTTTATCCAAGTTTAATGTCCATATCCCCCGATGAGATGATTTTTATTCAAATTTTTGACAATATAAACATACACTGACCTCCTCGAAGCTTTTATTTTGTTACTTCCATTTAATCTTTTGAAACGATTTGACATTTTATTTTCATTTAGATTTCTGCCTTTAAACATTTAATTTACCTTTTAACATTTAGAATTACATTTAGATTTAGATTTAACATTTAGATTTGGATTTAGATTTAACATTTAGATTTAGATTTAAAATTTAGATTTAATATTTAGCTTTTAACATTTAGATTTAGATTTAATATTTATTTCCAACAAAAATACATTTAAATTTAGATTTAAATATTTAGATTTCAACTCAAAATTTATTTAACATTTAGATTTAGATTTAACATTTAGATTTAGATTTAACATTTAGATTTAACATTTAGATTTAGATTTAACCATTTAGATTTAGATTTAACATTTAGATTTAGATTTAACATTTAATTTCCATGTTTTAGATTTAGCATTTAGATTTAAGATTTTAACATTTAGGTGTAATATTTAATATTTGGATTTAACTATTTAAAATATTTCCAAGTTGACAAATATTGTTGTAAATGTGCAAAAAGTGACCCTCAAAATTTCAGACCAGTTTTTTTTTATTTAAAGCTAAATTGACAAAATTGTTGCTGTTTCAGCTGAGCCGACAAACGGCGCCATGATTTTGTTAATTAAAATAAAAGTGGCCTTTCAAAAGTTTGTGTAAACAACAAATGTTAAAATTCCAATGTTTTAAAACAGCTTCCTTGTTCAATTTTTATCACGGCAGTGAACTAAAATTGTGTCTTTACCCCCCATTGGTCAATTTTTTTTTTAGGAAAAAAAAAATATTTTGAAGATGCATTAAAAGGTGTGTGAGCAGGTGTGTGAAAAAAGTTTGATTTTTTTCTGTCAGTTTATCAAGAAACACTTCATCACTCCGACCCGAGTGAAGGAACCGTAGCAAGAAAATTTAGATAACATCAGCTGGCAGCACGCATGAACAGCTTTTAATGCTTTGATGTCCAAATAACTGGTGAAGTCGCAGTTATCCATTTTTTATTTGCGGACCTCCCTATCACTGAGGGCTGTTGGATGTGGCTGCAATGCCTGGAGCCCCCCCCAGTGGACAGGACATTTAACAAGTGGAGATCATTAAAAAATTCATTGCAGTGGAAGGGGCTGGAAGTGCTGGAATGTCCATGTGGAGGAAAAGTGGACTTGAAGGACTAATCAACTGGAATAGAAAAAATGAACTGTCTACCCTCTGATCAGAATTGACTATCCATCAACCCAGAAGTTTTGTGGGAAAATGCACATGGAGGACATTGTGACCACAGTCATTTCTAACAGTCTAAGACGTGGCCTGTGTATATTTCAGTCAGTTCCAGATTTTCTGGAGCCATTCTCATCTGGGGGATGTGCTGTCACTGAGTGTGGTGGCTGAGTGGAAAATTTTTTTTTGAGCTCAATGGATAACACTGCTTGCAGCCATTGTGTTCAAGGACAGGCAGCATCTCTCATCAAAGACTGAAATATTTTTTTGTGACTGAACCTTTGTTTTTGTATTTTACAACAGCAATGTTGTACAAGTTTATGGTGTTCAACCACAAGCTCTCAGTGTTGCAAAAATTGTTTACCTTCAACAATTGTCATGAAATGTCGATTACAATAAATAATGAAGTTGTGGTCCATTAAGATCTTGTAGTTACATTTAGTTTTAATAAAAAATCGAATTACATTTTCATATTACACACTTCATTTTCCATCTGGCCCTTTTGGACAGACATTTAGTGCATTATGTGGCCCTTTGTTAAAAAATTAAGGTTCCCCTTCTCTTTGTGTAAACCTGCCCCGGAACTCGATACTGTTTAGCTATGGGAAAGCTTTTAGGCATGACAGGGCTGAATGCTAATGAAAACTTCTACAATCCTATTGGTCCTAGTGAGAACGGTAGCATGTGTGGCAACATAACGTTGGGGCATATAAGCACAACGGCACATAGCTCATTAGCTTTTCTATTCAGCAGGCAGTTGGTTGATGTTGTGTTTGAATGATTCCTGTATCCTACTCACCTGGAAGTTGACAGTATGTCCCAGCAGTTAACCAGTTCCAGAGATGTGCTGTCCCCTGCCCGCCCATCACGGTGTAGGAAACTCTTGAGCTTGTGTTGCTTGTCTGGGCGATCGGGCACCACGGTCAGCTCGAGGGGCTGTTTGTGTCCATTGCGAGGCCCTGCCGTGGAGGAGGTACTGAGGTCCCGGATGGCCCTCTTTTCCTGCAGAACGGCCAGATAGGCTCCCAGTGGACCGGCATGAGGATGAGGCGGCTCGCTGTCCGGTCATCAGGGGATGTGGAGGTCTGCTGGAGGATTCTTCGAGACGGCTCATTCCCCGTCCCCGTCTGACAGTGGAAGCCGATTCTGTCTCCCCTAGTTCCTCCTTCAGGGCCGGCTTCCCGGCTTCTTCTGTTGGGGCGCTGACCATTAAAGCCCTGGAGAGCTCCCTGGCTCTGAGGAGCTCAGCGTGCATCGGGGAGGTGTGAGGGGACTTCCGGGTGGACCGAGAGATCATCAGAAGCCGAGAGCCCCGGTTATGATGAGCTGCTGGAGTGGTGACGCGAGCTGTGGCTAAACTTCGGGTCTGGATTGGCCACTGTCAGGGAGCTTAACACCAGTGGCAGACTGGATGATCTTTCCTGCTTTCCAGCTCTGCTCCCCGCGCCGATCCTTGCCATTTTTCCGACTTGCACAATGTTTTGTAAGTCTTGGTATAAGCCTTTCTCCTGGCTTTCTGACCCCCAGCTGCTGGAGTATAGCAATGTGGGGATCAGGGACCGTCTCGGGGACGATGCCGCGGGTTGAGGCCGCTCTGGCGGGTACCTCTCTCCTCAGGCTGACGCCATCATCTTTCTGCCGGCCCCCGTGTCGGGAGTGACTTCCACGCTGGTGGGTACAGCTTATCTGGCGGCGGGGCCAGGCTGGAGAGGGCTACACCATGGCGGTTTTTGAGCCTTAGCCAGGCGGACCTGCTGCTGGAGATGGACCTGAGTGGGAGCACCTCTGAGGGAGGAGATGGGGAGCTGCGCAATACCGGACTCCCCTGGCTGGGGCCAGGGGCAGTGTGTGGGACTTTTGTGGTCCCCTCGAGCTGCTTGGGACGCAGGCCATCTCCAGCTCCCTCCCCAGCAGGTTGGGCCTGGCCGCCGTCCAGTCACTTTCTGGCGGGGCAAGGCCATGAGGCTGGTTTTCCCCCGGAGGCCGAGTGGGTCCCTTGTGGACGGACTACTAAGCTGCTGTTGTCCCGCCGCCACCTAAACTGGGGCCCGGCCAAGAACTCCCACTCTGCCCCACCCCGGGGGTGGGTGGGCTGGGGGTTTGGCTCCCGGCAGGTCGGGCCTGAGAGCCTTCGTCATCTGGTCAAGGACCTGTGTGTTTTGCCCCGGAGGCCGAATGAGGTCCCCCTCCTGGACGGCCGCTAGCGCTGTTGTCCCGCCGCCATGGCGCTTCAGGGCCAGCTTAGCCGCGCTGACCTTTCTCGCTCTGCCTGCCCCGAGGGAGGTGGCAGTGGGGAGGTTATGCCCCGGACTGCTCATTGGCGGGTTTTCCTGGCGGCCCGCTTCAGGGGTTCGTCCATGATCGGTTACCGGCTTCCAGCCCTGAGGGGGTTGCTTCCGCTGGCTCCATTTCAGAGGCTTGGCGTGGCTTGGTGAACATTTCCCGTGGGTTCTGCGCACCGTTGTTGGAGGGTACAGGCTGCGTTCCGGGTCCGCCTCCCCGGCCGTTTGGGGTGGTCCCTCTGTGTGTGCCGGCCAGGGCCTGCCGGGACAAGAAGTGCACTCGCTGCTGGAGAAGGGGGCCGTTTTGTGCTCGTTCCCCACTGGCCAGCCCCGGTCCGGTTTCTACAACCGGTGCTTCATCGTTCCTCAAGGGGGCCTGCGCCCTATCATTGCGGGGTTCTGACCGGTCTCTGAGGAGATACAGGTTCTGGATGCTCCCATCCCTTTCCTAACTATGTCACATCCAGTCCAAGGACTGGATTGCCACCATAGATCTGAGGGACGCGTGCTTTCCTCTCCGTTCGGTTCCCTTTGCCTACAACTCCCCCGCACTTTCACCAAGTGTATGGGATGCACTGGCCCCTTTGTGGCTCCAGGGCATCCGGGTCCTGTATTACATCGGACCACTGGCTCATCCTGGCTCAGTCTGGGGATGGCGGTTCGGCCATCGAGATGTCGTCCTCGCTCGTCTTCTTCTTGTTGGGGCTGAGGCTCAACGAGGTGACAAGGTGCTGGCACCCGCCCAAAGGACTGTTTCTTAGGGGTGGTGTGGGACTTGTTGACATGCTGGCACATCCGTCTCCGGCTCGTGTCGGTCCGTTCTGGCCACAATGTGGGAGTGTGAGGCTGGGCCGCGCCATCACAGTGGAACGCTTCCGAAAATCAATTGGGCCTCATGGCGGCTGCTTCCAGCGTGATACCTTCTGGTCTTCTGCACATGAGGGGCCCTGCAGGTGGTGGCTGAAATCCGGGGATTCTCCCGAGGGAAACCCGTTCCGCCTGATATGGGTTACGCACAAATGTCTTCATGCCAGGGCTCGGGTGTGGGCGAAGATTGGTTCCTGTCCTTGACCTTGTGGGGCGCCCTGTCGCCATGTTTTGTTTCAACGGAGCTTCCCTCACCGGGTGGGGCAAGGGCTCATGGGCGATATCATCTGTGAGGGGTGTTTGGCAGGACCATCACTCGCCGTGGCAAAAATTGCCTCGAGATGCTGGCCGTGTTCCGGGCTCTGAGGGAGCTTCCTGCCTGCACTCCTGGGTCACCATGTGCTTGTCTGGTCCGACAATTTTGGATCTGTGGTGGCCTATCTGACTCATCAGGGGTCTGATTGCGCCTTCTTTGCAGACTGGCGCATCGGATCCTCCTGTGGTCCCTGCAAAGACTGGCTCAGGGCGGTGTTCTCCTGGGCTTCAGGAGTCTGGGTGCGGACCTGCTGTCGAGACAGGGGCTGGGGCCGAGGAATGGCGGCTCCACCCGAGGTGGTGGAGTCCTTGTGCGGAAGGTTTGGACCTGTAGGGGACTTGTTGCTTCTCAGGAGACTATGCACTGTCCTCTATGGGATTCCCTGATGCCCCGGCCCAGTTGGGACGCCATGGCGCGGAGGTGGCCGTGGCAGCAGCCTCTCTTTTCCTCTTTGCAGTTATTTAATCCTGGATAGTCCGTTGAGAGGGTGTCCGCCATCAGGTCCTGAGGACCTGATGGCGCTCCTGGACTTCCGCATGGCAAGTCCCTCTGGGAGGGACCTGCTGTCCCAGGCAGGAGGCCGGGTTCTTCACCCTTGCCCCGCCCTGTGGCAGCTGTGGGTCTGGCCCCTGAGGGGGCAGTACCTAGAGGCGGGCCTGACGGCAGGAGCAGTCGAGACTCTCCTCGGCTCCAGGGCCCCATCTACACGGAGGATGCATGGCCTGAAGTGGGGCGTCTTCTCTGCTTGGTGCAGAGGACGCATGGTGGACCCATACCTGCCCGGTGGTTCAGGTGCTGGAGTTTCTGCAGGACCGCTTCTCTGCGGGCCTTTCCCCATCCACCTCAAGGTTTATGGCTGCCATCTCAACTTTCCACGCCCCTTCGAGGATGGGTCTCTGGGGGAGGCTTCCCTGGTCAAATCGGTTCCTTAAAATGACCCGGAGGATGGGACCTGCGGCTCGCCTAGGATTCCCATTTGGGATCTGGCAGTGGTTCTCGATGCTTTGGCTGAAATAATTTCTGAGCCCATGGAGTCGGCTGAGGCCTGGTACCTGCCCCTGTAGATGGCCTTCTCCTTATCACTTCTCTGAGGAGGGTGGGGGACCTCCAGGCTTTTCGGTTACTCCCGATGCCTGGAGTTTGCCCCCAGGTGACGTGAGGGCCATCCTGGACCCAGTTCCAGGCTTCATTCGAGGCAGCCCACTGTTATGGGGTCCATGGTACTGCAAACGGTTTCATCCTCCACCTCATGTGGCGGCGGGATCGGAGGCTCCATTGCAATGTCAGAGCACTGAGTGTCTTCAAGGTCTGAGGTCCTCCGGTGGTAAAGACGTCAGACCAGTTGCAGGTGTGAGGGCCCCCCCAGGCTGGGCTCCCCTGCTTCCAGACGTACTATCTGCAACTGGATCGTTCAGACTATCTCCCTGGCCTGTCAAAGGTGCGCGGTTTGCCTTCACCTATGGCTGAAGAGGTCACTCCACGAGAGGCAGAGTGAAGGCTCTCCTCTCGGGAGCATCAAGACCAGGGGGTTTGTGATGCGGCTGGCTGGGCCACTCCTCACACCTTCTTCGGGTTCTATAGTCTGGACCTTCCCTCCGCACCCGGCACCCGGGTGGTCCAAGTGCCCACAGGTTGCTTGCACGCTAGGGCAGGCAAGACAGTTCCGGGGTTAGTGGGTATCTCGTTCCCATAGTGTCGTAACCGACGCAGTTCGAGTTCCCTCGGGGAACGCTCGGTTTCCTATGTAACCCTTGTTCCCCGAGATAGGGGGAACAAGACTTTTTACTGCGTCGGTTCCCCCCCGCCCCGCCTGGAGTGCCTTGCTCCAGAAGAGCTAATGAGCTATGTGCCGGTGTGCTTATATGCCCCCATGGTTATGCCGTCACATGCTACCGTTCTCACTAGGACCAATAGGATCTGAGTAGTTTTCATTCGATTCAGCCCTGTCATGCCTAAAGCATTTGTTCCCATAGTGTCGTAATCAACCAACAGTGTCTTTTCCCCAATCTCGGGGAACAAGGGTTACATACGTAACCCGAGGCTTCGTTCTACAGCCATGTGTGAAAAACTGTGATTGTGCAGCCTGAATATGAACAAGAAAGTTTCATTAAATATCTTTTAATATTGTTTTTGTCTTTTTTTTCTGCAGGTTCACCTCCAGAGCCCAATGAATGTTCACTAATCTAATGAGGCTTCACTGATGATGACATGAGGCTTTGATGATGAAACATTTATTTAGTTTCCAGTTATTTTCTGCTGTGTTATATCCAGTTAGGCGGGTTGATGTGGTCTTCAGTTCTAGTTGATTGTGTAACTGTTGGTAAGACTGGTCCAGTATTCCTGTTCCAGAGGTGTGTAGAGCAGAGAGACCAGCTCAACATGATGATGCTCTTATAAGTCTTTATTTTATATTCAGACCAAATTACAAAGTTAGCTGTGATGGTGTGAAGTGTGACATATATTGTGTAAAAAGGTCACTTCATGTAATCTTTTTGTTATTTTATAGTGTTTTATTCCAGTTGTTTGCTGAAAAAATGTCTGTATTTTGTCAACTGTCACATTATTTTAATTTCCTTCAGAACTCAACAAGTACATTCTCTCAGATCTAAAGCAAATTATCATAAGAGATAATAAGATTATGGTTAGAAAATACAGAACACAGTGAGAAATACATTTGATATAAATCACAACTACAGACTGTTTGCATGATATATGACAGAATTTGTATTATAAAAATATTTATATATATATATTTCATGACATGTTCTATTTGACGAGTGCAAATTGGCTTTCATCATAATAACTTGCTCTTGTTAAATTCATACAGAAAAACATGATTCTATTCTATCAATATACTTTAAAGTTCAGTAAGGCTTTGTAGAGTTTACAATGAGGATTAGTTGCCAATTTGTTTTGGTTGATTGATTGTTGCCTGCCATATGCAAAAGTGTTTATATTGCCAATGTTCAAGGCCTCACAGCATGCAGACTAAAGTTAAAAACAGGTTGAGATAGACATGGCCAAACAATGAACTATCATCCAACCATCATTTCTAGAATGTACAAAAAACAAAAATATCATGACTGGAACCCAGGACCTTTTCCTCACATTGTGCCATGAAGAAAGAGGCCTCATCTTCGCCAGAAGCGACACAGCCACTTGTTTCTTCGGGCTGTCGGTCGCTTCCTTCGCACAGGGCCTTCAAGAAAAAAAAAAGAAGATCACTTACAACAAATTTTAATGAATTACAGCAGCAAATCCTATTCAAGCTAAAGGCTGCTTCCCGGGGATCCCAATAGTCTTAAAAACTGTCAAAATATATATGTTTCCTCTTAGCTGTAGTGTTGGTCTATCAATCTAGATTGTTTATGTGAGTTCAGTGTGGGCGATATCGAGATATTGAGATGTCTGCCTTCTCCAATATAATGGAGATGGCACCTGTACCGGCTTGTGTGCTCAAAGGACCAAAAACCTGAATAGCAATGTTCTTTCCACAAATCATGACCGTTACTTCAAGATAATCCACAACACCTGGTGAACAGTTTCCTTGTAGGAACTATTTTTTTCTTTAACCAAACTGCACCCTAGAAGGCGAACATCTGAGGACTTTATATCTCCAACCCCTGGGCAACTCACACCAAAACAATCTAGATATAATCAAATAAAAAGAAAGAGCACCACAGGAACTATCATTGACCAGTCATCACCAGAGAGTTTTACTGTGAAGGATTTTCAAATTATGAAAGTTGCAGCCATTTATTAAACTACCAAAGAATTTCCCGGTGTCTGATGGAGCACTGAGCAAAGCTGCTTGATGTAAATTCTAAAGTTTCAATTTTGGCAGGCTTTATTCTAATTAATGTGCAAAGGTGATGGAGGTTAGAGGAACCCAAAGACTGACAACCATGAAATACACCACTGTGACAACATATTGACATGGGTTGCCAATGATATGAGTTGAATTGTGGGAAAGAAAAAATGAAGGGCTAAATTCCAAAATACTCACAGCATCGCTCCCATCCACAAAGACAGTTTAGAAGAGAGAGAGATAGATAGAATGCAGAGAGGGGGCTGAAGCACTGTACCCACAAGGCCAACAATACACAATACTTAATATGGCTTTAAAAGCATTTTTGTTTTGAAAGTTTTAAATGTTCCATTTGTGTGTTATCTTTAATTGTTCTCGGGATTCTATTTTTTATGCAAGCAATCATCACTGTAGATTTGCGGAAGGTTATGTTCAGCTTATAGTCGCAACCTTGTAATAACGTGACTTTAACTGTAAATTACTCCACTGCACTCTTTAATCTTCGGATAGCTTCTGCCCAAACTTTATTTGTACTACCTTAAATCATTGTTACTGCTCATTTTAGCCTAACTTATTATATCTATCTCTGTAAAAATTCTGTCGTTCATAATAGCCTGTATATATATTCATAGTACATATTCACCTGTAAACTCGTAAACTAGTAGTATATTATGTCTACCAAAATATTATCTGTAAAATTTCTACTTATAGTATCATCCACCTGTATATTATATTCAGTACATATCCGAGCTGTAAATCTTGCTCACAGTGCTCTTGTTATCTATTTTATATTCAGGTAATAAACCCATCTGTAAAATTCTGTTTATATTGTTCTATTCTTCCCTATATTTATTCAGTACATATCCATGTCCTGCACTCCTGGAACCAGTGTATGGTCCTGCACTTGCGCTATTGCACTTGGTTAGACCCAAACCACATTTTGTTGCCTTTGTACCTGTGTAATGATAATAAAGTTGAATCTAATCTAATCTAATTCAATCTAATGTAAAATAAGGGCTGTTAGCAAGTCTGCAATGTTTGTGTTTCTTTTTGTATCCCATATAGTTAAATATAAACAAAGACATGCTGTGCTGCATATGCAAGCCAGAGAGAGCCCAGTGGTGAAGCAGAGGTCATGCAAACCTTTGGAAACAGACAGGGTGATACATACAAAGAAGAGAGTTAACCATTTCAGACCAAAACATGCCCCGAGAGAGAAAGATAGATATAGGGATATTCCATGAACGTCATTTCCAACACAGACAATAAATCATCAAGAGGATCCAACACTGAGGAAAGGGAATGCCAGACACAAGGGTTCCAACTGTGGTGGGACATGACTGATTACAGCCGACGGGTGACTGATTCAGAGGTGGGGCCTGTGACTCTGGCACTAACTTGCTTTTGCCGTCCCTCTGGCATCAAGCTGATGGGGGGGGGGCGAAGCGGTAGCTAGGGCTGGTTGCCTGCACTGTAGAGCCTGGGACGCTTGACCTGGTCGTGACTGGACAAAGGGAGTGTAACTATTCCTCCCGATGTATGAGAGCAGAGTCTTCCTCTGGATTTTATCCTGGCAGGAGATGACATACCGCAAGTGTTAAGGGGAAAAGATAAGGGAACATACAAAAAACTGGGGACGGACATCTGACAAGCCACACAGCAAAGCAGACCAGCCTTCCTCTCCACATGATCCACAGAAGCCATGTTTTAAGTGACAGGAGCTGTTTCAATCACGTGTCCAACACACCAACACAAAACATTGTTGAACTGTAATAGTAAAGGGACTAAAATTCAAATGTAGCAGTCTTTCATAAAATGATATACATACTTAACATCAGGATGCACACCAGAGCAATAGTATTGATTAGATCAGCTGCAAGCAAGCACGATCAGCTATCATTGCCTCTATCTCAGTAAAATAACACCAAATTAACAACTGACTTCATATTCATTATTTGCCAAAATAATACAGGCATAAAGAGAAGGGAGTCAAGGTAGCAAAGCCTCACAATAGGGATGGAGCGCACTGAACTAGCAGGCACAACAAACAAGCGATCCTAATTAGATGTTGAGATTCTGCTGATTATTTGCATTTATGATCACATGTGAAGCTTTAACTCAACAATACTGAATGCACATTATGCAACAATGCTTTTGCTCAATTCAGAAGGACTTACAAGGGCTGTCCCGTGTGTGTTTACTGACTCCACATTGAGATAAAACATGTCCACTTTACAGCCTAGAAGATAAAGGACAGAATACACATTGAAATAATGCATGCATGTTATGAGAGAAATGCTATGGTGCAACACGGAGCTAAGGTAAAGACCCACCATATGCAACAGGGTTAGCTTGAGTATTGCCAAAAAAGCGGACATTTCATGTACGGTAGATCTTCTATGGGAAGAAGAGAGTCTATGAAATGTTATCATCTGCTGGTGTGATGTAGTATGTGTATATTGTGTGTGAGTGTGTGTGTGTGTGCGTGCATGCACTTGTGTTTATCTGACCTGCACTCTTGTCCAAGAAGTAAGCTAGCAGACAGCGCATCACAGCCTGGTGGCAGATGACCAACACGTTGTCTCTGTCTCTCCAACCCATGATAACCGGCTCCAAACGTTGAACTAAATCTTGGTAGGACTGGAAAAAGAGAGGAGACTATTTAAATGTGTCTGCAGAAGGCCAAGCTTAAACCAGATTAATTCAGCTTATTGAAACTAAAGTATGGAAGGAGCATGTCAGGTGACCTCTCCTCCTGGGTAGCGATAATGGTACTTGTCCTGGTCTCTCAAAAGCAAACTCCTCTGGGAATGTGTTCCCGATCATCTCATAAGTCATCTCTCACCACACACACCCTGGACAAGGAGAACAGAGCGTTTATCTAAATGTTTCATTTTGCTGCAGAGAAAACATGACTTTAGATTTAAAAGTATTCCTCATATAGACTATATAAATAAAAATAGCAGCGGTATTTTGAAAGAAGAATGTCAGTTTCACATGTAGTAAGAGCAGCAGAGTGATTGTGTGGTGCAATGATATAAAGACTTCTCTACTTGCATGCTTAAGATTGCCTGATCAACATTTCTGTAACACAATCTTTGAAATTTTATTTTGTTCACAGGCCTTCTGTTTTCCTTGATGCTTGAACATGAGCAAGTGAAATGCTTTGTGGCTGTTTAGCTTATACTCTGCAGTGTGTACTGTGCAGTGGTGAATGTAACTGAGTAACTTCACTCAAGTACTATAGCATTTGGGGTGGGAAATATTATACTTTTAACTCTACTATAAATGTCTAACATCAAGTTACAATTTATTTTACAAATTCAAATTGTTGCAAAACAAAACATCCAAAGAGCTATAAAATATGACGTGTCCCTAAATTAAACTATCCAACAAGTACAGTTGAAAAAAGTTTAGTTGTTTAATTGTTTAGTTGACAGAAAAAATGAATTGGCAAGAGGCCATTTAACTGCACTACTTTAATAAATACAGTTTCCCATTAATTTTTACTTACAATAAGTAAGATTTTCAGCACAGGATTTTTTTACTTCAAAACATTTTACAGGGTTGGCTGGAGCTTACCTACAGCTAAAAGTGGGGGAAGAACATGCAAAAAAATCTCCAGAATTTAAAGTGGCATCCTCTCCAGCCTCCTCTGTTGAACGGCATACAAGTGCAGAAACAGCTTAGAACCTTAAGTTTCTGTTGACCTAGATACTTGCAAAGATCACATGACGAGAAACCTGTAAAATTTGTCGTTGAGGAAGTGCAGTATGCCAGTTTGTGTATGCTGAAGATTTTTTCATAACAACAAACTGCTCAACAGCTTTTAAGTAATGATCTAAATACTTCCTCCCTGTTATCAAGATTGTCAGGAAAACCCCTTTCTTTCCCAAAAAATTATACTCCAACCTGTAACGACGTAGAATTGTAAAATGTGGAAGTTAGATGATGAGGTACCAATTTGACGACCCCAATGAGCATTCTCCACCAAAATTATAGTGACACCCAGCCTCCTGTCTATTGTTCTTCTCAGCGTGGCTCGGCCCACACTTATCCATAGTTGGTGCTCCTCAATGAAATCTCGCAGGGCATGGGGCGAACTGGGACGTGTGAGAGAGACAGAGAGAGGTTTCTAAGCATCTGTTCATCATTCATCCATTATTACCTCCTTAATATTATCTATTCAAAGGTATTTTAAATTCACCTGGGATTCAGTTTTCATAGCTTTATAGAGACAAGAAAAAAATGGGAAATGGGAGAAGATTCAAT
>CM049374.1:33577989-33728456 GCA_026937815.1 Etheostoma perlongum | reverse complement strand
GTGAAAATATCTGAAAAAATCTACTTGAGTACATTAACGAAGTATTTGTACTTTGTTACTTCCCATCTCTGCTTTAGAGTCAACACATGAACCATCATACACCTCTAGGGATAGTTGTTCAACTTATAATACATTCCCTTTTTTTAATACAGACACCAAACTGCCTCTGTCTAACCTTTAGGAGGAACTCCCCTTTAAGTGTTGTTGTGGAAGTTTCTTGTAACAGCGAGGGAGGAATTTATGTTGAAGAAGAGACCTTTGTTGAAACAAAATAAAGACAGGCTGCAAACTGAATTAAAGGTTTAAGGTATTCGGTGAAAAGGTTTAAGTGTTTTCTGCAGAGAACAATCAAAATGACAAGAACAGCTCTCACAATGCACAAAGTTACAGAGTGACAACAGTTCTCTGTGAACACAATCAGTAATACACTTCTTTATATCCAGTGCCCCCAGAGGAGAAAAACCCTTGTTTGGAAACCAGTTTAATCTGAAACATAACGATTAGTGGACCTCAGACAGACAGTTTGTTCTATTACGTATTTCTGAATCTGTCCTTCGTGTGTCCAAGTTTTCTTGACCGGTCATTCTATCTTATCTGAAAAAGGACATCTTGTCTCTTTGGATAGGCTATGGTCTCAACCTGGGACCTGGGTCCTGGGTCCTGGGTCCAGGGACCTGGGACCTGCTATGATAAACACGGCTTTAGACAACTGTTTCTGTCAGACTGTATGCCATTTATCCTTAGAGGACAAATGCAAAGACATAACAAATTGAACAAATTGAACTGAAAGAGAGATACAGAAGTCATATACTTTGAGAGGCATTGGAGATCTTATTATGAATAATTGATATGAAAATAATTGGTTAAATGTAATTTTCCATTACAGTGTTAAACAACATACCCTTTTAACATTAACAATCCTGTCAGGATACCTTAAAAACCACAAAATAAATCATTAGGGGATGGAAGCAGAATCACACATACACCCCCAATACAGACCTTTTAGCTGGCCGCTAGCTCTATTGTTTATGAAACCTGTTTCCCGCAGTTAGAAATGCGGCTCTAAAGCTCGGCTTTACACATCATAAACTCCATAACTAACCCACCACGGCTTCAGTACACCATACACACGTCAGAAGGCAAACAGTTGAATGTAGAAACAGGAATGAATGGACAGTCAGCATTAATGTTATTTAAATCACCAACATTAGCACAACTGAACTGATGGAAACTGAATGAAACCCTTTTACAGACAATCATTTTCTGTATTACATCAAATATAAAAAGAATGTAAACCTTGATTTTAACGTAACTTTAAAGACCCAGTGTGTAACGTGTTTATTATCATAATCAGTGTTGCCCGTTCACAAACTTGTTCTTTTTCATGAATTGTTACCACCACCACCAATTCAAATTTTACATTTCCAATCTCATGAACTGGGGTAGACGCTCCATATTCATACTCCATCTTGAATTACGGTAGCCAGTAAGGGACATACAGGACGTACTGCTCTGCCTTTCACGTTTTCTCTGTCATATGATCAACTCACAGCTGCTGCTAACGCTAACAGGTATCGTTGCTTCCCAGCCCCGGCAAGTTAGAAGAAGGAGACATGGAGGACCACACGTATTCAAAATCCAAATTTAACTATCTAACTGCCCTGCTCCACTGTCACACCTTCACTGGTGATATCTTCAGTGGGACGTTAGCCCAAGTGTAAATGAATGGAAACATCTTCTCAGTGAAAGTGTGTGTGAAGGTGTGTATGTGTGTGTTAGTATCAGCATCAGAGAACGACAGCTCTCCTCTGTTCCAGTCAGAGTCACTCTGATCCTCTGGACCTTCTTCTGCACTATGAGATCAGTGGCTGGATCTGGTGGTGACCATGCATGGTATTTACCTTCATGGAACATTATTCTCCATAACCCAGACAGTATGTCTCCCTTCCTCTGGACAGACTCTGCTAACACACCCAGTACCCAGCCTGTACTGTCTCCAACCTCGACATCCCAGCTGTGAGTCCCTGAGTTAAAGCCCTCAGAACCCAGGACAGGGGTATTTACCAAACCTCTCTGGATTATCAGGAAGCTGCTGTCTCTTCTCCTAGTCTCACACTGGTCAGATCCTCAGACAGGATGAATAATGGATGAGCAGTGTTTGGGTCCAGAATCACAGGGTGTAGGAGACCATGTCCTTCATCTTGGTCCAGATGTTGAAGCCCAGGTTGCCCAGGTGTTGGGCCTCGTCTATCAGAGCTCCTGAGAGCAGCTGTGGATCCTCCAGCAGGGGGTGCTGCTGGACTCTTCCCACTGCAGCCTTGTAGTTGATCAGGAATGAGATGTCTTCAGCTCTCAGCTGCTCCTCTGTGGCTCTGACTGAGTCTGAAAGAGCTGCTATCTCTCTGCTCAGAGCCACCATCTTCTCCTTCATCCTCTGACTCTTCTGCTCCTCTTCCTCCCTCAGTGCAGCCAACCTGGCCTCCTCTTCCTCTTCCAGAAACTGGTGAAGCTTCTTAAACTGATCCTTAATCTGCATCTTTGTGCGTCGGGCCTGGACCTTTATGTGTCCTGCTGTCTGATCAAACTTCTCTTTAACTTGTTCAAAACCCTTTAACTTCTCCTTTAAAGTCTCCAGAGTTTCCTGAAGCTCCTTCCTGTGTTGTCGTGCAGCTTCATCGACGGGTCTGATTCTGTGGTTGGAGTGTGTTTCTGAATGCAGACAGACTAGACACACGGCTGCTGATGGTCCAGACAGAAGAGTTTGAGTTTCTCAGAGTGCAGACTGCAGAGAGCCTCTGAAGGTCTCTGATCTCTCTCCAGTAAGAAGGCCTCACACAGGTTCTTCAACGCCAGGTTACAAGGTGGTTTCATCCTTTGAGGATCTTCTCTTACAGACTGGACACTCTCGAGCTTGTTTCTTTGTCCACCAGCTCTGCAGACAGTCTTTACAGAAGCTGTGGCTACATGACAGAAGAACAGGATCCCCAAAGACATCGTGACAGACCGGACAGCAGAGATCCTCCTCTGATCTGGAAGCCATTTGGTCTCAGAGTGAAGCTGAAAACACAGCAGACAGAAAGAACAGTCAGTCATGGCTCCCCTCCCTCCTCTACTCACTTAACTGTTTTTAGTCAAACTCACCTTCAGTGTGTGGAGAATCAGCAGGTTGAAGCAGCAGGGTTGTAGTTCTCCACTTTTCTCTCCTGCAGCTGAACTCACTCAGAGGAAGTTGGTAGTTTGATCTGAAGGTGAATCTGATCGTCTGTTTTCCGTCTGTGTGTCTCTCTGTAGTGAGGACCAAAACAAACTGTTTCCTGGTTTGTGAAGGCATGACCATTCCTTTGATAGTGAAGGCATGACCCGCCCTACTCTTCCTCTGATTGGCTAGTATTTGTTGCCTTAATTGGTTGGATTGGTTAGGTTTTAAGATGAAGAGTGTGATTGGTTAAGGTTAGGGTGAGGGTAAGCCAGTCAAAGGCAGAGTAGGGCGGGACATGCCTTAGCCATCCTAGGAAGTGCTAATGTGTGTCACAACTTTTCTGGGAAATGCTGTTGCTTCACCTGTAACACAGAGGTGTGTCTCATTCCAAAGGTCTGGTTCATTACTGGATATGAAGACTGATAGTGTGCAGCGTGCTTATGCAACAGTTTTGTTCATGTTCAACTGTAGTTTGAATGTTGTGAGGCAGTTAGTCAATTTAGTAAAATCCCAGGGATATTCTGGAAATGGAGGACCAGGAGACATCGAGGGAAAAATAGCCATTTTCCTATATCAATGTTCTTTTTAATTCCCCAAAATAACATGATTGATTCCACACAACGCTCTTTGCCAAGTACAAATCTCTACTTTCATTAATTTTGGGGCGTCTTATTCAATTTTATAGCATTGTAAAACAAATGGAAGTGTTTTTGAAATAGTATTGAGTAAAAGTTGACATATTCCAGTCTGTGATTATCATCAACATCCATTCCTTTAATTTTAGTCTCAATAATTCCTAATTTCTGCTTTTCTAACTCAAACATTAGGTATAATTTCCTATAAATGAGGTTTATTGACCATAAATTCAAATAATAACTGTAAAACTAAAGTTAATAAGTTAGTGTCCAGCATCAGAATACAAGTTATGAAACCATCTTTGTTCTAATAATTGCACAGTGGCCAATTATGTTTGTCAGTCCCAGTCAGCAACAATCAAAACACACTGCTCATTGCCACGAAAAGCAAGATCTTGCTTTGCAAGGAAGCAGGTCGCATTCATCAGATCCTTCAATACCTCCCGGTTTTCCTTTATCTTTTCATTATGCTAGGTTATATTCAGCCTCTTTTGCTCATCAAGTGCAAGGTCGATCCGAGATTTACTGAAGGTTTTCAGCGTAATTTGGCACTGGATGTGAGCTGAGGACTTTTCATGCTTGGTTAAAGCTGTGGGCAGGTTGTTCAGATCCCAGAACCCCGTAGAGGTCCAGCCGCTGACTGTTAGCACAGCCACATAGCCAATCTTTTCTTTCATACCAGTCAGTTTGAAACGATCGGAAGAATTTTTGTCCCTTTTGCTGCAGTAGTCCATCTAAGGCTGGCGTAAACCTCCATATTGCTATTAGTTCTTTTGTTGAATTAAAATCGAGTTTAGAGAAATTCGTCACTGCTGTGATATCGGCGGTGTTACGACCAGGCACGTTGTAATGATGGGCGTAACAGAAAATGGATGAAGGTTGAGGAACCAATGCAAAAAGGGAGACGAGGTAACGGTAAAAAAGAAAGGATTTTTAATTAACACAATATCAAAGCACCAAACACAGAAAGAGCTATATGGGTGCTGCCTATATAAACAAAGTATTTCCAAACACAACTAAAAGGGCACAGCACCCATTAGCTTACCAAATTAAAACACATGTAGAATGGAAACATAAAGACTAATAACACAAATGCTTTAACAAACTGTTAACCCTTAACAGCTTTTACAAAATGGCAGCTAGCCGGACAGCATGGCGGACTGATCTCTATCTTCAGCCGCCCAGACTGATGAATCCAAGAGCATTTTAAACTGTCAGTGGGCTGATTGCAGGAAGTTGATTGGCAGGATCCACAGCAGCCGCACCAATCAACATCAACGGCCTGGAACAGGGGAGTGGGCGGAGCCATCACGCAGGCCTCTCCTCCTCTCCGGGCAACCACACAGCTAAATTTACATACACAAACACTAGAAGCCCAGAAGGCCGGGGCCCTAACAGCGGACACCGCTGCTGTCATTTTGACTTTCAATTTTACAGGGATTGTTCTTACAACGTAGCTGGTGTAATGACGTTAGCTAAGCAAAGGTCCAGTAATATCTTGATTTTAATTGGTCCATGTTTGATATGCAACGGAGATGATTATTGGAATCACACATTTACGTACAAAGGCACAGCAGTGTTTTTTATTTGATTTATTTTATTTTGACACAAAAACATTAAAACAGTATTTTATGTTTCACAAAAAATATGTGATGGACAATTGCCGAAAAACCCTCAAGGGGCTTAATAAGTGGCGATTATATTATATACGATTATATAAAAACAAAGAAACAAAACAAAAAACATTCTTCGTACAAAACGATTTAAAATTACATTTAGAGCACGAACCCAAATGGAAAATTCAGACAACTTAGGAGCAACAACTTTACTCTCTGTTTAAACTGTTCTTTAGAAAGCTCAATGAGTGAAGTGGGAAGACTGGTCCATATCTTTGACCCTCTGTATAATAATATATTATATAATATAATAATAATATAATATATGTCTGTATAATACACTAAACTGTGTTTGAGTCGTACGAGAGTAGGGCGGCCTAATAAGACAATTACTACGAGTCGGATACTGGTGAAATTCATTATTAAAAGTAAAAATATTACTAAAGTGCTGGGGAAATAACTTTTTTATAGAGCTATAAATGAATAAAGCAATTTGAAGTTGATTCACTTGATATACACTAAGAATACTTTCCTGAGCTAGTATGGGAGGGGTGTCTACGATTTACACAAAATATTATTCTTAAAGCTCGCTTCTGAAGTCGAAAAATAGATTCCAGTTTAGTTGGGGGGGGGGGGGTGCTAGCCCAAGCAACATTGTAGTAATTGATGTATGGATACAACATTGAGTAATACAACATAATTGCAACTTTTTGTAAATCAGGTGCCGAGTTTTTCCTAGTATACCGACCACTTTGGCTATTATTGTACTTATGGCACTAATGTGAGGTTTCCAGGATAAAGAGTCATCTAGTATAACGCAGAGGAAACGAGCAGATGTAACATTATTAATGGAGATATTATCAATTAGAATTTTCATTGAAGATTTATATGTATCAGACTTAATACTGAAAAATATATAACTTGTTTTTTTATGTTGAGTGACAGTTTGTTGGACTTGAACCAAGTAGATAACTTGTCAAGTTCTTCATTAACTACTTTTATTAAAATATCAGGGATTTATGGGAGTAAAATACACTTGTATTGTCTGTAAATAAGATTTTAGAAAGTTTATCTGAGACATTAGGGAGGTTGTTAACATATAATAAAAATAACAAGGGACCCAAGATGGAACCCTGTGGTATGCCACACTGAAGGGGGGGTTCTGTCCCATTATAGCTGACAGTTTGATACCGGTCTGAAAGATAACTGGTGAACCAGAGTAATGACTTGTTTCGTATACCATAATGTGAAAGTTTATTTAATAGAATGAAATAATTAACAGTATCAAATGCTTTTGAAAGATCCAGAAAAATACCTACAGTATTTTCTTTTCTATCTATTGCTTTGTATATTTCAGTCAAAAAATGGACAAGTGCCATGTAAGTAGAGTGTTGTTTCCTAAAACCATACTGGTGTGCATATAAAATATTATTTGTCCAGATGTTGAATTAATCTTGTGTAAACAAGTTTTTCAAAAACCAGGGACAGGGCTGGTAACACAGAAATTAGTCTATAATGGTTAAAAATAGCAGGGTCATCTTCTTTATAAACTGGTATATTTTTTGCTATTTTCAACTCTACAGGCACAACTCCTTAAACTAGGGAAAGATTAAAAATATAAAGTAGTGGTTTAATGATATCAGGGCAATTTTTAAAAAATATTTTACTATCAATCATATCATGTCCCGGTGAACAGACTTTAAAATTGATAATTATATCTCTAATCTCATCCTCGGTAACAGGTGTAAGGTTAACATCCTCAGACGTTGGAAGATTCATGTATTCTAGTGGTCCAAATGACTAGATGGAATTTTAGAAGCTAATGTTGGGCCTACATCAGAAAAAAAGGTATTAAATCTTTTGGCAATTTGTTGCGGATCTGAGACAATAGAATCGTCAATCTTAAATTCATTTGGTAACTGTTTTTTAGAATGTTTTTTATTAAGAATACAATTGATGGTTCTCCACAAAGAAGATGGATTGTTTTTATGTTCAGTTAATTTCACATTATAATATTGGATTTTTGCTCCTCTTATGACATGATTTAGACTGTTTCTGTACTTTTTAAATGGCAAAAGATTCAATGATAAAGAAGGAATTTTTTATATAATCTATTTTTGTTTTTCAATGACTTTATGATAGCTGGAGTTATCCACGGTTTGGACAATTTGTGTTTCAAAGGCACTGATTGGAGAGGGAAACATGAGTTGTAAACCTGCGTAACATTTTTTATAAACAATGAAAAGGCCTTCTGAGTGTCTATTTATTATACTATTTGATAAATTTCACTCCATGATAATTGACTTAAAGCGTGTCTGAAATGTATCACATTTCTTTCACTGAAAATTCGTCTATATTTAATATTTTGTACAGGGGGGCAATTTTCACTCTCGTTACCAGTGATTAGAAATATGGGACAGTGATCAGACACATCAATACACAGGACACCAGATTTCATACTCTTGTTATATACAATAGTAAAAATATTAACTATATGAGTTGTTGAGGTATTAGTTACTCTGGTGGGAACTGAAATCATAGGATTAAAGCTATAGGAATACATGGTGTCAGAAAATTCCTTGATTAACGTATTTCCCTGACTATTTTCAATATTAATGTTAATGTCAAAAATAAATGCAGAGAGGTCACAATTAGGTGGTCTATAAACACATAAAATGATTACTAATAATCAAAAAGCTTTTCAATGTCACATCTTTCTTTATAATGTAGACTAGCATTGATAAACAGAGAAACCCCTCCACATACCTTTCCCTCTCTACATCTGAAAATATGTTTGTAATCAGGTGAAAATTCCCAGCTGTATTGTCAGTCAGCCATGTTTCAGTAAGCCCTATCACATTAAAGGAATGATTCAGATTTTCAAGGCAAGTGGATTAACCCCCAGAGTTGTGCTTTTTGCTGAAACATGTTGACGAATACAGGATCGAAGTGCGCATGCGCAACTTTGGTTTGTCGCTTGAATGGACAGTAAAAACAAAGCTTATTCTACCATTTGTTTCTATTTGATTATGCGTAATTGCAACATTTGTCATTTGTCTAAATAATAATAATAAATGTCAAGACCACACTCTATAATTTACTAATAACCAACCATTCTGATAAACATGCTGTTTTTGAAATATATTATCTTTTTTATATTAAGATCAGCTTCAACAAAGTACTTGCTGGTCTTCATGGCTCCACAAACAAAAGCCAAGTAATAAATCATCAAAAACAATTTAAAATGAAAATACATATATGTTATTGCCTCTAAATGCAGCACATGAAGCAGTTCAGCATATTTGATCAAGGTAACATTCATGCAGGATTCTTTTAGGTTTGAATTGTAAGTCGCTTGATTAAAAGTTTAAGCTAAATGAATGTAATGTTAAAAAATCTAATCCTAACCCTTGTGTTATAAAGAGACAGAAGGGGGCAACTTCAACATGGGACTGCAGGGCAGACCGCTCTACCACTGAGCCACTGCCGCCCCTGATCCTCTTTATCTCTAACTGCTCTGCTCCACTGTCACACCTTCGCTGGTGATATCTTCAGTGGGACTTCGTCCTCAGTCAAAATTAATGGAAACATCTTCTCAGTGAAAGTGTGTGTGAAGGTGTGTATGTGTGTGTTAGTATCAGCATCCGAGAACGACAACTCTCCTCTGTTCCAGTCCAGAGTCACTCTGATCCTCTGGACCTTCTTCTGCACTACAAGATCAGTAGGTGGAGGTGGTCCTGACCGTGCTGAGTATTTACCTTTATGGAACCTTATTATCCATGCCCCAGACAGTTCGTTTCCCTTCCTCTGGACAGACTCTACTAACATACCCAGTAACCAGCCTGTACTGTCTCTAACCTCGACATCCCAGCTGTGAGTCCCTGAGTTAAAGCCCTCAGAACCCAGGACAAAGGGGTATCTATCAAACCTCTCTGGATTATCAGGAAGCTGCTGTCTCTCTCTCCTCGTCTCACACTGGTCAGATCTTCAGACAGGATGAATAATGGATGAGCAGTGTTTGGATCCAGAATCACAGGAGTGTAGGAGACCATGTCCTTCATCTTGGTCCAGATGTTGAAGCCCAGGTTGCCCAGGTGTTGGGCCTCGTCTATCAGAGCTCCTGAGAGCAGCTGTGGATCCTCCAGCAGGGGGTGCTGCTGGACTCTTCCCACTGCAGCCTTGTAGTTGATCAGGAATGAGACGTCTTCAGCTCTCAGCTGCTCCTCTGTGGCTCTGACTGAGTCTGAAAGAGCTGCTATCTCTCTGCTCAGAGCCTCCATCGTCTCCTTCATCCTCTGACTCTTCTGCTCCTCATCCTCCCTCAGTGCAGCCAGCATGGCCTCCTCTTCCTCTTCCAGAAACTGGTGAAGCTTCTTAAACTGATCCTTAATCTGCGTCTCTGTGCGTTGGGCCTGGACCTTTATGTGTCCTGCTGTCTGATCAAACTTCACTTTAACTTGTTCAAAACCCTTTAACTTCTCCTTAAAGGGCTCCAGAGTTTCCTGAAGCTCCTTCCTGTGTTGTCGTGCAGCTTCATCGACGGGTCTGATTCTGTGGTTGGAGTGTGTTTCTGAATGCAGACAGACGACACACACCGGCTGCTGATGGTCCAGACAGAAGAGTTTGAGTTTCTCAGAGTGCAGACTGCAGAGAGCCTCTGAAGCTCTTTGATCTCTCTCCAGTAAGAAGGCCTCACACAGGTTCTTCAACACCAGGTTACAAGGTGGTTTGGACTTTGAAGATGTCGCCTTACAGACTGGACACTCCTGTGTTGGTCTCTCTGTCCACCTCTTCTGCAGACAGTCTTTACAGAAACTGTGGCTACATGACAGAAGAACAGGATCCCTAAAGACATCGTGACAGACTGGACAGCAGAGATCCTCCTCTGATCTGGAAGCCATTTGGTCTCAGAGTGAAGCTGAAAACACAGCAGACAGAAAGAACAGTCAGTCATGGCTCCCCTCCCTCCTCTACTCACTTCACTGTTTTTAGTCAAACTCACCTTCAGTGTGTGGAGAATCAGCAGGTTGAAGCAGCAGGGTTGTAGTTCTCCACTTTTCTCTCCTGCAGCTGAACTCACTCAGAGGAAGTTGTTAGTTTGATCTGAAGGTGAATCTGATCGTCTGTTTTCTGTCTGTGTGTCTCTCTGTAGTGAGGACCAAAAACAAACTGTTTCCTGGTTTGTGAAGGCATGACCATTCCTATGATAGTGAAGGCATGACCCGCCCTACTCTTCCTCTGATTGGCTAGTATTTGTGGCCTTAATTGGTTGGATTGGTTAGGTTTTAAGATGAAGAGTGAGATTGGTTAAGGTTAGGGTGAGGGTAAGCCAGTCAAAGGCAGAGTAGGGCGGGACATGCCTTAGCCATCCTAGGAAATGCTAATGTGTGTCAGGTGAGGGGGGGAGCTCTGTCACAACTTTTCTGTGAAATGCTGTTGCTTCACCTGTAACACAGAGGTGTGTCTCATTCCAAAGGTCTGGTTCATTACTGGATATGAAGACTGATAGTGTGCAGCGTGCTTATGCAACAGTTTTGTTCATGTTCAACTGTAGTTTGAATGTTGTGAGGCAGTTAGTCAATTTAGTAAAATCCCAGGGATATTCTGGAAATGGAGGACCAGGAGACATCAAGGGAAAAAAGTTAAACATGGAATATTGTTGGAGAGAGGAAGTTTGTCCTTTAACCCTCATGTTGTCCCCATGTTGTCCTCATGTTGTCCTCATGTTGTCCTCATGTTGTCCTATATCAATGTTCTTTTTAATTCCCCAAAATAACATGAGTGATGCTCTTTGCCAAGTACAAATCTCTACTTTCATTAATTTTGGGGCGTCTTATTCAATTTTATAGCATTGTAAAACAAATTGAAGTGTTTTTGAAATAGTATTGAGTAAAAGTTGATATTCCAGTCTGTGATTATCCATCAACATCCATTCCTTTAATTTTAGTCTAAATAATTCCTAATTTCTGCTTTTCTAACTCAAACATTAGGTATAATTTCCTATAAATGAGGTTTATTGACCATAAATTCCAAAAATAAAAAAAAACAAAGTTGAAAAAGAGACAAAAATGTAAGAAAAAGTTAAAAACATTGATAAAAAGCGTCAACAAAAGTGTTGATTTTCATTTTTGATGGGAAGACAACACAAGGGCTAAGGTGTGCCAATGGGTTTCCAACACCCCCCTTCCCCTGCTCCACTGTCTACTAACTCCAACCATCCATGTTGCTACATGTCCCTGTGTCTCTTCATTCATGTCTGCTCTTCCTTTGGGGTTAGGCCACATTCGGCCCTTACCTTCATAACCCAGTTTGATGAGAAGGGGGCAAAAGCCGGTTTAATACAAGGTTTGAATTAAGACCGACAAATTTGGCAGTACAACCAGTAACCATAGTAACACAGCTTAAACACGGCGTTGGTGAGACGACTGGTCATGACTGTCATCCAAGATGGCGCCTGCATGTTAACAAACAACAAACAACAAAACATAACAAAACATCAAAATATATTAAAGTTCTGATAAATCAAATGTATAAAAATACAAACTTAAGATATGAAACTTAAAGTCCTTTAAACAAAAACACATTAAGAAAAAAATAATCAGTGTTGAGGACAGGGACTTTAAAGTCCTCTGGTGGACAGACTATGCAACGCCATCACTAACAGGGACGTTGTATTGGCGTCCAGTCTAGATATGGTGGACAGATTATTATGCAACGGCAGCACTAACAGGGACGTTGTGAAGCGTCCTCTGGTGGACAGATTTTAAAAACGCCATCACTAACAGGGACGTTGTAGGCGTCCTCTGGTGGACAGTTTGCAACACCATCACTAACAGGGACATTTTGTAAATGCGTCCTCTGGTAACAAACTAACAACGCCATCACTAACTGGGGCGTTGTGAAGCGTCCTCTGGTGGAAGACTATTTTACGCCATCACTAACAGGAACGTTGTAAGCGTCCTCTGGTGGACATGACTAAACGCCATCACTAACAGGGGACGTTGTAGAGCATCCTTGGTGGACATGCAACACCATCACTAACTCTACATGTCCTCTGGTGGACATTTATAAAATGGATCACTAACACGTTGTAAAACATCCTCTGGTGGACAGACTATGCAACGCCATCACTAACAGGGCGTTGTAGGCGTCCTCTGGTGGACAGACTATGCAAACGCCATCACTAACAGGGACGTTGTAGAGCATCCTCTGGTGGACATGCAACACCATCACTAACAGGGACGTTGTAGAGCGTCCTCTGGTGGATCTTCCAGACTATACAAACGCCATCACTAAAACGTTGTAGGCGTCCTCTGGTGGACAGACTATGCAACAGCCATCACTAACAACGTTGTGGCGCCCTCTGGTGGACAGACTATGCAACGCCATCACTAACAGGGACGTTGTAGAGCGTCCTCTGGTGGACAGACTATGCAACTGCAACACTCATAACATGGTTGAAGGTTGTTTCTTCCGTTTTTATTTTATTTTTTATTTCTTTATTTCTTTATCGGCCATTATAAACCTGATACCGATATTTTGGATTATCGGACGATAATATCGGCCCGCCGATACATCGGTCTGGCTCTAGTTTTCATTTCCTGGTCAGATTCCTTGTGTGTAGTTTGCTTGCCGTGTTCTCTGTCAGTTGTTGTTGTTGTATTGAAACTTTGTAATCTGGACTAGAGTTTAAAATAGAGTTTGAACAATGATTGACTGCTTAAACATTCAATTTAATTCAATTCAATTTTATTTGTAGTATAAAATCATAACAAGAGTAAAGACACTTTACAGATAGAGGAGGTCTAGACTAGACTGGGTCACCCCCGCCAGATCTACCAGCGATGATTTCCCCCTGCAGCTCAGGCTGGAGACCTGTACATTTATCTACCCTGCGGACCAATCACAAACTGGCTTATCCACCTGCCGCGCTATTGGTGGGTTTAACACAATGACGATAGAGAAGCGATCAAGAAGCTTTTTGTTGACATTCAACATGGCGGCCACCAAAATGACAAGTTGATAACATTAAAAAGTATGTCACCCAGATCGTTGATCTGATTGGTTGAAGGAGTATCCGATAGCGTGCAGAGTCATTTGAACTTTGCCACGTTGGTTCCGCCTCTGGTGAGAGCCAGACTCGGTCTAGACCACACTCTATAATTTACTAATAACCAACCTTTCTGATAAACATTCTGTTTTTGAAATATATTATCTTTTTTTGATTGTAAGATCAGCTTCAACAAAGTACTTGCTGTTCTTCATGGCTCCACAATAAAAGCCAAATAATAAATCATCAAAAACAATTTAAAATGAAAAAAACATACAAACCCAATTCCAAAAATGTTGGGACAGTGTACAAATTGTAAATAAAAACAGAATGCAATGATGTGGAAGTTTCAAATTTCAATATTTTATTCAGAATACAACATAGATGACATATCAAATGTTGAAACTGAGAAAATGTATCATTTTAAGGCAAAAATAAGTTGACTTCAAATTTCATGGCATCAACACATCTCAAAAAAGTTGGGAGAAGTCCATGTTTTCCACTGTGTTATAGTACTGTGTTATAGTACTGTGTTTTAGAACTGTGTTATAGTACTGTGTTATAGTACAAGGCCATGTTTCCCACTGTGTGGATTCGCCTCTTCTTTTTATAACAGTCTGCAAACGTCTAGGGACTGAGGAGACAAGTGTAGAATAGGAATGTTGTCCCAATCTTGTCTAATACAGGCTTCTAGTTGCTCACCTGTCTTAGGTCTTCTTTGTCGCATCTTCCTCTTTATGATGGCCAAATGTTTTCTATGGGTGAAAGATCTGGACTGTAGGCGGCCATTCAAGTCCCCGGATCCTTCTACTCAGCCATGATGTTGTAATTGATGCAGTATGTGGTTTGGCATTGTCTTTTTGGAAAATGCATGGTCTTCCCTGAAAGAGACGACGTCTGGATGGGAGCATATGCTGTTCTAGAACTTGGATATACCTTTCAGCATTGATGGTGCCTTTCCAGATGTGGAAGCTGCCCATGCCACACGCACTCATGCAACCCCATACCATCAGAGATGCAGGCTTCTGAATTGAGCGCTGTAACAACTTGGGTTGTTCTTGTGCTTTGTAGTCCGGATGACATGGCGTCCCAGTTTTCCAAAAAGAACTTCAAATTTTGATTCGTCTTATCACAGAACAGTCTTCCACTTTGCCACAGTCCATGTTACATTAGCCTTGTCCCAGAGAAAACGCCGGTGCTTCTGGATCCTGTTTAGATATGGCTTCTTTTTTGACCTATAGAGTTTTAATGGCACTGTGTATTGTGTTCACCAACCATGTTTTCTGGAAGTATTCCTGAGCCCATGTTGTGATTTCCATTCCAGTAGCGTTCCTGTATGTGATGCAGTGCCGTCTAAGGGACCAAAGATCACAGGCATCCAGTCTGGTTTTCCGGCCTTGACCCTTACACACAGAGATTATTCCAGATTCTCTGAATCTTTGGATGATATTATGCACTGTAGATGATGATAACTTCAAACTCTTTGCAATTTTCTCTGAGAAACTCCTTTCTGACCCAAAAATTAACCTGTATGAGTTGCAAATTGGTCCTCCAGCTGTTCCTTGTATGTAATTTTAACTTTTTTGGCCTCTTATTGGTACTTGTCCCAACTTTTGGAGAATGTGTAGCTCTCATGAAATCCAAAATGAGCCAATATTTGGCATGACATTTCAAAATGTCTCACTTTCAACATTTGATATGTTATCTATATACTATTGTGAATAAAATATAAGTTTATGAGATTTGTAAATTATTCCATACCTTTTTTACTCACAATTTGTACATTGTCCCAACTTTATTGGAATCAGGTTTGTATATGTTATTGCCTCTAAATGCAGCACATGTAGCAGTTATTTACATATTTGATCAAGGTAACGTTCATGCAGGATTCATTTTGGTTTGAATTGCAAGTCCCTTGGATAAAAGTTTAAGCTAAATGAATGTAATGTTAAAAACCTAACCCTAGAGACAGAAGGAGGACAGTGGAATATTGAGAATTTAAATTTAGTACCTTTTAACTTTAAGAAATTAACATCATAAATATAATGACATAAATGTAAATGCACTGTGTTTATATAGTGTTTTTCTAGTCTTAAAGACTACTCAAAGCTCTTCTAAGTATTACAGGAACTATTCACCACTCACACACATTTACACTGCGATGGGGCATCGGGGGAAATTTCAACATGGGACTGCAGGGCCAGGGATCGAACCACCTTCCAAGATTGGCAGACCGCTCTACCACTGATCCACCGTCGCCCCTGATCCTCTTTATCTCTAACTGCTCTGCTCCACTGTCACACCTTCGCTGGTGATATCTTCAGTGGGACAACATCCTCAGTCAAAATTAATGGAAACATCTTCTCAGTGAAAGTCTGTGTGAAGGTGTGTATGTGTGTGTTAGTATCAGCATCAGAGAATGACAGCTCTCCTCTGTTCCAGTCTAGAGTCACCCTGATCTTCTGGACCTCCTTCTGCACTACGAGATCAGTTTCTGTATCTGGTGGAGACCATGCATAGTAGTTACCTTGATAAAACCCTATTCCCCATAATGCAGACAGTTTGACTCCCTTCCTCTGGACAGACTCTGCTAACACACCCATTGCCCAGTCTATACTGTCTCTAACCTCAACATCCCAGCTGTGAGTCCCTGAGTTAAAGCCCTCAGAGCCCTGGACAAAGGGGTATTTATCAAACCTCTCTGGGTTATCAGGAATCTGCTGTCTCTCTCCTCCTCTCACACTGGTCAGGTCTTCAGACAGGATGAGACATGGATGAGCAGTGTTTAGGTCCAGAATCACAGGAGTGTAGGAGACCATGTCCTTCATCTTGGTCCAGATGTTGAAGCCCAAGTTGCCCAGGTGTTGGGCCTCGTCTATCAGAGCTCCTGAGAGCAGCTGTGGATCCTCCAGCAGGGGGCGCTGCTGGACTCTTCCCACTGCAGCCTTGTAGTTGATCAGGAATGAGACGTCTTCAGCTCTCAGCTGCTCCTCTGTGGCTCTGACTGAGTCTGAAAGAGCTGCTATCTCTCTGCTCAGAGCCTCCATCTTCTCTTTCATCCTCTGACTCTTCTGCTCCTCTTCCTCCCTCAGTGCAGCCAACCTGGCCTCCTCTTCCTCTTCCAGAAACTGGTGAAGCTTCTTAAACTGATCCTTAATCTGCATCTCTGTGCGTCGGGCCTGGACCTTTATGTGTCCTGCTGTCTGATCAAACTTCACTTTAACTTGTTCAAAACCCTTTAACTTCTCCTTTAAGGGCTCCAGAGTTTCCTGAAGCTCCTTCCTGTGTTGTTGTGCAGCTTCATCGACGGGTCTGATTCTGTGGTTGGAGTGTGTTTCTGAATGCAGACAGACGACACACACCGGCTGCTGATGGTCCAGACAGAAGAGTTTGAGTTTCTCAGAGTGCAGACTGCAGAGAGCCTCTGAAGCTCTCTGATCTCTCTCCAGTAAGAAGGCCTCACACAGGTTCTTCAACGCCAGGTTACAAGGTGGTTCATCCTTTGAAGATCTTCTCTTACAGACTGGACACTCCTGTGTTGGTCTCTCTGTCCACCAGCTCTGCAGACAGTCTTTACAGAAGCTGTGGCTACATGACAGAAGAACAGGATCCCTAAAGACATCGTGACAGACCGGACAGCAGAGATCCTCCTCTGATCTGGAAGCCATTTGGTCTCAGAGTGAAGCTGAAAACACAGCAGACAAAAAGAACAGTCAGTCATGGCTCCTCCCTCCTCTACTCCTCTAAATTCACTTTCACTGTTTTTTTAGTCAAACTCACCTTCAGTGTGTGGAGAATCAGCAGGTTGAAGCAGCAGGGTTGTAGTTCTCCACTTTTCTCTCCTGCAGCTGAACTCACTCAGAGGAAGTTGTTAGTTTGATCTGAAGGTGAATCTGATTGTCTGTTTTCCGTCTGTGTGTCTCTCTGTAGTGAGGACCAAAAACAAACTGTTTCCTGGTTTGTGAAGGCATGACCATTCCTATGATAGTGAAGGCATGACCCGCCCTACTCTCCTCTGATTGGCTAGTATTTGTTGCCTTAATTGGTTGGATTGGTTAGGTTTTAAGATGAAGAGTGAGATTGGTTAAGGTTATGGTGAGGGGAAGCCAATCAAAGGCAGAGTAGGGCGGGACATGCCGTAGCCATCCTAGGAAATGCTAATGTGTGTCACAACTTTTCTGTGAAATGCTGTTGCTTCACCTGTAACACAGAGGTGTGTCTCATTCCAAAGGTCTGGTTCATTACTGATAAGAAGACTGATAGTGTGCAGCGTGCTTATGCAACAGTTTTGTTCATGTTCAACTGTAGTTTGAATGTTGTGAGACAGTTAGTCAATTTAGTAAAATCCCAGGGATATTCTGGAAATGGAGGACCATGAGACATCAAGGGAAAAAAGGTTGAACATGGAGTATTGTTGGAGAGAGGAAGGTTGTACCTTAACCCTCCTGTTGTCCTCGGGTCAATCCGTTGTCCTATATCAATGTTCTTTTTAATTCCCCAAAATAACATGAGTGATTCCACACAACGCTCTTTGTCAAGTACAAATCTCTACTTTCATTAATTTTGGGGCGTCTTATTCAATTTTATAGCATTGTAAAACAAATGGAAGTGTTTTTGATATAGTATTGAGTAAAAGTTGACATATTCCAGTCTGTGATTATCCATCAACATCCAATCCTTTAATTTTAGTCAAAATAATTCCTAATTTCTGCTTTCTAACTCAAACATTAGGTATAATGTCTTATAAATGAGGTTTATTGACCATAAATCCCAAAAAATAAATGTAAAACTAAAGTTGAAACAAAGTTGAAAAAGAGACAAGAATGTAAGAAAAAGTTGAAAACATTGAAAAAAAGCATCAACAAAAGTGTTGATTTTCATTTTTGATGGGAAGACAACACAAGGGTTAAGGTGTGCCATTGGGGTGCCAGCACCCCCCTTCCCCTGCTCCACTGTCTACTAACTCCAACCATCCATGTTGCAACATGTCCCTGTGTCTCTTCATTCATGTCTGCTCTTCCTTTGGCGGAGGCCACACCGGCCTAGCTTACCTTCATAACCCAGTTTGATGAGATGTGAGGCAAGCCGAGTACACAGGTTTGAAATAAGCCCACGACGAACGCCGTACAACCAGTAACCATAGTAACAAAGCTCAAACACGGCGTTGGTGAGTCGACTGGCCATGACTGTTATGGCGCCTGCATGCCTAGATGGCGCCTGCATGTTAACAAACAACAAACAACAAAACATAACAAAACATCAAAATATATTAAAGTTCTGATAAATCAAATGTATAAAAATACAAACTTAAGATATGAAACTTAAAGTCCTTTGAACAAAAACACATTAACAAAACAATAATCAGTGTTGAGGACTGGGACGTTGTAGAGAGTCCTCTGGTGGACAGACTATGCAACGCCATCACTGTCAGGGACGTTGTAGAGCGTCCTCTGGTGGACAGGCTATGCAACGCCATCACTAACAGGGACATTGTAGAGCGTCCTCTGGTGGACAGACTATGTAACACCATCACTAACAGGGACATTGTAGAGCGTCCTCTGGTGGACAGACTATGCAACACCATCACTAACAGGGACGTTGTAGAGCGTCCTCTGGTGGACAGACTATGCAACGCCATCACTAACGGGGACGTTGTAGAGCATCCTCTGGTGGACAGACTATGTAACACCATCACTAACAGGGACATTGTAGAGCGTCCTCTGGTGGACAGACTATGCAACGCCATCACTAACGGGGACGTTGTAGAGCGTCCTCTGGTGGACAGACTATGTAACACCATCACTAACAGGGACATTGTAGAGCGTCCTCTGGTGGACAGACTATGCAACGCCATCACTAACAGGGACGTTGTAGAGCGTCCTCTGGTGGACAGGCTATGCAACGCCATCACTAACGGGGACGTTGTAGTGCGTCCTCTGGTGGACAGACTATGCAACGCCATCACTAACAGGGACATTGTAGAGCGTCCTCTGGTGGACAGACTATGCAACGCCATCACTAACAGGGACATTGTAGAGCGTCCTCTGGTGGACAGACTATGTAACACCATCACTAACAGGGACATTGTAGAGCGTCCTCTGGTGGACAGACTATGCAACACCATCACTAACAGGGACGTTGTAGAGCGTCCTCGTGTGGCAAAAGGAAATCCTTTGCTTGGGGAGACAAGGATACACTGAAAAAGATCAACAAAGATCTTAAAAGGGAGATAAACAAAGAGCAATATCGGTATAAATGCGAAATAGAAAATTATTTTAAAGTGAATGATATGAAGAAAGTCTGGGAAGGAATGCGGTTAATGAATGGTTATGCAGGGAAAGAGAAGGTGAATAGTTTCCAGTTAAATGGCACAAGAGAATATGCTAATAACTTAAATAATTTTTACAATAGATTTGACAAAATAGACTTTTCTGATGAAAGACAAAGACTTAGGGAAATGATTGAGAGCACAGAGGATGATGACTATACCCTACAAACAACCAATAAGGAAGTGTATGGTATGTTTGTGGGGCTAAAAGCTACCAAAGCAGCAGGCCCAGGTGGACTGTATCCAAAAGTATTAAAAGACTGTGCTTTTCAGTTGTCAAACATTTTTTCAAGTATTTTTAATTACTGTTTATCTCATAAAGTGTTACTTGATGTATGGAAACAATCTTGCAGTATACCAGTACCTAAAAACAAAGGCTTTGAGTGTATGAATGATCTAAGACCAGTGGCTTTAACCTCCATAGCTATGAAGGTATGTGAGAAAATCATGTTGAATAGTCTGAAGCCCCATGTGGAGCAGTACCTCGACCCCGGCCAATTTTCTTATCAGAAAGGGAGAGGGGCAGAGGATGCTATTGTCTGTAAATTGGACAGTGTCTCTGCTCACCTGGATGCAGGGGGACGGTGTGTGAGAATTCTGTACTATGATTTTAGCTCAGCGTTCAATACGATACAACCACACATCCTTGTAAATAAGCTTTTGATGATGAAGGTTCCAGGTGTTTTTATCTCGTTCATTTTAAATGTTTTAGAAAACAGGTCTCAATTTGTTAAGTTAACTCAAAAGTTAAACACAGGGTCACCTCAGGGAACTGTTTCATCACCTTTTCTTTTTACCATTTACACGGCAGACTACCGTCCACAGCAGGCGAGCTGTCAGGTTGTTAAATTTGCTGACGACACAGCGCTCATTGGGTTAATCAAAAATGATGACTATAGTTACTATCAAAATGAGATAAAAGCCTTTGTTGATTACTGTGATACGCATTTCCTGGAACTCAACGTTAAGAAAACTAAAGAATTAGTCCTAGATTACAGGAGAAATAAGATCACAGCTGAGGCAGTGGAAATCAAAGGTGTAGAAATAGAAAGAGTGAACACATACAAGTATTTGGGTGTTGTTTTAACAACAAGCTAACATCTGATCATGTTGACTCATTGATGAAAAAATGAAGTCCACGGGTCTACTGTATGAGGAAGTTGCAGTCCTTTAAGGTGAATACGGATGTGGTGAGAGTGTTTTTTAGGTCAGTCATATGTAGTGTTTGGAGTTACTGTGTGGTGGGGTGGGGGGGGGATGCTGGGTTAACTGAGAAGGCCAGGATAGATAGTGTGACTAAAAGGGCTGGGAAAATGGTGGGAGAGTTAAATACAGTGGATCAGGTATATGACAATCATCTGGTAAAAATGACACAGAAAATAACGAGGGACCTGGGTCCCCCTCTTCATGGTAATCTGACCTGCAGGGTCATAGAGCGTAGTGTATTTGTGGTATTGTATTTCACTAGTTTTTATGGGTTTGATGGAGATTGTGAGCACTGTATTTTCCATTTTTATGGATGAAATAAACTTGACTTGACTTGACAGACTATGCAACGCCATCACTAACAGGGACGTTGTAGAGCGCCCTCTGGTGGACAGACTATGCAACTGCAACACTCACAACATGGTTGAAGGTTTTTCTTCCGTTTTGTATTTAATTTTTAAAATTTTTGTTTATCTTTCATTATAAATGGCGATACCGATAGTTTGGAAAATGCCTAATATTAGCCGATAATATTGGCTCGCCGATACATCGGTCTGGCTCTAGTTTTCAGCATTGCTACTTCCTGTTCGGATTCCTTGTGTGTAGTTTGCTTGCCGTGTTCTCTGTCAGTTGTTGTTGTTGTATTGAAACTTTATAATCTGGACTAGAGCTTAAAATAGAGTTTGAACAATGATTGACTGCTGAAACATTCAATTTAATTTAAATAAACTTTATTCGTAGCATCAAATCATAACAAGAGTAAAGACACTCTACAGATAGAGGAGGTCTAAACTAGACTGGGTCACCCCTGCCAGATCTGCCGGCGATGATTTCCCCCTGCAGCTCAGGCTGGAAACCTGTACATTTATCTACCCTGCGGACCAATCACAAACTGGCTTATCCACCTGCCGCGCTATTGGTGGGTTTAACACGATGACGATAGAGAAGCGACCAAGCAGCTTTTTGTTGACATTCAACCTGGCGGCCACCAAACTGCAGCAACCCGTTGATAACAATAGCAAAGCACATCTGATTGGTTGAAGGAGCATCCAATAGCGTACAGTCATTTGAGTTTTTGCCAGTTGTCCCGCCTCTTGTAAAATAGCGTGAGGTTGACTCCCCGGGCCTGTGAACAGATTATGCGAGGGGGGTAACAACAAATTGAAGCCTGTAGCCCCGAGAATCGTTATCAGTACCCAGGCTGAATTTGTGATAGCAAAAATTCCATCTTCTCTGGTAAACAGGAGTAGCCATACTGTAAAACGTGTCCCCTATGCTCTGTGCCCTCATTAACTGAGCTTGAGGCCATCTTGTGGCGGTACTGGGAAATGACCAGTGGGTCGACAATTCATGCAAGGTGTTAGCTCACTGACGGGGTTGATGGCATCCCCTGACGGTTTATATAGGCTACCGTTGTTGTTTGTTGTTTCACCAGAACATGGTGTGATCATGAGACAGCGACAGTAAATGCCTCAGGGTGAGAAACACTGCCAAATCGAGGTAATTTATGTGACAGCGCCAGACTTTTTCCTAAGCGCCTCTCACAAAACGGCCCTCCTGTGTTTCCCCCAGCCCCAGGAAGGCAGTAATCCGTGGTGAGCCAACGGTGCCCAAGAACTCCTGCGTCAAGAAAGGATGCCTCCAGCGGCGCAGCGCCATTCCGCCTCCATGGTAACCGTTACCCTCCAGTCTGAGGGAGGCCACCCAATGTCAAATCCCTCAAAACAGGCTTTAGTGGGATCACCAGATTAGCCGCTGCCATCAGTCCCACATAATCTCAGACATTATTAACGGAGGGCAAAGATCTGGTGCGCAAGACAACCCCAAATAACCCTTTTCACTTCTTTAAACAGGAGGGCTGTGAACACACCAATTTTCCAGAGATAGTCCCCCAGAAATATGATATTTTTAACTGGGGAAAGCACACTCTTTCTGGACATAGGCTTATAAAACCCAGATTGGTCAGATGGTGTATGAGGATTGCGTTTGGACACAGATTCTTGTTCTGTTTGTAAAATTGGAAATGCCAATCGTCTTTTATGCTAGACGAAGACCCCGCCACCTAATAGCGTACAGAGTCATTTGAACTTTGCCCGTTGGTCCCGCTTTGTGCAGTAGAAGATACAGAGCAGACTCCCAGACTAATGTTCAATCTTAAAAGATTAGATCGGTCTGGTGATAGCCAGACTAGGTCTAGACCACACTCTATAATTTACTAATAACCAACCATTCTGATAAACATGCTGTTTTTGAAATATATTATCTTTTTTTATATTAATATCAGCTTCAACAAAGTACTTGCTGGTCTTCATGGCTCCACAAACAAAAGCCAAATAATAAATCATCAAAAACAATTTAAAATGAAAAACATATCTGTTATTGCCTCTAAATGCAGCACATGAAGCAGTTCAGCATATTGGATCAAGGTAACGTTCATGCAGGATTCTTTTAGGTTTGAATTGTAAGTCGCTTGGATAAAAGTTTAAGCTAAATGAATGCAATGTTAAAAGAAAACTAACCCTAACCCTTGTGTAATAAAGAGACAGAAGAGACACAAGGAGGCATTTTCAACATGGGACTGCAGGGCCAGGGATGGAACCACCTTCCGAGTAGCAGACCGCTCTACCTCTGAGCCACAGCCGCCCCTGGTCCTCTTTATCTCTAACTGCTCTGCTCCACTGTCACACCTTCGCTGGTGAAATCTTCAGTGGAGCGTTATCACCAGCCAAAATTAATGGAAACATCTTCTCAGTGAAAGTGTGTGTGAAGGTGTGTATGTGTGTGTTAGTATCAGCATCCGAGAAAGACAGCTCTCCTCTGTTCCAGTCCAGAGTAACTCTGATCCTCTGGAGCTTCTTCTGCAACACGAGATCAGTGGATGGATCTGGTAATGACTGTGCGGAGTAATTATCTTGATAAAGCCCTATTCCCCATAATCCAGACTCAATGTCTCCCTTCCTCTGGACAGACTCTGCTAACACACCCAGTGACCAGACTGTACTGTCTCCAACCTCAACATACCAGCTGTGAGTCCCTGAGTTAATGCCCTCAGAACCCAGGACAGAGGGGTAATAATCAAACCTCTCTGGGTTATCAGGAATCTGCTGTCTCTCTCCTCGTCTCACAATGGTCAGGTCTTCTGACAGGATGAGGGTTGGACCAGCAGTGTTTGGGTCCAGAACCACAGGAATGTAGGAGACCATGTCCTTCATCTTGGTCCAGATGTTGAAGCCCAGGTTGCCCAGGTGTTGAGCCTCGTCTATCAGATCTCCTGAGAGCAGCTGTGGATCCTCCAGCAGGGGGAGCTGCTGGACTCTTCCCACTGCAGCCTTGTAGTTGATCAGGAATGAGACGTCTTCAGCTCTCAGCTGCTCCTCTGTGGCTCTGACTGAGTGTAAAAGAGTTGCTATCTCTCTGCTCAGAGCCTCCATCTTCTCCTTCATCCTCTGACTCTTCTGCTCCTCTTCCTCCCTCAGTGCAGCCAGCCTGGCCTCCTCTTCCTCTTCCAGAAAGTGGTGAAGCTTCTTAAACTGCTCCTTAATCTGCGTCTTTGTGAGTCGGGCCTGGACCTTTATGTGTCCTGCTGTCTGATCAAATGTCACTTTAACTTGTTCAAAACCCTTTAACTTCTCCTTTAAGGGCTCCAGAGTTTCCTGAAGCTCCTTCCTGTGTTGTCGTGCAGCTTCATCGACGGGTCTGATTCTGTGGTTGGAGTGTGTTTCTGAATGCAGACAGATGACACACACCGGCTGCTGATGGTCCAGACAGAAGAGTTTGAGTTTCTCAGAGTGCAGACTGCAGAGAGCCTCTGAAGCTCTCTGATCTCTCTCCAGTAAGAAGGCCTCACACAGGTTCTTCAACGCCAGGTTACAAGGTGGTTCATACAAAGATCTTCTGTTACAGACTGGACACTCCTGTGTTGGTCTCTCTGTCCACCAGCTCTGCAGACAGTCTTTACAGAAGCTGTGGCTACATGAGAGAACAACAGGATTTCTAAAGACATCGTGACAGACTGGACAGCAGAGATCCTCCTCTGATCTGGAAGCCATTTGGTCTCAGAGTGAAGCTGAAAACACAGCAGACAAAAAGAACAGTCAGTCATGGCTCCCCTCCCTCCTCTACTCACTTCACTGTTTTTAGTCAAACTCACCTTCAGTGTGTGGAGAATCAGCAGGTTGAAGCAGCAGGGTTTTTAGTTCTCCACTTTTCTCTCCTGCAGCTGAACTCACTCAGAGGAAGTTGTTAGTTTGATCTGAAGGTGAATCTGATCGTCTGTTTTCCGTCTGTGTGTCTCTCTGTAGTGAGGACCAAAAACAAACTGTTTCCTGGTTTGTGAAGGCATGACCATTCCTATGATAGTGAAGGCATGACCCGCCCAACTCTTCTTCTGATTGGCTAGTATTTGTTGCCTTAATTGGTTGGATTGGTTAGGTTTTAAGATGAAGAGTGAGATTTGTTAAGGTTAGGGTGAGGGTAAGCTAGTCAAAGGCAGAGTAGGGCGGGATATGCCTTAGCCATCCTAGGAAATGCAAATGTGTGTCAGGTGAGGAATGGAGCTCTGTCACAACTTTTCTGAGAAATGCGGTTGCTTCACCTGTAACACAGAGGTGTGTCTCATTCCAAAGGTCTGGTTCATTACTGGATATGAAGAGTGATATTGTGCAGCGTGCTTATGCAACAGTTTTGTTCATGTTCAACTGTAGTTTGAATGTTGTGAGGCAGTTAGTCAATTTAGTAAAATCCCAGGGATATGCTGGAAATGGAGGACCATGAGACATCAAGGGAAAAAAAGTTGAACATGGAATATTGTTGGAGAGAGGAAGTTTGTCCGTTAAGGTGTGCCATTGGGTTTGCATGTTGCAACATGTCCCTGTGTCTCTTCATTCATGTCTGCTCTTCCTTTGGGCGGAGGCCACACCGGCTTTGCGTACCTTCATAACCCAGTTTGATGAGATGGGGGGCAAGCCGAGTACACAGGTTTGAAATAAGATGAACGCCGTACAACCAGTAACCATAGTAACATAGCTCAAACACAGCTTTGGTGAGACGACTAGTCATGACTGTTATCCAAGATGACGCCCGCATGTTAACATTACCACTACTGTCTTTATTATCTCTTTTTAAATAAACTGTCTGGCACAGAGTTCTCCATGCTTGGGTTCACACAGGTCCTTCAACACCAGGTTACAAGGTGGTTCATCCTTTGAAGATCTTCTCTTACAGACTGGACACTCCTGTGTTGGTCTCTCTGTCCACCAGCTCTGCAGACAGTCTTTACAGAAGCTGTGGCTACATGAGAGAACAACAGGATTTCTAAAGACATCGTGACAGACTGGGACAGCAGAGATCCTCCTCTGATCTGGAAGCCATTTGGTCTCAGAGTGAAGCTGAAAACACAGCAGACAGAAAGAACCGTCAGTCATGGCTTATTATACTTATTAGTTATACTAGATGACTCTTTATCTTGGAAACCTCACATTAGTGCCATAAGTACAAAAATAGACAAAGTGGTCGGTATACTAGGAAAAACTCGGCACCTGATTTACAAAAAAGTTGCAATTATGTTGTATTACTCAATGTTGTATCCAATTACTACAATGTTGCTTGGGCTAGAATTCTGAAGTCTATAGGAACTGTCTGGTCATATTCAGATGAAGGATTTTTAAGGCGATATCGATATCGATACAAACTTTTGGTTATTTAAAAATCTGATATTCTGATATATTGGGTGATATATATTTAAAAAAACAAAAAATCCATAAACGCGTTACAAAACATGAACAGATTTCCCTGACATTAGTTATTTGTAGTTATTCATGAGTTCTCACTAAAAGAATATGATGATAATTAGTTTTATTGTCATAACAGAACATCAAAATATATTAAAGACAGACTATGCAACGTCATCACTAACAGGGACGTTGTAGAGCGTCCTCTGGTGGACAGACTATGCAACGCCATCACTAACAGGGACGTTGTAGAGCGTCCTCTGGTGGACAGACTATGCAACGCCATCACTAAGAGGGACGGTGTAGAGCGTCCTCTGGTGGACAGACTATGTAACGCCATCACTAACAGGGACGTTGTAGAGCGTCCTCTGGTGGACAGACTATGTAACACCATCACTCATAACACGGTTGACCGTCCGATTTTATGTTATTTTTTAAATATTTGTTTATCGGCCATTATAAATGCCGATACCGATAGTTTGGAAAATTCCAAATATCGGCTGATAAGCATGTTTGATCAAGGTAACGTTCATGCAGGATTCTTTTAGGTTTGAATTGTAAGTCGTTTGGATAAAAGTTTAAGCTAAATGAATGTAATGTTAAAAAAACCCTAACCCTAGAGACAGATAGATAGATATTTATTGATCCCAAATATATGGGAAATTACGTTGTTACAGCATCACACGGACATCAGTCACACAACACAGACTATAAATATAAATGAAATACTAGGACACAATATACATACATACAATGTCCATGAAATAATAATAATAATAATAATAATAGGAATAACAATATAAGAACAAATATTTGAATATATACAGGATGGGGAAACAAAATGTGTAACTGTTTAAATAATATGTTAAATGGTTGCTAAAATGGAAATGAACCAATTGGGCAGATTGCATTAGTGCAGTATTGTGTATCAGGGTCTTATCTAGCACCCAGATGACATGTTAAAGAGTGTTATTTCCTGTAGCGGTCCGTGTGACATTGAATCTGTCGGAGTCTCTTTGAGAAGCTGCTCCTCTGTTGGACCAGTGGGGGGTGGAGAGGGTGGTCTGGGTTATCCATGATAGATTACAGTTTGTTCAGAGACCTCCTCTCCACCACAGCTTCAAATGTGTCATGGAGCCAGCCTTCCTGATCAGTTTGTTCAGTCTGTTTGTGTCGCTGGCTCTGATGCTGCTGCCCACCTCCCCCCAGCAGATGGCGGAGGAGAACAGAGCGCTGGCCACAACAGACTGGTAGAACATCTCCAACATTTAGCTGGTAACAGACTGGTAGAACATCTCCAACATCCTGCTGGTAACAGACTGGTAGAAGATCTCCAACATCCTGCTGGTAACAGACTGGTAGAACATCTCCAACATCCTGCTGGTAACAGACTGGTAGAACATCTCCAACATCCTGCTGGTAACAGACTGGTAGAACATCTCCAACATCCTGCTGGTAACAGACTGGTAGAACATCTCCAATATCCTGCTGGTAACAGACTGGTAGGACATCTCCAACATCCTGCTGGTAACAGACTGGTAGGACATCTCCAACATCCTGCTGGTAACAGACTGGTAGAAGATCTCCAACATCCTGCTGCACACATTGAAGGATCTCAGCTTCCTCAGGAAGTAGAGTCTGCTCATCCCCTTCTTGTAAACAGCAGTGCTGTTGACCTTCCAGTTCAGCCTGCTGTAGATGTTGACACCCAGGTATCTGTACTCCTCCACCATGTTCACGTCACTTCCCAGTATGCAAAGGGGCTGCGGAGCCGTTCCCTTCCTCCTGAAGTCGATCACCATCTCTCGGTCTTATCCACGTTCAGCAGCAGGTGATTCTTACCAGACTACTCCACAAAGTCGTCCACCAGTGCCCTGTATCCCCCCTCCTGTCCATCCCTTATACACCCAACAACTGCAGAGTCATCAGAAACCTTCTGTAGGTGAGATGACTCTGAGTTGTACTGGAAGTCTGTGGTGTATAAGATGAACAGAAAAGGAGACAGCACAGTCCCTTGTGGTGCCCCCGTACCACTCACCACCACATCAGACAGAACACGGTCCAGGCGGACAAACTGTGGTCTGTCTGTCAGGTAGTCAGTGATCCAGGAGACTATGGACACACTGACACCCATCACCCGCAGCTTCTCACCTAGTAGCAGTGGCTGGATGGTGTTGAATGCACTGGAGAAATCAAAAAATGTGATTCTCACCGCCATCCAGGTGCAAATGAGCTCGCTGCAGAAGATAGATGACAGCGTCGTCCACTCCCAGATGAGGTTGGTAGGCAAACTGTAGAGCGTCCAGAGAAGATCTCATCTGCGGCCTCAGGTAGGCCAAGACCAGCCTCTCCAGCACCTTCATCACATGGGATGTGAGAGCCACTGGGCGGTAGTCCTTAAGGCCAGATGGAGTTGACTTCTTTGGGACCCGGACAAGGCAGGACGTCTTCCACAGCAAGGGTACCCTCTGCTGGTTCAGGCTCAGGTTGAAGAGGTACTGGAGAACACCAGACAGCTGACTGGCGTAGGTCTTCAGGACCCTGGGGCTTATGCCATTCGGGCCAGCAGCCTTGCGCTGGTGAAGTGGAAATGTGCTTTAGCGGTGGGGGGCGTGGGCTAACTGCAGGAGGGCTGACTACAGGGGAGTAAGGTGGAGGGAGGAGTGTTAACAAAAGAGGGGGTGTAGGGGGGGTTGGTGGAGAGGTAGAGGGAGACGGGTATGGCTGCAGCCTGGAGCGTCCCATGTCATCCATCCCGTCTCATGCGGTCCCGTCTCATACGGAGGTGTGTCCAACGGCAAATTCAGAGGGTCAAAAACGCGAAATTGCGATTAATGACCACATTTGTTGCAATCAATTGAAAAACGTTAAAAACTGTTAAAGTAACAATTTTGCCATACACATAGTTTGCTGATTTCTGAATGTTATGGTTGTTCCATATTAACGTAGCTACATCTGATGAAACCTGCATCAGCAACGCATTTCTGCCAACTAACGGCAGGATCTCCTGAGGAGGGACAACAAGGATCTGATTCTGCACACAACAAAAACAAGAATACAAAACATGTTACACTCTTTTCAAGACTCTTTTTGATTTTATATTCTATATTGTTTTCACACGTCACTGGGACATTGCTGCAAATACAACTGCTTATCAACATGGAGAGAGCATTGGACTGTTATAGCTTTACTGGCGCTGCCTCGGCTGTCGGGTCTCTGGGACCCGGGGCAGAACGCGGTTGTATTTTTGTACTACCGCGGCCTCGGCTGTCAAGTTTCTGAGACCCGGGGCAGAAGGCTATCGGGTCTCTGGGACCCGGGGCAGAATGCTGTCGGGTCTCTGGGACCCGGGGCAGAACGCAGTTGTATTTTTGTACTACCGCGGCCTCGGCTGTCAGGTTTCTGAGACCCGGGGCAGAAGGCTATCGGGTCTCTGGGACCCGGGGCAGAATGCTGTCGGGTCTCTGGGACCCGGGGCAGAACGCGGTTGTATTTTTGTACTACCGCGGCCTCGGCTGTCGGGTTTCTGAGACCCGGGGCAGAAGGCTATCGGGTCTCTGGGACCCGGGGCAGAAGGCTGTCGGGTCTCTGGGACCCGGGGCAGAAGGGTGTCGGGTCTCTGGGACCCGGGGCAGAACGCGGTTATATTTTTCTACTACCGCGGCCTCGGCTGTCGGGTCTCTGGGACCCGTCCTGCATTTGACTGCGTATCCTGAATTAATAAAATAAAAATAAATAAAATCTCTGCTGCCACGGCATTGGGCCAGATTACGATTGTATTGTTCTTCCACTTCCGAGCCAGCGGTTCTATTGTATTTTGTGTTGTATTGTATGAAAGGGGGAAAAAATTAAACACAAAACCAAATGCTTGACCTCTGTCGGGAGAGAAATTTCTTCTATAGCTGCAAGTTGGATCCAAGTTGCAGCTATTTTTTTGTTTGCCTATAATCTGCATTTATTTTAGAGACGGACATATATTTTTAAATTTAAAAAAAAAACAAATATTTTATTCATTAGCATGATAGTTGACGCGAGCTTTTACTTTAAAAAGTAAGAGAGATTGTATGTTAATCCAGATGCGATCTTTTATTTTGAAAAGTAGAAACTCGGGGACGGCAGAAGGATTTTTTTTAATTTGCCTGTATAATCTGCATTTATTTTATAGACGGACATATATTTTAAGTGTTTTTTTTCATCAGTATGATAGTCTGCATTTATCTTGTAGACATATTTTAAGTATTTTATTCACTTGTATGATTTTTACTGTTCAGTCAAATATTATGTATATATATATATATATATTATTATATATATATATATATAAATATATATATATATATATATATTAAAAGTATTTTATTAATTAGCATGATAGTTGACGCAGGCTTATTTTATTCCAGACAATAGTCTGCATTTATCTTGTCAACACAACCATAACATTCAGAAATCAGCAAACTATGTGTATGGCAAAATTGTTACTCTAACAGTTTTTAACGTTTTTCAATTGATTGCAACAAATGTGGTCACGAATTTACCCGTCTGGAAAATTATTCGCGATTTCATATTTTTGACCCTCTGAATTTATCGTTGGACACACCTCCGCATGAGACGAGACCGCATGAGACGGGACGGATGACATAGGACGCTCCAGGCCGCATCCATATACTCTTGGGTAGAGGAGGCAGGGGATGGCTTGTGAGCTAAACCTATTGAAGTAACAGTTTAGCTCGTTTGCTCTCTCCCGGCTGCCTGGTGTTTGTCTCTTCTCCCCCCCACACCCGGTGATCTCTTTCATCCTTGTCCACACCTCCCTCATGTTGTTCTGCTGGAGACTGGCCTCCAGCTTCCTCCTGTAGGTGTTTTTACACTCCTTCAGTTTATCCCACAGTCTGTGCTGTACTTCCCTAAGCTCCTGTCTGTCCCATGACCTGAAAGCTTTCTTCTTTTCATTCAGAAGGACTTTCAGGTCACTGGTGATCCACGGCTTATGGTTGGGAAAACAGTGTACAGTCTGGGAGAGCGTGGTGGTGTTTTCACAGAACTTGATGTATTCTGTGATACTGTCCACCATGTTATTGATGTCCTGCAGTGCCTCTTCAGCCTCCTGAGTCCACCTCCTCACAGTCCTTTTGTGGACAGGCTGCCGCAGGACACAAGGAACATACATAGGAGACAGCAAGACAAGGTTCTGATCTGATTTGCCAAGGGGTGGGAGGGCAGTGCCACCGTATGCATCCTTATCATTTGCACACAGGAGGTCCAAAGTTTTATTTTCTCTTGTAGAGCAGTTAATATATTGTTCAACGTCCGGGAGGGATTTATCCAGAGAAGCATGATTGAAAGGCGTTGGGCTGATGCGTCTGGAGTCATGAGACCGTGGTGTGAATGACGTCAGCAGCTGCCTCCGCATAAGCAGACGGTGGAATGTAGACAGCGATCATTATGGCGGACGTAAACTCCCTCGGTAGATAGTACGGACGAAACACCACAGCCAGCAGTTCAATGTCCGGGCTACAGAACTGTTCCTTCACACTTACATGTCCAGGGTTGCACCACTAGCATACAGTGCAACCCCCCCTCCATTCTTCTAACCATTTTCCATAACGTTCCTGTCCGCCCGAACGGTCAAAAAGCCGGGTACCGCCACACCATAGTCCAGGATGTGCGAGTGCAGCCATGTCTCGGTAAAACACAGTAAGCTGCACTCGCCGAACTCCCTCTGGGTTCTGATGAGCGCTGCAAATCCGTCCGTCTTATTCCCCAGAAACCGTACATTCCCCATAATGATCGCTGGGACGGCAGGCTTGTTTTCTTTTTTTTCCTTACATTTCATTCCTTCTCTGCAACCCCGGGTTCTTCGTAGTTCCTTCAGGTTTGGCTCCCGGAAGCAGCACAAGTCCACACAGCGCTATCAGCTGATCGCATGTGTAAACAATAGTCCCGCTGCCTTGTACGTAGCACACATTTACAAAAAATGACCAAAGTAAGAATAGAACTATAAGAAAAGTTCCGAAATTTACAAGACCCATTCTTAACACAGGTGTACAACACTTAAAGACTAAAAATAAATCAAAATGAAGTGACTAAAAAACACACAAAATACACATGCAATCAGGAGCTGCTGAAACAGGCTGCCGCACAATACAGCGCCAAGAGGTAGACAGTGGAGAAGGAGGACAGTAGCACATTGAGAATTTAAATTCAGTAACTTTTCCCTTTTTATAAATAATCATCATGAATATAATGACGAAAACGTAAATGCACTTTATTTATATAGTGTTTTTCTAGTCTTAACGACTACTCCAAGCTCTTCTACATAGTACAGGAACCATTCACCACTCACACACATTTACACTGGGATGGGGCATCGGAGGCAACGCAGGATTCAGTGTCTTGCCCAAGGACACTTCAACATGGGACTGCAGGGCCAGGGATCAAACCACCTTGCGATTGGCAGACCGCTCTACCACTGATCCACAGCCGCCCCTGATCCTCTTTATCTCTAACTGCTCTGCTCCACTGTCACACCGTTGCTGGTGATATCTTCAGTGGGACTTCATCCCCAGCCAAAATGAATGGAAACATCTTCTCAGTGAAAGTGTGTGTGAAGGTTTGTATGTGTGTGTTAGATTCAGCATCAGAGAATGACAGCTCTCCTCTGTTACAGTCCAGAGTCACTCTGATCCTCTGGACCTTATTCTGCAGTATGAGACCAGTGGATGGAGCAGGTGGTGACCATGCTGAGTATTTACCTTGATAGAACAATATTCCCCATAGTCCAGACAGTTTGTCTCCCTTCCTCTGGACAGACTCTGCTAACACACCCTGTAACCAGCCTGTACTGTCTCCAACCTCAACATCCCAGCTGTGAGTCCCTGAGTTAAAGCCCTCAGAGCCCAGAACAGCGCGGTATATATCAAACCTCTCTGGATTATCAGGAAGCTGCTGTCTCTCTCCTACTCTCACACTGGTCAGGTCTTCAGACAGGATGAGGTTGGATGAGCAGTGTTTGGATCCAGAATCACAGGAGTGTAGGAGACCATGTCCTTCATCTTGGTCCAGATGTTGAAGCCCAGGTTTCCCAGGTGTTGGGCCTCGTCTATCAGAGCTCCTGAGAGCAGCTGTGGATCCTCCAGCAGGGGGCGCTGCTGGACTCTTCCCACTGCAGCCTTGTAGTTGATCAGGAATGAGACGTCTTCAGCTCTCAGCTGCTCCTCTGTGGCTCTGACTGAGTCTGAAAGAGCTGCTATCTCTCTGCTCAGAGCCTCCATCTTCTCCTTCATCCTCTGACTCTTCTGCTCCTCTTCCTCCCTCAGTGCAGCCAACCTGGCCTCCTCTTCCTCTTCCAGAAACTGGTGAAGCTTCTTAAACTGTTCCTTAATCTGCGTCTCTGTGCGTCGGGCCTGGACCTTTATGTGTCCTGCTGTCTGATCAAACTTCACTTTAACTTGTTCAAAACCCTTTAACTTCTCCTTTAAGGGCTCCAGAGTTTCCTGAAGCTCCTTCCTGTGTTGTCGTGCAGCTTCATCGACGGGTCTGATTCTGTGGTTGGAGTGTGTTTCTGAATGCAGACAGACGAGACACACCGGCTGCTGATGGTCCAGACAGAAGAGTTTGAGTTTCTCAGAGTGCAGACTGCAGAGAGCCTCTGAAGCTCTCTGATCTCTCTCCAGTAAGAAGGCCTCACACAGGTTCTTCAATGCCAGGTTACAAGGTGGTTTGGACTTTGAGGATGTCGCGTTACAGACTGGACACTCTCGAGCTTGCTTCTCTCTCCACCAGCTCTGCAGACAGACTTTACAGAAGCTGTGGCTACATGACAGAAGAACAGGATCCCTAAAGACATCGTGACAAACCGGACAGCAGAGATCCTCCTCTGATCTGGAAGCCATCTGGTCTCAGAGTGAAGCTGAAAACACAGCAGACAGAAAGAACCGTCAGTCATGGCTCCCCTCCCTCCTCTACTCACTTCACTGAAATTTACTTTGACTTTGATACCTGTTTTTAGTCAAACTCACCTTCAGTGTGTGGAGAATCAGCAGGTTGAAGCAGCAGGGTTGTAGTTCTCCACTTTTCTCTCCTGCAGCTGAACTCACTCAGAGGAAGTTGTTAGTTTGATCTGAAGGTGAATCTGATCGTCTGTTTTCCGTCTGTGTGTCTCTCTGTAGTGAGGACCAAAACAAACTGTTTCCTTGTTTGTGAAGGAAAAATGACCATTCCTATGATAGTGAAGGCATGACCCGCCCTACTTTTTCTGATTGGCTAGTATTTGTTGCCTTAACACAGAGGTTGTCTCATTAAGGTCTGGTTTTTACTGGATATGAAGACTGGTTAGGTGTGAGGGTTATGCAACAGTTTTGTTCTGGATATGTTCAACAGTTTTGTTCATGTTCAACTGTAGTTTGAATGTTGTGCGGCAGTTAGTCAATTTAGTAAAATCCCAGGGATATTCTGGAAATGGAGGACCATGAGACATCAAGGGAAAAAAGCCATTTTCCTATCAATGTTCTTTTTAATTCCCCAAAATAACATGATTGATTCCACACAATGCTCTTTGCCAAGTACAAATCTCTACTTTCATTAATTTTGGGGCATCTTATTCAATTTTATAGCATTTGGAAAACAAATTGAAGTGTTTTTGAAATAGTATTGTGTAAAAGTTGACATATTCCAGTCTGTGATTATTCATCAACATCCATTCCTTTAATTTTAGTCGAAATAATTCCTAATTTTTGCTTTTCTAACTCAAACATTAGGTAAAATTTCCTATAAATGAGGTTTATTGACCATAAATTCAGAAAAAAAGTTGAAAAAAGAGACAAAAACGTCATCGCCAGCAAAAGGATTCTCAACAAACTATTAAGAATGAACATTTAATTTATTTTATTAATTTGTCAGATTACTTTAGTTCCCTTGAAATGAGGGGACTATGTATGAAAATGTAATTCCTAAACTCTTCCTCCAATTTTGATGTAAATCCTCGAATAAAGCTGAAAGTCAGCACTACAGTTTGATCTTGATGATTTCTTTTCTAATCCATTGTGTTAGCGCACAGGGCCAACATTATGAAAATTGTGTCATTTTCCAAATATTTCCCAACCTAACTGTAGGAACCTGGTTGTTAAAAATACCACAGTATATGTTTTGATTCCCAATCCCAATACACGTTCCCAGATTGTTATATTATTTTCCTAACTGCCCATCTTGTTTCCTCGTACCTACATCTGTGTATCAGTACACACTGTACTGTAATTACACGGTCACTAAGGAAGAATTACACTGCAGGCCGTCAACTAAAGCGTTAGCAGACATTCAGCCATTCTGTTCCACCTTTTTGAGAAATAAAGGATTAAATCTGGTTTAATATTCACCATATGTAAAATATTACCAGCTCCATTGGTCCAGTCAAACAGATACATGCAACACATCAAACAAGTAGTCGTTAGCAGTCATTAGCATGGCATGGTACTGTTGGATAAACTGGAGGCTGTTGCCACATTTTAGCATTATTGTATTTTTCACAGAAGCAGTCAGACTTGAAGCATTACGCTGAAAAACAGAATATGCCGAACAAGAAAAGTTAATGTTTTATTATGTTGTTGAGAAACAGGAATGAATGGACAGTCAGCATTAATGTTATTTAAATCACCAACATTAGCACAACTGAACTGATGGAAACTGAATGAAACCCTTTTACAGACAATCATTTTCTGTATTACATCAAATACAAAAATAATGTCAACCTTGATTTTAACGTAACTTTAAAGGCCCAGTGTGTAACGGGTTTATTATCATAATTCACAAACTTGTTTTTTTTCATGAATTGTTACCACCACCATCAATTAAAATTTTAGATTTCCATCTGCATGAACTGGGGTAGACACTCCATATTCATGCGCCATCTTGAACTACGGTAGCCGGTAAGGGACATACAGGACATACTGCTCCGCCTTTCACGTTTTCGCTGTCACATGATGGAACAGGAGTAGTCTTCTTTGCTCAGAAAAAGAAAAAGGAGATTGAAAAGAGCAAGAGACCGGCTTTTTGAAGCATAAAGGCCACCGTAGCTGTGATATGGACTTTGACCTGCGTGGTGCGAGAGAGTTGATGGCGATACATGATCTCAACGCTAGAAGGGAGACGTTCCTACACACTGGACCTTTAATTCTCTAATAGAGTTTAACATTTCTTGATCTCAACATTGATTGGCTGCTTGAACATGCAGTTTTTGAAAAACTTTTCTTTTCAAATCAGCTTCTACAAAGTGTTTGCTGGTCTACACAGCTCAACACACACACAAGTCAAAATAATTAAAACATGAACAATATCAATAAAAAAAAAAATTTTTTTAAAACAAAATCAGGTGAAATAGAAATTAACATTTCTTTGTAATCATGAATAAATTCCCCTAAAGGAATAAAAATCAATAAAATCGTCCTGTTTATCTCTAAATGTTGTAATCCACTATCATGTGCATATTTACTGGTATTATCTTCACTGGGAATTCATCCCAAGTGAAAATGAATGGAAACATCCTCTCAGTGAAAGGGGGCGGGGAGTAAAAGGTGTGTAAGTGTGTGTTGATATCAGCATCAGAGGATGGAAGATTTTGTACGTTCCAGTCCAGAGTCACTCTGATCCTCTGGAGCTTCTCCTGCACTATAACGGTAACAGATGGATCTACTGTTGACCTGCTGCGTATTTACCCTATTCTCTAGAATCCAGACTGAACAAACCCCTCCCTCAGGACAGACTCCTTGAACACTCCCAGTGATGAGCCTTTACTGTCTCCAACCTCGACATCCCAGCTGTGAGTCCCTGAGTTAAAGCCCTCAGAACCCAGGACAGAGAGGAAATAATCAAATCTTTCTGGATTAGCAGGCACCCATGCATCCAAGCTGTTTTTGGGCAATTTAGTTGGACAAAACCAATAGATCTGATACAAAAAAAAAACTCAAATTTCAATAACAAGGGTTATCCTCGGGTAAAATAAACATCATGAATATAATCATCCTCTTTATCTCTAACTGCTCTGCTCCACTGTCATACACACCTTCACTGGTGATATCTTCAGTACTAATGAATGGAAAATATCTTCTCAGTGGAAATATCTTCTCAGTGAAAGTGTGTGTGCAGGTGTGTATGTGTGTTAGTATCAGCATCAAAACGACAGCTCTCCTCTGTTCCAGTCCAGAGTCACTCTGATCCTCTGGACCTTCTTCTGCAGTATGAGACCAGTGGAGGGAGCTGGTGCTGACCATGTTGAGTATTTACTTTTATGGAACCCTATTTCCCTTAATCCAGACAGTTTGTCTCCCTTCCTCTGGACAGACTCTGCTAACACACCCAGTACCCAGCCTGTACTGTCTCCAACCTCGAAATCCCAGCTGTGAGTCCCTGAGTTAAAGCCCTCAGAGCCCAGGACAGAGAGGTATTTATCAAACCTCTCTAGATTATTAAGATAAAGTTGTTCTCCTACTCTCATGCTGGTCAGATCTTCAAACAGGATGAGGTTGGGTTTAGCAGTGTTTGGGTCCAGAATCACAGGAGTGACCGTGTCCTTCATCTTGGTCCAGATGTTGAAGCCCAAGTTGCCCAGGTGTTGGGCCTCGTCTATCAGAGCTCCTGAGAGCAGCTGTGGATCCTCCAGCAGGGGGCGCTGCTGGACTCTTCCCACTGCAGCCTTGTAGTTGATCAGGAATGAGACTTCTTCAGCTCCACTTTTCCCTTTAACCCTTGTGTTGTCTTCCCGTCAACCATAAACTTGTTCTACAGGGTCAAAACTGAAAACTTTTTTTCCGACTTATTTCAATGCTTTATTTTATTTATGGTTAATAGACCTAGTTTATGACATTATTCCTAATTACGGAGTTAGAGAAAGCAGAAATTATGAATTATTTTAACTAATAGTTCAGATCAGAGGATTGGTTAATGTCAACATTTAGTCTGGATAGTGTTTTAAAACTTTGCAAATATTTTTTTTCAAATGCTATAAAATTGAATAAAATACCCAAAATTCAATGGAAGTAATCATTAATGTTTACCTGCAAAGAACGATGTATGCATATAACATAAATCCAAGTTATTTTTGGGCAATTTGGTTGAACAAAACCAACATTTATGATATAAAAACAGGTCAAATTTGACCCGAGGATAACACAAGGGTTAAGAAATAATCATCATGAATGTAACAATCCTCTTTATCTCTAACTGCTCTTCAGTGGGACGTTATCCCAAGTGTTAATGAATGGAAACATCTTCTCAGTGAAAGTGTGTATGAAGGTGTGTATGTGTGTGTAAGTATCAGCATCAGAGAACGACAGCTCTCCTTTGTTCCAGTCCAGGGTCACTCTGATCCTCTGGACCTTCTTCTGCAATACGAGATCAGTGGATGGAGCTGGTAAAGACCGTGCTGAGTATTTACCTTTGTGGAACCCTATTCGCCATAGTCCACACTCAATGTCTCCCTTCCTCTGGACAGACTCTGCTAACACACCCAGTGACCAGCCTTTACTGTCTCCAACCTCGACATACCACCTGTGAGTCCCTGAGTTAAAGCCCTTAGAGCCCAGGACAGAGCGGGAATAATCAAACCTCTCTGGATTATCAAGATCGAGCTGTTCCTCTCCTAGTCTCACACTGGTCAGGTCTTCAGACAGGAGGAATTCTGGATGAGCCGTGTTTGGGTCCAGAATCACAGGAGTGTAGGAGAACATGTACTTCATCTTGGAGCAGACAATGGAGCCCAGGTTGCCCAGGTGTTGGGCCTCGTCTATCAGAGCTCCTGAGAGCAGCTGTGGATCCTCCAGCAGGGGGCGCTGCTGGACTCTTCCCACTGCAGTCTTGTAGTTGATCAGGAATGAGATGTCTTCAGCTCTCAGCTGCTCCTCTGTGGCTCTGACAGAGTCTGAAAGAGCTGCTATCTCTCTGCTCAGAGCCACCATCTTCTCTTTCAACCTCTGACTCTTCTGCTCCTCTTCCTCCCTCAGTGCAGCCAACCTGGCATCCTCTTCCTCTTCTAGAAACTGGTGAAGCTTCTTAAACTCATCCTTAATCTGTGTCTCTGTGCGTTGGGCTTGGACCTTTATGTGTTTTGACGTTTGATCAAACACTCTTATTTGTTTAAAACCCTTTAACTTCTCCTTTAAAGTCTCCAGAAATTCTTGAAGTTTCTTTCTGTGTTGTTGCGCAGATTCATCTATGGGTCTAAATTTGTGGTCAATGTGTTTTTCTGAATCTCTGCAGATGAGACACACCGGCTGCTGATGGTCCAGACAGAAGAGTTTGAGTTTCTCAGAGTGCAGACTGCAGAGAGCCTCTGAAGATCTCTGACCTCTCTCCAGTAAGAAGGCCTCACACAGGTTCTTCAATACCAGGTTACAAGGTGGTTTTGAATTTGAAGATGTCGTCTTACAGACTGGACACTCTTGAGCTTGTTTCTCTCCCCACCATCTCTGCAGACAGTCTTTACAGAAGCTGTGGCTACACGATAGAAACACAGGGTTTCTAAAGACTTCACGGCAGACCGGACAGCAGAGATCCTCCTCTGATCTGGAAGCCATTGTTTTTCTTTGAGTGAAGCTGAAAACACAGCAGACAGAAAGAACAGTCAGTGATGGCTTGCCGCCCTTTGCCACAAACTTCAGAGATATATACTTAGATATCGCCTTCAGCGCACATGAGATGCGTCTGTGCCGCCAACATCAGACTCATTCGAACCATAAATAAAGACTCAGAAAAAGACAGACTTATGTGCTGCATTGGTAGATGCCAAATATATAATAATAATAATAATAATAATACGTTTTTGATCTGAGATACAGGTGCCAGACCTTGTAAAGCTTTATGAGCCAGAACAAGAACTTCAACATTGTATCCTGAACTTGATCACAGACAGTCTGCCGCCTCACACAACAAACCCCCGTACACCCCGTCCCTATCCCCTTACCCCCTCCAAACTGACTGCCTCGGGGACCTTGTTTTTTTCTTTCACCACCCGCGGCCCCAGTTACCTCAAAAAATGCCTTCATGTGACCACATGTACTGTGTGTTGTCCTGTGCATTATAATTATGTGTTTTTTGTACTGTATTTTTCTTCTTTTCTCATTCTCATGCTGTATGGGATGCTGATAACTTTAATTTCCTTGTGGGAGTCATCCCAAAAGGATTAATAAAGCTAAGTCTAAGAAATTAATATACGGTGTATAAAATTGGAGTGATGTGCGGCATCCTGCTAGACCTTGTCAACAACCTACCAGCAGAGTTCTGGACTAGTTGTAGACGGACCTGGGACGTCTTGCTAAGACAAGTGAAAATGGAGTTGCAGCAATCAAGCTGGGATGATATACTGTAAATCCATAAACGATCATCTCAAGCTCAGAATGCAAAAAAACAGCTCAAGTTTGGCAATGTTTCTTAATTGAAAGAAATGTGTGGGTCGGTGATTTGATATGTTGATCAAAATGCATTCTCTTATCAAATCTAACGCCAAGATTTCTCAGTTTGGACTGTACAGGTGAAGAAAGGGACCACAAGAGCTGAGTAACCTTGGAAGCTGTAGTATCCGGAGCAACAATAAGGACTTTGGTCTTATCTTCATTGAGATGTAGGAAGTTGGTTGCCAGCCAATCCTTGATGGAAGTCAAACATTTGAGCAGTTCCAACACTTTGTCTGTCTCATCCTGGTTATAGAGATATATAGCTGAATGTCCTAGGAAGTATATTCCTGCTTGAGTGCATACATACAGTTGTGCTCATGAGTTTACATACCCATGTTTAAGTTGACTAAAAAGAGGAATAAAAAAAATCCTCTTTTGTAAATAGATCTTAATGCCTTAATTTTAAATAAAGGAAAAAAATCTAACCTTTAAGGACACCAATTTTCTTTGTGACTGAATAATGTTTTTTTTAAATAAATTTAAAAATTTTTTTTTTTTTTTTTTTTAATAAATTCATGTTAATGAATCTGTTTAGTGTTATTATATGTTGCTCAGTTTTGGTAATTGAACACCAACATCCAAAAGCAGCTCAAAAGTCTGTTATTTTCTATAGAGTCTAATTACTTACATGTGCTATTATATAAGTCTTATATTACAATATAAACAGTATGACCATAGTATAATCATAAATTCAACACGTTTATGACAGTAAATATCTTTGTATCCGTAAGTTTTATAACATGCTGCAGCACTAAGGTCTGTTATTTTCTGAGTCTGTTTGGTCGGATGACCTTCCCAAGATCGCGGCGGCGGCAGACGCATTTCAAAGCCAGAGGCAGTATCTGCGTGTGTCGCGGTAGTTACGTATAATATATCTCTGCGTCTTCGCTGTTTTCGGTCTAACTCACCTTCAGGGTGTGGAGGGTCCGCAGGTTGAATCACAAGTCTTCAGTTTTCCACTTTTCTGTCCCGGGACTGAACTCCCTCGGGGGGAAGTCTCCGTCTTCCTGGCCGGGGACTCCTCCAGGTGCAGGTCCACGGTCGTCCAACAGAAACAACAAGAGCTCCGCGTTTGCGCCTGTTTTACGTTATTCCAGGTGCAACAACAACTGTAGTCCGTGTGGCAAACATAGACAGTAACAGAAATGGACCAACAGGTCCCGTTGCTCTGGACGGAGACCAGTTTTTTTTATTTATTTTTTTATCTTTATTGCAAAAAAAGGAAACAGAACACAAATGACATACAAAAGTATTCTAAATAACATATAAACATACATAAGGAAAACAGAATACTATACAATTTAGCCAGGGGAGGATTAAAGGTCATTACAAAGACAAGGATGACCATAAGTCGACAGTTCTAACCATAGACATATAATAATTATATGTCTATGGTTATGTGAGACATATAATAATTATATGTCTATGGTTATGGTAGACATATATTAATTATATATAATAATTATATGTCTATGGGTCTAACTGCCTTCTTGTTGTTGGAGCCCGAAATCAGATTTATATAAAGAACAACTTCATGGAAATAATGTATAAAATTAGGTTTTTTAGAGCTGAATTTACATTTGTGAATGTGAAACTTTGCCAAAAGGATTAATACATTTATAATAAAAAAACATCTTTTCTTTACTTTGAATTCTATAAAAACAAAATACAACATTCTCCCATAATAAGGCCAAGTCTTTATAGATATGGTCAATGATGAATCTGCTGAGGTTTGGCCAAAATCTTCTGGTGTTTGCTTTTTTAACGATTGGAGAGAAATTTACTGAACATCTCACTTTCTGATCTTTAGAGATAATAACGCCTAAGTACGTAACTTCTTCCTTGACTGGAATTTGCAAATAGTTTGTATATTACAATCTCTTAAAGGTAACAGTTCACATTTATTAATATTTAGGCATAGACCAGAGGCCTCTGAGAACTGGCTAATTACTTGAATGGTGACAGGTATCTGGCTTGCATTTTTCAAAAAGATATGGATGGTATTGTTAGCAAGCGGACTGATGATAATACCATTAAGGATTAAATCTAGGGGAAGTTCCATTTTTCAGTTTAATAGAGCTGTTGCCAATAATATATAAAGTTTTAATTGCTTTGCAGAAAAAAATCCCCAAAACCAAATTTTTCTAAAGACAGAAAAATAAATTGGTGTTGGAAGTGTTGTTGTCAGGAGTGTGTTCAGTAAAGTACGGTGTCACTCCCCGATGTGAGGAGAGTGCAGATGTGAGTCTCATGCTCAGATGTAAACAGTTTACGACATAACTGTCATACTGAAATTAGTGAAATCCATGAAATAATAAACGTTTCTCATTACAAACAATAACAGAAGATGGAAATCATTTCAAAGATTACAGCTAAGCTAGCAGTCCTTTCAAAAACGTTGCAGCTATCTATGATTCTTTGATGCTAACGTTAGCTCAAAAAACCCATTCACCTGACAGCCTTTGTTGTGTTTGATTGTGTTCCCCTTGTGCATTCAAATCCTTTCTCATTGGTCCGTTGTCGTCATGACAGCACGTAGAGTGCATCTTCGCTGTCCAATGAGAATAAACCTGCCGCTAAACTCTGCCCCTTTGGGGGTCGTTTTGGTTAGAGAACAAATGGGTCTGTCGTGTAAATGTGAAATTCTAACATAATCAACATTGTATTGTCTTAGCCCAGACTAAGACCCCAGGGGACAGGAGACAACAGGCCCCCTCCTTGTGTTGTAGCAGGAAGCTCCTTTGCATATGTTAAATGCCAGACTTGACCAGATCAATTCTTTACAGTCAGAGAAATGAGAGGGGGAGGGTGAGGAACAAATGGCCATTTTGACCTCTTCACAGGCAAAATGCATATTAATCCCATCCTGGCTGCATCATACATAGTTTATAACTTTTTATAACTCAACAATTGCTAGCTTGTAGTTAAGCTAGCAATCATTTCAAAAACATTGTAGCTATCTATGATTGTTTGATGCTAACGTTAGCTCAAAACACCATTCACCTGACAGCCTTTGTTGTGTTTGATGCTAACTTGTAGCTAAGCTAGCAGTGGACCACCTTGGTTAAGTAGGTCAATTTTTACTGTGTTGACATTACAGAACTCTCTTGTTAGCATCTTATATGCTAACTGCTAACTACTTGTCAAAGTGACGCATGCGCGACTCAAATCTGCACTCTCTTCACATCGGGCAGTGACACTGGCATTGAGAAATTCATCCGTCTCCTTCTTGCTGTCTATTCTCATAAAGAGTGATCCAGCACCACATATTGAACCCTCACGTTACAAATACACGTAGAAGGCCAACATACATGATCCTTTATTGTTAAAGAGAACATCAATAAATCAATATCTCAGCCCCAATGATTACAGTGTTCTGGTCTGGGACCTGGAAACCTGAAGCCTGCAGGTCCCAGACATGAAGATCCAACTTTACAGTGAAGTAGGAGACGTCTCGGGTTCAGCACTTACACTTTTACAATGACCAACATTTACATGTTCAGAGACTCAGAAGAAGGAGCAGATGGCATTTAAAGGATTTTAAACAGGAAACTAAAATATTTCAGATGCTAGTGCCCTAGAGAGCATCATGACGTCACTGTGCCTCAAAACACAGAATACAGGTAAAAAAACGTATATCACAAGATGAGAGTACATACGTTGATAAAACTTCTATTGTAAAATTAATAACACACTTTAACCCTCGTAATGTCTCCACCTTCGGGGCCCTCTCGTGTCCCTCGGGTCAAACTGACCCGTGACTTATTTGGGGTTTTAAAAACAAATCTGAATTGAAATTTTACTCCATAATCAATTAACAAATGTTGTCTTTATCTCAATTTCAAACCATTGAGATAACATATATGTTTAGGGAATGCATCAGTCTCTACTAGCACACAATTAAAAATGGAAGTGGGGTTTGTTTTTTGTCATAAGTTATAATTCATGTTAAAAATCCACTATGGAAACAACATAAGTGTCATATCCAGAATAATGTTCTGAATTGAGTCAGGAATACATGTTTATCACAGGAAATAAGGATAAGGACGTTGAGTTTCAGGTAGAAAAAATGTAACTTGTACCATTTTTCTTCTTGTAAAAATTTGAAATGGGTTAATTTGACCTGATTACCGTTCAGAGGTTTAATCAATCATTAATCCCAAATATCTAAAAACTACTAACAACTAACAAATAACTAACTTGCTGAAGACCAGTGTTGGGAGTAATGCGTTACAAAAGGAACGCAATTACAGTAATGTATTCCTTTTTGCTGTAATGCAGTAATATAACTCATTACTAATTACATTTCGGTAATACTATATACTATTATTTTTTAACCCTTGTGTTGTCCTGGGGTCAAAGTGACCCGTTTCTAAGTGTTTTATATCAGAAATATGGATTTCTTTCAACCAAATTACCCCAAAACAACATGGATGATTCCATACAACATTAATTTCATTGAACTTTTTGGGTGTTATATTTAATCTTATAGCATTTGAATTCTTTTTTTAATGGTTTCCAAACAGTATCCCGACTAAACTTTGACATCTACCCATCTGAGATCCACTCAGCATCCTCTGATCTTAACTATTAGTCCAAGTAATTCCTAATTTCTGCCTTTTGAACTAAAAACATATGTATAATTTGATATAAATGAGGTTGTTGACCATGAATTCCAAGAATAAGTGTAAAACCTGTTATTAAACCAGTTTTGCCAAAAACGTGACAAAAACATAAAAAAGCAAAAAAATATAAATTTTTAAGCCTGGAAGGACAAGTTCATGTGTCCGAGCTGCTGACAGATATGAACATGTCGGTAATTAATGTTGAGGTTTGCTACACGTAAATATCATTGCATTTTATCAGCCGTGGAGAGTAATTATGCTGCACTTCAATACAACTGTAAGGTACTTTTAATTCAGTGTGCCGATGTGCTGCAATAGCAGCAATCGGCACTATTGTTTCTCATACTTATTATTATTATTCCGCCTGTATTTTGTCTTGCTACTAGTCACGGAGCGTTGCCAACACGCGCACACAAAATACATCAACACGTATGTAATGATCGGGAATGGTGGGCTATGACTTTTCAAAGAGATTTGCCATGCGGTTTTCACAAAATTGCCAAAAAACCATAGCAACAAGTTCTGACACAAACACACACCTATGATGAGACTCTTCACTGTTGGCTCTATACGCTAAAAGTACTGTTTTTTAAATGGAGTTTGGTTGGTTCAGGGCTAGGTCTTAAATAGATTTGAAAAAGGTCTCTGAAGGGTTGAGACACGAAACACTTATTATTTTTAGTTTTATTGTTATTAGGATGCGCAACAAGTAGTAGGCACCCTGTTAAAATTTCAGAGGAATTTTCTAGTTGAGTATTATTATTTTCTCCTACTTGCCTATTGGACTTTTAATTCTCTACTTTGCATATTCCTATTAATTATACAAAATATGAATAATCTATGATGTTTTAAAGTGGATAAATCAGAGACTTTGTTGATCCGGTGGTGAAATTCACAACCTGGCTGCAAAGTCCAACTTTTCTATTTTGGAAGTCACTCTGCTGACGGCACAGTGAATGTTCCACGTTGATGGATTAGAGAGTTGAGGTTGTTCTTGACATTTAAAAAATAACTCTTTAAGCCTGTGATCGGTTCATAATTAGAGTAAACAATATCCATAAAACTCGTCATAGCTTTTGGTCCATTACATGTGTCAGGATGTGGCAAACTAAGAGACCGTCTACAGTCTGCAATTTCATGATTTGCCATAAAAAGGAATCCTGGGCTGTAAGGATCGGCGAAGACATGGGTACACTCAATTTTATCAATCTTGAAGGTCTTGTATTTCTCCAGCAGACGATCCAGGTCCTGCACGTACAAAGCGATGGCAGCTTCGATTGCGTTAACGTAGTCTGATGCAGGTGTACCAGTCTGAACATCCAGCCGAGCCCCGTGGATCAACATCTGGACGTGGAAGGCGGCTCCGTTGACCCAGATCTTGAACCCGCGGCTGCTCATCTGTCCGTCATGCTGCAGGGAGTTTCTGAGGATGGTGAGGTGGTTGCTCAGCTGCTGTTCCAGTCTCCTCATTTCCTCCCGTAATCGCTGGTCATTGTTCATGAACACTTGATGGCGTCTCAGATACTCGGACATTGTGTCCCGGACACTCGAAGCTTTCTCTTCCCCAAACACACGGCGTAGCATGCTGTATGTGTCATCGGTTGTCTGAGAGCTGATCTGACGGCAATCTCTATGATCATGGAAATCACCAAAGCTCCAAGTCCAACAGCATTTGGGACTGTAGTCATCGCACCCAAAACGGATCCCAGGCTGCCGAACGTAACCTGGCACCGTGTTGAGCATGTCAGTAGAGAACGCCTGCAGCGCCGCGTTGGAGTTGGTACCAGAATATTTCAGCAGAGACTCATCTATGCCCACATCTGGTAGGAGGCATGGTTGATGCTGTAAAACGTCTTCATAAGTCACAAGAGCAACCCTATTGTATTCCTCTTGTGAGAAATCAGAGCCCATGATTATTCCTCTTGATGTGGGATCGCTCACACAAAGTTCAGACTGAACACTATAATCAGAATGCACTGAGATGAAATCCAGCCGCTGCCTCACATATAACCAGGACGACAACTCCAGCAGCCAATCAGAACTCTGGAAACGTCAGGCGTATATGTTGACTTGTCTCTAAAGTCCAATGTGTCCAAGGTCCAGAAAAACAAATGGTGCTGCATGAATCTACATTTATAGTTTGCTGTTCAAATACAACCCACATGCAATGATTCCAGATTGTTCCTTCATGTGCATTATAAGTGTTTTATAAGACACTTAATTAAAGAAAACCTTCCCAGAATGCACTTCTGAAAAGGGACAAAGACAGAACCATGAACAGGATATTGACTTGACCTACGTCAGCATTGCCAATTAATTATTGTATTTCTACTCTGATATTTATACTATTTGTGCAACTGCAACACAGAGTCTCCCTTCAGGGATCAATAAAGTATTTCTGATTATAGTTTGCTGTTCAAATACAACCCACATGCAATGATTTCAGACGACAACTCCAGCAGCCAATCAGACCTCTGGAAACGTCAGGCGTGTGTCTCTAAAGTCCAATGTTTCCAAGGTCCAGAAAAACAAATTGCGCCAACGTGCATGCAGCCTGTGCATGCAACCTGTTGCAGTTGCTCCGTCTTTTGTCTTCTTAGGACGATGCTGAGAATGTTTTATGAGTCTGTGGTGACCAGTGCTATCCTGGTTGCAGGTGCATGCTGGGGCAGCAGGCTTAGGGTAGTGGACACCAACAGACTCAACAAACTGATCCGCAAGGCCAGTGACATCGTGGGTGTGGATCTGGACTCTCTGTCGGTGATGTAGGAGAGGAGGACGCTGTCCAAACTACATGCCATCTTGGACAATGTCTCGCACCCACTCCATTGCTTGCTGCTCCATAAGAGGAGTACTTTCAGTGATAGACTCATTCTCCCAAAATGCACCACAGAGTGCCACAGGAAGTCCTTCCTGCCTGTGGCCATCAGATTTTATAACTCCTCCCTCTAAGTGTCAGACACACAGACACTTAGAGAGGTTGATACTGGACAATATTATCTGTATATTATCTGTTTTTTGCAATAACACTGGCCTGAAATACTCAACTGCTACTACTGTTATTATTATTATTATTATTATTATTATTACTTTTCACCATTTAACTCCTTAATTATGGTAATTATGTAAATTCTGTATCATAACATTCATTATGTAAATACCGTACATATCCACACTCCTTATATTTCTTTATTATATTTCTACTTGATATTTATACTATTTGTGCAACTGCAACACAGAGTTTCCCTTCAGGGATCAATAAAGTATTTCTGATTATAGTTTGCTGTTCAAATACAACCCACATGCAATGATTTCAGACGACAACTCCAGCTGCCAATCAGACCTCTGGAAACGTCAGGCGTGTGTGTTGACTTGTCTCTAAAGTCCAATGTGTCCAAGGTCCAGAAAAACAGACGATGCTGCATGAATCTACATCTATAGTTTGTTGTTCAAATACAACCCACATGCAATGATTCCAGGTTGTTCCTTCATGTGCATTATAAGTGTTTTTTAATTACATTTCAACGATGTAGAACAGCAAAACAAAACAAGGCACATCAATAAGTACAAATAGGCATTTGAAGATATTCCAAATGTAGATATTAGTTAGTTAGTGGTATGTTTTACTGCTGTGGTAACACACTGACTCCCATCGTGGCATTTAAGAAAAAATGAATAATATTAAGGAGTGACAAACAAGATATTCTGCGTGCAGAATGTTCCCTCCTTCCAGAATATGATCAGTGACCTTATTGAAATTAGATAAGAAAGAAAAATGAAAAAAAGGAACCCCCCGCCCCAGAAACTGTATAAATGAGCCCCAAATCTTTACAAAAGCATTATGTTTCCCTTTAATCCTCGTGTTGTCTTCCCATTGACCTGCAACTGTTTTTCTGGGTTGAAATTTCAACAGTTTTTTGTTATTTTTCTACACTTTTCTCAACGTTTTTTTCCAAATTTACTCCTATTTTTTGGTCACTCTTTTGACATTTTTTTAATTATGTTTTAGTCAATTTTTTTTTTAAACAAATTCTTTTTCGCTTTTTTCAATGTTTTTGATGTTTTCTTGTCACTATTTCAGAATTTTGTTTGTAAACTCGTATCGCATTATAAGTGTTTTATAACACACATACACACACACACACACACGCAGACAGATACACACACACACATACACACACACATACACGCAGACAGATACACACACACACACACACACACACACACAGATACACACACACACACACACACACACACACACACACACACAGATGCACACTCTCACACACACACACACACACACACACACACACACACACACAGATGCACACACTCACACACACACACACACACACGCACGGACAGAAACACACACAAACACACACAGACAGAAACACACTCACATGCACACACACACACAGACAGAAACAGACTCACACTCACGCACACACACACACCCACACACACACACACACACACACACACACTCCCACACACACACACAGAGACAGACAGACATTAACGCTGGTAGATGCCAGTTGGTGTCCAGTAGCTCAGTAGCTTACTTTATAAGAATGGACATTAATTATCAATAGTTTAATTATCAAGATTTTTCAAACTTTTATTCCCAAACAAACAAGAATTACCATAGTAACCACTGGGCATCAACAAACAGTAGAAATTAAAATTAAATTAACATTCCAGCTGTTATAAAAATATAAAAATTTTAAAACAAAAGTTTTGAACAACAATTTTGAACAAAAGTCTGAAATTAATTTAGCGTCATCAGTAATGACTCCATTAATATTTAAATGATAGATAGAGTTGATTTGATGAAATAAATAAATGAGGAGATTTTACTTCTGACTTCCTCTTCTTCTGCTCTTTTAGCTTTGGCAACAGAGGTCAAACTTAAATAGTTCCCAGTTAGTGTTGGAGGATTTTTCTTTTCTAGCCTTGTAGGGAAAAAAGAGTAATTAACTTAATAATTAACTTAATAATTAACTTAATAATTAACTTAATAATGAACTTAATAATGAACTTAATAATGTCAGTCTTAACCTTTTCATGCTGTAACAGGGAGTTGTTTATAGATTGTATTAGATAAATTGGATGCTTATATGAATATCTCTATGGTCGGTGAGTCATTTTCTCTTTATTAATGTTCTTGGATAACAGCCAAACATCTATGGGAGACTGGCTGCATCCTGAACTATTGATAATTAATGTCCATTATTATAAAGTAAGCTACTGAGCTACTGGACACCAACTGGCATCTACCAGCTCGTTAATGTATGTCTGTGTGTGTGTGTGTGTGTGTGTGTGTGTGTGTCTGTGTGTGTGTGTGTGTGTGTGTGTGTGTGTGCATGTGAGTGTATTTCTGTGTGTGTGTATGTGTGTTTGTGTGTGTGTATATGAGAGTGTGCATCTGCGTCTGTGTATCTGTCTGCATGTGTGTGTGTGTGTGTGTGAGTGTGCATCTGTGTGTGTGTGTGTGTGTGTATCTGTCCGTGTGTGTGTGTGTGTGTTTCTGTCTGTGTGTGTTTGTGTGTGTGTGTATGAGAGTGTGCATCTACGTGTGTATCTGTCTGCATGTGTGGGTGTGTGTGTGTGAGAGTGTGTGCATCTGTGTGTGAGTGTGTGTTTCTGTGTGTGTGTGTGTGAGTGTGTGTTTCTGTGTGAGTGTGTGTGAGTGTGTGTTTCTGTGTGTGTGTGTGAGTGTGTGTTTGTGTGTGTGTGTGTGTGTGAGAGAGTTTGCATCTGAGTGTGTGTATGGCTGCATCCTGAACTATTACTCCAAGTGAAGGACCTTTCATCTGGAAACTTCTCTCTCCATACATCTACAATGTTAAATCAACCCAGAAGTAAAGTAGAACTGACGTAACCACTATTATCTATTACGCTGTTACGTTATATAATATATATTATATTTGAGGGTATTTTTAGATGCTGTCTCAGCTAACGTCGTTAACAGCAGACCGCTACTGTGGAACCATAGACTGTATATATATTGATAATAATTGTTTATTAGATTGATTAATATTAACGGTCTATGTGTGGAACAGATCGTGCAGTGCCGTAAATCCTCGTACATCATGATTATCATCTGCGCGTGCGCAGAACGGATCGTGTACCGAGAGTAGCCGCTGACCTACATTCAGAGGAAGCGGCTCTGCTGCTGAGTGACGTCATGGCGCCCTCTGGTGGACAGAGCAGGAACTACACGCAGAGCGCCAGGAAACAATTACACACATCAGAACCAGAACCAGCTTTATTTGCCAGGTATGAGGACACATACGAGGAATTTTTCTTTGGAGCATTGTTACTCACAATGTGCTTACACATACAAAACAAAATATACACACAATATATACATGTGCTGTATTAATTTATCTTTTCTAGTCTTACTAGACTACTACTTACGACTACTCAAAGCGCTTTTACATCATACAGGATCCATTCACCATTCACACACATTCATACACTGTGGCCGAGGCTGCCGTACAAGGTGCCACCTGCTCATCAGATAAACATGCACTGTGTGTGTGTGCAACTCGGGGTTCAGTGTCTTGGTTCAGTGTCTTGCATGGGACTACAGGGCCAGAGATCGAACCACCAACCTTCCGATTGGCAGGCAACCGCTCTACCGCTGAGCCACAGCCGCCCCCACACACAATATATACACAATATATACATACTAATATATACATACTCTAAACAGAAACAATGTAGAGGCATGAGTGAACGAAGAGTTCAATAAAATTATTTAAATGTGGAACATAGTGCAAAGGATACTGTGATAAATGTTATTATGTTATTATATTACAATATGAACAGTATGAACATTATGGACAGTTCTGAAATAGGAAATGAGAATGATGAATAAATAACAAATAAGAGAGATGTGGGAATGGGAATGATGAGTAAATAATAAATAATAAGTGAGAGATGAGAATGATGAATAATACTAAATAAGAGGAATAATAAGTGGAACCAGTGACCAGGTGCTGTAGAGACAGTGTTGCTGGGTTATGGACCAGAACTGAACCTGACACTGTGGGTCAGAAGTCAGCTGTTCATCAGAGAGGTGGCTTGTGGGTAGAAACTGTTCCTGAGTCTGTTGGTTTGAGACGGGTATGGATGCAGCCTGGAGCGCCCCATGTCATCCGTCCCGTCTCATGCGGTCCCGTCTCATGCGGTCCCGTCTCATGCGGAGGTGTGTCCAACGGCAAAGTCAGAGGGTCAAAAATACAAACTTGCGATTAATTTTCCAGACGGGTAAATTCGTGACCACATTTGTTGCAATCAATTAAAAAACGTTAAAAACTGTTAAAGTAACAATTTACATGTACATATAGTTTGCTGATTTCTGAATGTTATGGTTGTGTTGTTCCATATTAACGTAGCTACATCTGATGAAACCTCCATCAGCGACGCATTTCTGCCAACTAACGGCAGGATCTCCTGAGGAGGGACAACAAGGATCTGATTCTGCACACAACAAAAACAAGAATACAAAACATGTTACACTCTTTCCAAGACTCTTTTTAATGTTATATTCTATATTGTTTTCACACTTCACTGGCACATTGCTGCAAATACAACTGCTTATCAGCATGGCGAGAGCTCTATGTATGGCTCTACTGGCGCTGCCTCGGCTGTCGGCTCTCTGAGACCCGGGGCAGAATGCTGTCGGGTCTCTGAGACCCGGGGCAGAACGCTGTCGGGTCTCTGAGACCCGAGGCCAAATGCTGTCGGGTCTCTGAGACCCGAGGCCGAATGCTCTCGGCTCTCTGAGACCCGGGGCCGAATGGTCGGGTCTCTGAGACCCGAGGCCGAATGCTCTCGGCTCTCTGAGACCCGGGGCAGAATGCTGTCGGGTCTCTGAGACCCCGAATGCTGTCGGCTCTCTGAGACCCGGGCCGAATGCTGTCGGGTCTCTGAGACCCGAGGCCGAATGCTGTCGGGTCTCTGAGACCCGGGCAGAATGCTGTCGGGTCTCTGAGACCCGGGCAGAACGCTGTCGGGTCTCTGAGACCCGAGGCCAAATGCTGTCGGGTCTCTGAGACCCGAGGCCGAATGCTCTCGGCTCTCTGAGACCCGGGGCCGAATGCTGTCGGGTCTCTGAGACCCGAGGCCGAATGCTGTCGGGTCTCTGAGACCCGGGGCAGAATGCTGTCGGGTCTCTGGGACCCGGGGCCTCGGCTGTCGGGTCTCTGGGACCCGGGGCAGAACGCGGTTGTCTTTTTCTACTACCGCGGCCTCGGCTGTCGGGTTTCTGAGACCCGGGCAGAAAACTATCGGGTCTCTGGGACCCGGGGAAGAAGACTATCGGGTCTCTGGGACCCGGGGCAGAACGCGGTTGTATTTTTCTACTACCGCGGCCTCGGCCTTCGGGTCTCTGGGACCCGTCCTGCATAAACGGCGTATCTCTGCTGCCACGGCATTGGGCCAGAATGCGATTGTATTGTTCTTCCACTTCCGTGCCAGCGGTTCTATTGTATTTTGTGTTGTATTGTATGAAAGGGGGGAAAAAAATTAAAAACAAAACCAAATGCTTGACCTCTGTCGGAAGAGTAATTCCTTCTATAGCTGCAACTTGGATCCAAGTTTTTTTTGTTTGCCTATAATCTGCATTTATTTTAGAGACGGACATATATTTTTAAATATTTAACAAAGACACCAAATATTTTATTCTTTAGCATGATAGTTGACGCGAGCTTTTACTTTGAAAAGTAAGAGAGATTGTATTTTAATCCAGATGCAAGCTTTTATTTTGAAACGTAGAAACTCGGGGATGGCAGAAGGATTTTTTTAGTTTGCCTATAATCTGCATTTATTTTATAGACGGACATATATTTTAAATGTTTTTTTTCATCAGTATGATAGTCTGCATTTATCTTGTAGACATATTTTTTAAAAGTATTTTATTCATTTGTATGATTGCCGTTATTGTTTAGTTAAAAAAAATATATAGGCTATATATTAAAAGTATTTTATTAATTAGCATGATAGTTGACGCAGGCTTATTTTATTCCAGACATTAATCTTGTCAACACAACCATAACATTCAGAAATCAGCAAACTATATGTATGTAAACTGTTACTTTAACAGTTTTTAACGTTTTTAAATTAATTGCAACAAATGTGGTCACGAATTTACCCGTCTGGAAAATTATTCGCGATTTCGTATTTTTGACCCTCTGAATTTGCCGTTGGACACACCTCCGCATGAGACGAGACCGCATGAGACGGGACGGATGACATGGGACGCTCCAGGCTGCATCCATATACTCTTGGTTGGTTTTGGCCATAGACATAATAAAGAGTAGACGCCGCATCGACCGCTACTGCCTATTGGCGCTGACGAGATTTGGGGCCGCCATCTTGGACCGGTCACCCGCTTCACTCAGTGTAATGTGTCTGGCAGGTGCAATGAGCTGTCAGCACGTTTAATTAATCAATCTCACTGAATACCCAACTGATTTTCATGTTTTTTTTTGCTACAAAGGTCATACATGTAGCTATGATACAGGACACATGATTAGGCGTATTTTAATATTCATAGTGTGCTTAACAGTAATAGAATATTCTGATATGATATAAATTCACCAGACGTCCGAGATCAAAACTGGAAACATAATCCCCGAAAACGGAGAGCAACGGGGATATTTCCAGTTTGACTATAAATCTGATTGAAAAACCTAATGTTGTGTCTTTAAAAAAAAAGAACAAGGACAGAGGTAGTTTTTCTTCTGTATTTAGTCAGGGGACAAAAACGGGGGACTGTCCCCTAAATCCGAGGACGTCTGGTCACCCTAGACCAGACATCCTCGGTGTATCTATCATTTGTAAATGATAGGTATTTGCAAAATACCCCTACATCACATATATGATGTAGGCTATAATAGGTATAAATACCCCTCTTCATCACATATATGATGTAGGCTATAATAGGTATAAATACCCCTACATCACATATATGATGTAGGCTATAATAGGTATAAATACCCCTACATCACATATATGATGTAGGCTATAATAGGTATAAATACCCCTACATCACATATATGATGTAGGCTATAATAGGTATAAAACCCCTACATCACATATATGATGTAGGCTATAATAGGTATAAATACCCCTACATCACATATATGATGTAGGCTATAATAGGTATAAATACCCCTACATCACATATATGATGTAGGCTATAATAGGTATAAATACCTATTATAGAAAAATAATTTGCACACACATTACAAATATGATAGGGAAGAAGAAACAGATAGTGACCGTAAAGTCAGATATTTAAGTACAAGAAACAATATGATTATATTATTAGAGTCTACTTGAAGCTTTTTATATTTGTCTCTCTCTCTGTCACACACACACACACACACACACACACACACACACACACACACACACACACACACACACACACACACACACACACACACACTAGGGTTGCACAACACTGACAAAATGTGATATTGCAACATCGATATGAATTCCGATATTTTTAAACATATATAAAATTACAAAATAGATTCATAACAAATTAAACAAGTTTTCTTACAACACAAGGTTTATTTTAACTGAAAGTTATATTGGACTGGTCCAACATGAATAAATAAGGACCATGTCTACAGAACAGGACGGGTTCTACTGGTTGGACAGTATAAAATACATAAATAAAGTTATAATATAAATAACTAAGGACCATGTCTACAGAACAGGACGGGTTCTACTGGTTGGACAGTATAAAATACATAAATAAAGTTATAATATAAATAACTAAGGACCATGTCTACAGAACAGGACGGGTTCTACTGGTTGGACAGTATAAAATATATAAATAAAGTTATAATATAAATAACTAAGGACCATGTCTACAGAACAGGACGGGTTCTACTGGTTGGACAGTATAAAATACATAAATAAAGTTATAATATAAATAACTAAGGACCATGTCTACAGAACAGGACGGGTTCTACTGGTTGGACAGTATAAAATACATAAATAAAGTTATAATATAAATAACTAAGGACCATGTCTACAGAACAGGACGGGTTCTACTGGTTGGACAGTATAAAATACATAAATAAAGTTATAATATAAATAACTAAGGACCATGTCTACAGAACAGGACGGGTTCTACTGGTTGGACAGTATAAAATATATAAATAAAGTTATAATATAAATAACTAAGGACCATGTCTACAGAACAGGACGGGTTCTACTGGTTGGACAGTATAAAATACATAAATAAAGTTATAATATAAATAACTAAGGACCATGTCTACAGAACAGGACGGGTTCTACTGGTTGGACAGTATAAAATACATAAATAAAGTTATAATATAAATAACTAAGGACCATGTCTACAGAACAGGACGGGTTCTACTAGTTGGACAGTATAAAATACATAAATAAAGTTATAATATAAATAACTAAAGACCATGTTTACAGGACAGGACGGGTTCTACTGGTTGGACAGTATAAAATACATAAATAAAGTTAACAGGACAGCTCCACAAAATAAACTAAATATTGCATACTTATTGCGACTTTCGATATATTTGATAAATGACGAGCTGTCTCAGCTCTTATTACATAAGTATTTGGACAGATACACCTCTTTTATGTTGTGTTGACTCTGTACTCAAGCACATTGCTATTGAAAAGGCTATATAATTATATATCTATCTATCTATCTTATAAGAGTAACGTGCAAGTCTTATCAAACAAATCCCAACTAAACCAGAGACAATCCCAATGTAATAACAACACAAGCATACATTAGTGCTGCTTGTGGAACTTAACTTATGTAGCAAATTTCAAAACACAGATAGGCCTACAAAATGCTTCCCAGAACCCAGAGTGAAAGAGATAAGATCTGAGCAGGAATATGCTGCACAGTGCTCTGGCATCTTGTATCTTCTGCTGCCAAGTAACGAGTATGACCGGTCCAAGATGGCGGCTGGATTTCTCGCGCTCAGCCTGCCAATGCGGCGTCTACTCTTTATTATGTCTTTGGCCTAAACACTCTATTGGCTAGGATCTAGTAACACTCAAACTTTATAGGCTAATGCCACAACAACAATATGCCCTTGTAGTCGATGATATCAATGTTAGCAAGCGATCATGTCAAAATAAAGCATTTTTTTTATACTTATATATAGTTATCACATGTATTGTATAATCATTTGTATATATTATATTTATTACATATTTATTTCACTCAGGACTTATTTATTCTATTTATTGCCCATTTTATATGTGGGTTACACCTACATGGAACATGGAACAGAGAGACGTGTGTCTGCGTCGCTGTGTGGTAAAACACGAGGTGAGGCCGGCTGCACGCGGCTGGCGTGGCGTGTTTGTTTTTATTTTGTCTCCCATGGTAACAGGTTAGAGCGTGCACACTGTGACACGCACGTCTCAGGGGCAAAAACACACGCATGCTAGAAATAGAATCAACTTCTATTATTCATGCAACACGCTTTATGTCACAGTAACACTACTGGAGATGATTTTTACAGTAGAATGCTGTAAAGTTACATCACAACCTTGTCACCATGACAACATCACAGTAGTCTAAGTATTACTGTAGAAATCACAGTAGTCTAAGTATTACAGTAGAAATCACAGTAGTCTAAGTATTACAGTAGAAATCACAGTAGTCTAAGTATTACAGTAGAAATCACAGTAGTCTAAGTATTACAGTAGAAATCACAGTAGTCTAAGTATTACAGTAGAAATCACAGTAGTCTAAGTATTACAGTAGAAATCACAGTAGTCTAAGTATTACAGTAGAAATCACAATAGTCTAAGTATTAGAATAAAATAGACATAAGTGCAGATATAAATGTAATTTAAAAATAATAATAATTATCCATTTTCAAATATTGCATGTCATTGCAGAAGGAAGTATTCTGTCAGTATATATTTATGTTAACTCATCCACTCAACTTTGTTTATTTTTTAACTCTAATATTAGGTATAATTCTAAATAAATGAGGGTTATTGACCATGAATTCTAAAAAGTAGTAAAACTAGTAAGTCTGTGTTAGGGAAAACTAAAGAAAATGTTGTGTGTTGAGAGAGGTTTTTGGACAACACGAGGGTTTTTACCCAAATATGTGAGCTAACCTGCAGCTGACGGCAGAGTGAAGGATCCACGTTGGTGGATCAGAGAGAGGAGGTTGTTCTTGGTATCTAAAAAATATCTCTTTAAACCTGTGATCGGTTCGTAATGTGAGTAGAGGTGGTTCATAAAAGTCGTCCGAGCTTTTTGATTAGTACACGGGTTAGGATCATAAAAATAAACAACCCTATCACAGTTTTGAATTTCATAATTTTTCATATGACAATCTGCGGTGCCCTCGAAGTACTCAACATAAATTTGATTTTTAAACATCTCTGAATTGGTCTTGTAGGTCTTGTGTTTCTCCAGCAGACGATCCAGGTACTGCAAGTACAAATCGATGGCAGCTTTGATTGCGTTAACGTAGTCTGATGCAGGTCTGCCAGTCTGAACATTCAGCCGAGCCTCGTGGATCAACATCTGGACGTGGAAGGCGGCTCCGTTGACCCAGATCTTGAACCCACGGCTGCTCATCTGTCCGTCACGCAGCAGGGAGTTTCTGAGGATGGTGAGATGGTAGCTCAGCTGCTGTTCCAGTCTCCTCAGTTCCTCCCGTAGTCGCTGGTCATTGTTCATGAACACCTGATGGCGTTTCAGATACTCGGACATTGTGTCCCGGACACTCGAAGCTTTCTCTTCCCCAAACACACGGCGTAACATGCTGTATGTATGATCATGTGGCTGAGAGCCGCTCTTGATGATGAGCTCTATGATCATGGAAATCACCAAAGCTACAAGTCCAACAGCATTCGGGACTGACTTCAGGGCACCAATAGCAGATCCCACTTTCTCGATGTATTCTGGCCCTTTGTTTGACAGCTTGTCATTAGAGAACGCCAACAGCATCGCGTTGGAGTCGGTACCAGAATATTTCAGCAGAGACTCATCTATGCCTACATCTGGTAGGAGGCATGGTTGATGCTGTAAAATATTTTCATAAATCTCAAGAGTAGACCTATCGTAGTCCTCTTGTGAGTATCCAGAGCCCATGATTATTCCTCTCGATCTGGGATCGCTCACACAAAGTTTAGACTGAACACTATAATCAGAATGCACTGAGATGAAATCCAGCCGCTGCCTCACATATAACCAGGACGACAACTCCAGCAGCCAATCAGACCTCTGGAAACGTTAGGCGTGTGTGTTGACTTGTCTCTAAAGTCCAATGTGTCCAAGGTCCAGAAAAACAAATGGTGCCGCATGAATCTACATTTAGAGTTTGCGGTTCAAATACAACCCACATGCAATGATTTCAGATTGTTCTTTCATGTGCATTATAAGTGTTTTATAAGCTACTTAATTAAAGAAAACCTTCCCAGAATGCACTTCTGAAAGGGGACAAAGACAGAACCATGAACAGGATATTGACTTGACCTATGTCAGCATTGCCAATTAATTATTGTATTTCTACTTGATATTTATACTATTTGTGCAACTGCAACACAGAGTTTCCCTTCAGGGATCAATAAAGTATTTCTGATTATAGTTTGCTGTTCAAATACAACCCACATGCAATGATTTCAGACGACAACTCCAGCTGCCAATCAGACCTCTGGAAACATGTCGTGTGTGTTGACTTGTCTCTAAAGTCCAATGTGTCCAAGGTCCAGAAAGACAGATGGTGCTGCATGAATCTACATCTATAGTTTGTTGTTCAAATACAACCCACATGCAATGATTCCAGGTTGTTCCTTCATGTGCATTATAAGTGTTTTTTAATTACATTTCAACGATGTAGAACAGCAAAACAAAACAAGGCACATCAATAAGTACAACTAGGCATTTGAAGATATTCCAAATGTAGATATTAGTTAGTTAGTGGTATGTTTTACTGCTGTGGTAACACACTGACTCCCATCGTGGCATTTAAGAAAAAAATGAATAATATTAAGGAGTGACAAACTAGATACTCTTCGTGCAGAATGTTCCCTCCTTCCAGAATATGATCAGTGACCTTATTGAAATTAGATAAGAAATAAAAATGAAAAAAAGGAACCCCCCCCGCCCCAGAAACTGTATAAATGAGCCCCAAATCTTTACAAAATTATTATGTTTCCCTTTAACCCTCGTGTTGTCTTCCCATTGACCTGCAACTGTTTTTCTGGGTTGAAATTTCAACAGTTTTTTGTTCTTTTTCTACACTTTTCTCAACGTTTTTTTCCAAATTTACTCCTATTTTTTGGTCACTCTTTTGACATTTTCTTAATTATGTTTTAGTAAATTTTTTTTAACAAATTCTTTTTCGTTTTTTTCCAATGTTTTTGATGTTTTCTTGTCACTTTTCTGATTTTCTTTTGGTACAGTTTTCAGCGTTTAAAAAATGTTTTTGTGGATTTTTTTCCTGCTTTTTTGTAGTTTTTTTTCAACATTTGTGACATTTTTTCAACGATCTCTTCTGATATAGAAAGTTTTTGTGGACAATAAACCCAGACCAGTACAAGGTCTTAACTCTGCAGGGGGCCCAGGCTTTTGCAGTTTTCTGTTATTTTGAAAGTGTAAATGATGAAAATAAAATCTAACTGGCCTCCAGGAAAGAACAGTTTCCCTGAGGACATCGGGACATTATTGGACTGAGCTGTTGTTTCCCTGTGGACATCGGGACATTGTTGGACTGAGCTGTCATTTCCCTGAGGACATCGGGACATTGTTGGACTGAGCTGTCATTTCCCTGAGGACATTGTTGGACTGAGCTGTCGTTTCCCTGAGGACATTGGGACATTGTTGGACTGAGCTGTCGTTTCCCTGAGGACATCGGGACATCGTTGGACTGAGCTGTCATTTCCCTGAGGACATTGTTGGACTGAGCTGTCGTTTCCCTGAGGACATCGGGACATTGTTGGACTGAGCTGTCGTTTCCCTGAGGACATCGGGACATCGTTGGACTGAGCTGTCATTTCCCTGAGGACATCGGGACATTGTTGGACTGAGCTGTCGTTTCCCTGAGGACATCGGGACATTGTTGGACTGAGCTGTCGTTTCCCTGAGGACATCGGGACATTGTTGGACTGAGCTGTCGTTTCCCTGAGGACATCGGGACATTGTTGGACTGAGCTGTCGTTTCCCTGAGGACATCGGGACATTGTTGGACTGAGCTGTCGTTTCCCTGAGGACATCGGGACATTGTTGGACTGAGCTGTTGTTTCCCTGAGGACATCGGGACATTGTTGGACATCGCTGGATGTGTGTTGCTGGAACACCGGCTGAGCGCGTCCTTACCGGTTGGACACCAGAGCTTTTGGAGCTGCAGGTGGACAGCAGAGCGCGAGACGTCAGACCTAACTAACCTGGCTAATGAAAACAATAAAAACCCAAACTCATCCAACTCGGGTGTGACGTCATTCCCAGCTTCAGCTCCCAAGTTCGAGGTGAATGGAGCCGGGACGTATCGGGTGGAAATGGGACATATCAGCCTAAAGTAATCTAGGGGCTCGACCCGGTGACCCACCAGGGGCTCCACCCGGTGACCCACCAGGGGCTCCACTCCACCCGGCGACCCAGCAGGGGCTCCACCCGGTGAACAGGGACTCCACCCGGTGATCCACCAAGGGCTCCACCCGGTGACCAGGGACTCCACCCGGTGACCCACCAGGGCCTCCACCCGGTGAACAGGGACTCCACCCGGTGACCCACCAGGGGTTCCACTCCACCCGGCAACCCACCAGGGGCTCCACCCGGTGATCCACCAAGGGCTCCACCCGGTGACCCACCCACCAGGGGCTCCACCCGGTGACCCTCCAGGGGCTCCACCCGGTGACCCACCAGGGGCTCCACCCGGTGAACAGGGGCTCCACCCGGTGACCCACAAGGGGCTCCACCCGGTGATCCACCAGGGCATCGCCTTAGTCACTTTCTCTCTGAGTTAGAGAAGAAGATGTAAAAATGTCTTGATGTGTTTTTATTACTCCAGGATGTTTAATAATGCAATTGAAAAAAAAAATGTTTTTTTTAAATTGAAGGGGGGTAGTTGGTAATTTGTTGCCATATGGCAACAACGCGCATTCGTGGAAAGTGCCAAAAAATCCATTATTTCTTTAAAAACATGCTTTTATTGAAAGAATGACCAAACAAATTCAACTTATATGTATCAACATGTATAGTCCAATGTGTTTACAGTCAAATTAGTTTACTTTTAATTGTAGTAACACAGTAATAATAACACTGTAATAAGTCTATCATATACACCTGAAAGAAGACACGGATACAATTTACTTGATTAAGGGCAAAATCAGCACAACACACTGACACACGGCCACTGAAAACATATTTCTGATACATAATCTTCCTGTAGGAAATCCATATTTAGACCAGAAGGGTATATTGACTATAAATGTCAGCGGACCAACAGATAATATGAGTGAGCCAACATGATTCCCTTTGGAATAACTCATTTTTATTGGTGAGCAATTCATTTACATTAGTGTGTAATTAATAATTTAGATATTATATTAATTACAAAATGGCTGGAATAACATAATATAAATACATTTTATGTTTTTCTTTTAAAATATTATAAATAATTGCAAACATAGTGTTAGAGTAGCCTAAAGTTATAGTAATTCAATCTGAGCCCATTAGGCTAAATGTACACATTTCACTTCAATATTTGCATAATGTTGCCATATGGCAACAAATTAATTTTACATCCTTTTACAGAAAAAAATTAACTGGTTTAAATGATGAAAAATTAAAGTTTACTTATTCCAGATAACAGTTGAATTTTTTTACATTTTGGCTGATCCTGGAACGGGATCTTCAGTGTGGCACATGTCCGGAAAAGGGGCGGGGCAACAGGATTCTGTGGGTATGCAGGACAGGTGACAGGTGAGTAGCTGTCCTGGATAGGCTCTATAATAGATTAGGCCTATTAATAACGCAGAATAAATTAATGAACAGGAACGTAAAGGAGTCCAATACACGGACCTTAAAACAGACCAGCTTCCAAAAACAGGCTCTGGAAATTCAGTTTTGAATCATCTACTTGCAAGAGACAGGACAGATGAGGACATAAGACTTGTGTAACTGCAGTAAGAAGACACAAGATGGCGGCAGAGCCCCCCGCTGCTCCGAGGAGGGCTTGGTGGCTGAAACCGAAGGTAAAAACCTCAACACCTGTTCGCCATTATTTAAAAGAAGAGCTCCGTATTTGTTCCAGTAATTAATCGACAAATATGAAGCATCTAGTGGATCTGCTGTGTTTGTGTCTTCTGTGTTTGACCGGGAAAACACTTGGTGATAAAAACGGTAAGAATGACTAACTTTGTAATATATAAAGGCGACTGACGGACTTAGACTTCTCTTTATTAATCCTGTTGGGATGACTTCCGCGAGGAAATTAAAAATTCCAGCAGCAGTTTTAGCAAAAAAAAATATTAAAAAAGGCAGTATAAAGAAAACTAAATAACAGTCACAGACAACGTCAGAATCATTTGATCCATACAACACACCAGTGTTGAGATTACTAATTAAAGTGTTCAGATACTTTAGTAAAAGTACTAATACCACACTGTCTCAGTCCTGCATAGAAAATGTTACTCAAGTAAAAGTAAAATAAAAGGTACTTAATGTTAAAGTACTCCATGCAGATAAACTCTCACATTCAAGACACTGGAAACATGACAGGTTTTTATGTGAAATTACTGTACACAAGTGTGTAAAATAATAGTTTTTAAAAAATTCAGTCCTCCTTTTTTATGTCTGTAAAGTAAACCTACATGATGTTATCTTCCAGGGCCAGCAGTCATCAATGTGGAAAGAGGGGCTGATGCTGTGTTACCCTGCTCTCTCAGCACCAAGGAGGACATTGAGTTGAAACTGTTTGTCTGGAGGAAAGCTCCTCAGAAAGATGAAGGTCAGAAGGAAGTGTTCCTGTATGACAAAGGCATCGATAACAGAGGTCAGAGTGACGAGTTCAAAGGTCGAGTCTCTCATTTCCAAGATAAACTTAAACACGGCGACGCCTCCATAACCATCAGAAATACAAAGCTATCTGACAGTGGAGAATACAGCTGTTATTTTCCTCGTCTTCAGCCACGTCAAACTTTCTACATTAAGCTTGTTGTTGGTGAGTATTTTTTGTAGGTACTGTCAGGACCCTCATACTCTGCTCCTGACTGGCTAGTAGTCCTTACCTAGGTACTGTCAGGACCCTCATACTCTGCTCCTGACTGGCTAGTAGTCCTTACCTAGGTACTGTCAGGACCCTCATACTCTGCTCCTGACTGGCTAGTAGTCCTTACCTAGGTACTGTCAGGACTCTCATACTCTGCTTCTGACTGGCTAGTAGTCCTTACCTAGGTACTGTCAGGGCCCTCATACTCTGCTCCTGACTGGCTAGTAGTCCTTACCTAGGTACTGTCAGGGTCCTCATACTCTGCTTCTGACTGGCTAGTAGTCCTTACCTAGGTACTGTCAGGGCCCTCATACTCTGCTTCTGACTGGCTAGTAGTCCTTACCTAGGTACTGTCAGGACCCTCATACTCTGCTCCTGACTGGCTAGTAGTCCTTACCTAGGTACTGTCAGGGCCTCATACTCTGCCTCTGACTGGCTAGTAGTCCTTACCTAGGTATTGTCAGGTTCCTCATACTCTGCTCCTGACTGGCTAGTAGTCCTTACCTAGGTATTGTCAGGTTCCTCATACTCTTCCTCTGACTGGCTAGTAGCTGCTCATTTCTTTTAACCAAGTAGAAATACCTGTTTGTGTTGATTCTTCCTGATCTGATAGATAATAATAGCTGTAACGCCAACAGGTTTTTCAGATGTTTATCATATCTGACATATTTGTGGTGCAGTGGTGTTCACTTTATTTGTTTCACCATTCAGGGACACTGGAACAAGACAAACTTCAACCAGTTGTCACCTTATTAAAATAAGTTGTTAATTTTTGCCCAGGAAGAAAAGTCATGGTAGGAATCTGAGGAAAGAAAAGCACGTCTGTAACATTTCTAACTCAGCTCAACTCTGAAGTTCATACAATCACATTATTGAAAGTCCACAATCTGCAGAGAGAGAGAGAGAGAGGCCTATACCGAGTTGATGGTCAACATTATTTGGGAAATAGAGAAAGTTATTATTTGTTATTAATTTGTCATGGCGTGCATAAGACCAGTGTAAAACATAAGAATTAGAAAAATATATATAAAGGTTTATAAACTCATGACAAAAATGTAAATATATCCTTAATAACTAAGATGTGCAAATACTCTATGTATCTGGAAGGTAGTGCACATGTTTTGCAGAGCACAATTTGCAAAACACGGCCATAAAACAAGCCTGTTTAAGTCTGTCTTAACCTAATTACTCTACATGTAAACATACTGATTAATACCTGTTTTTATATTCCAGAGCCTAAAGTCAGAGTGACCGTGAAACATGGCAGTGATGCTGTGTTACCCTGCTCTCTCAGCACCAAGGAGAACATTGAGTTTAAACTCTTTGACTGGAAGAAAGCTCCTCAGAAAGATGAAGTTCAGAAGGAGGTGTTCCTGTATAACAACGGCTTTCATTACAACAACGGTCGAGGTGGTCAGAGTGAAGAGTTCAAAGGTCGTGTCTCTCATTTTCAAGATGAACTGAAACACGGCAACGCCTCCATAATCATCAGAAATACAAAGATATCTGACAGTGGAGTCTACAGCTGTGATTTTCCTCGTCTTCAAACACCTCAAACATTCTACATTGAGCTTGTTGTTGGTGAGTACTTTTATTAAACAGTTAAAGTTTGATCAATGAACAGGATATTAAAATGTCTCTTAAACTTTGTCAAGTAATTAATATTTCATAGGCATTAATATTTTATTCAGCCTTTTAGGTCGTGTTTTACCCTCTTGAGGCTAATTTTGATCATGTATATTTTTGTCTCGAGACCGAAACATCTGTATAATACCAGGACCACGAAGATCTCAATTAAAACTCTGAAAGAGCTGCATTGATAAAATATTTAATATTAAAAAGCTTTTTTATTTTTTCCATTTCGCTTCCTATTTAAAATTGAGTAAATCATTCATAATGAGGACCATCAGGCTGAAAATTACAGGATTTATTCCTCAACTTGTCTTTTCCAATAATAAATCTCACGGACCATAACTGCTAAACATCCCCAAGAACAACAGGCCTCCTACTTCACCACTATATTACAAATTATAGACAGATTAAATTACATTTTCTTTTTTACCATTCAGGTTCATAATATAAAAACGGTTTGATTAATACTTTTATTTTGGTGGTAATAGTTGTATAATAATATTACATGATTTTTTTATCAACTTCTACATTAGGCCAATGAGGGGGGACCAGGGGAGAACTTGCTTGGACGCGTGTTCTGCGTGCCAATAATCAACGTCCATAATCTGTCTGCATTTCGGAGCTGTGACCCATTTATTGTCATGACGGCCTGCTCACCGTCGCACAATCATTAATCCATTTCATTTCTGGTTTAGTTCCATTCATTTTGCTTTGCACACAAATCAGTGACACACAAACCTGACACGACAGACACGGTGAAAGCTGTGTGCGTTCCCCTGTTTCCACACACCTGTGTACCTGTGGCTGATTACCTTTATGCCTTCCTAAAGGCAATGCTCCACCCAGCGCTCCAACATTAGACTGCAGATTAATTAACAGAACCAACGTGGTATATAAACAATACAAAGAGTTGTAATGGCTCCAACAACACTCCATGGTTTGATGTAATGTCATATTACTGGCACTCCAGTGATGTTGCTATGGTAACGAGGAGCTTTACGTTAAATTATACCCTCTTGTGTAATATTGCTTAATTAATTACTACGATCTAAACATTCTGATTAATACTTCATTTTATCTTCCAGAGCCGTCAAAGGTCATCAAAGTGGAAGAAGACAGTGATGTTGTGTTACCCTGCTCCCTCAGCACCAAGGAGGACATTACGTCTGAAATCTTTGACTGGAAGACAGATGGAGGTCTGAAGAAGGTGTTCCTGTATAACCGAGGCATTCATTACAACAACGGTCTAGTTGGTCAGAGTGAAGAGGTCAAAGGTCGAGTCTCTCATTTTCAAGATGAACTGAAACACGGCAACGCCTCCATAACCATCAGAAATACAAAGATATCTGACAGTGGAGTCTACAGCTGTTATTTTCCTCGTCTTCAGCCACCTCAAACGTTCTACATTAAGCTTGTTGTTGGTGAGTACTTTTATTATGTCTGCTCTTTTTTAACATTTAAATATGTCTGCAAGATAATAAAACTTATTTTTAAGTGGCTAATATTTCACAAGCAGTAACTAATTAATCTTAATCTCTTTGCGATCATTTTGATCATTTACATTTCTGCCTCTTGATAAAAACACATTTTAATCTTTATAATACCAGAATACCAAGGATCTGATGTATTTAAATGACATCGCTGTTAAACAGTCATTAGGTCTCATTAGGTGTGTTGATCTCACCTTTAAAGAGTTTTAAACAGATAATATCAAAGCTTTCTTTTTTATTCTATTTATTTCATATTTTAAATACAATAAATCAGTCATAATAGGCTGAATTTGACAGGATCTCTCCTTTAACTAGTTTATAACGTCTGTACCAAGTTTCAGGATGATTGACAGAAGCGGCTCTGAGATATTTTAGAAAATGCGATACAGAGCATCTCCAGCAGAGGACTCTAGAGCTCTCTCAAACCTTTTAAAAGTTACCAAAATATGTTAATAAATCTCTTTTTCATTTGTTAAATTGTTAAATCTGACTATAAAACGTTGTTCTAAATATTTAAATAAAGATTAAAATAAAGATTTACATGCTAATTATCTTGAATCTTGCCTTTATAAACATGAAAAAAAAGTTTCTTTTAAATTTTATTTATTATAAACAGAATAAATAGCTGGAGGTACTGTATGATTATTAATTAATTAACTTAAAAGTGGAGACATTTACACGCCGTTGTCAGTTTTAAGTTTGTGTAAATGTTAATAATTCAAATGTTTTAAAAAATCTTCCTTTTTACAATTTTTATAATGGCAGTGACTAAAATGTGTCTTTATTGTGCATTGGTCAATTTTTGTTAATCCTTATGAAAAAAAAAATATTTTACTGATCCAGGAAGACGTGTGTGTGTGTGTGTGTGTGTTTGATTTTGTTTCTTCTCTTGTTTCTCGTTTTTTTCTCACTCTGTAATTCCCGTAGTGAAGAAAATAGATAAAATCATCTCAATATGAATGTTTTAATGCTTTGATTGTCCTCTAGTGAGTTGTTCATACTGTGTCCACAGGTGCGGCGCCAAAACCATCTGTCACTATACTTGAGGAAACAAAGGACCGGTCTCTGCTGCAGTGTGAGGTTCACGGTGATCCAGAACCTGAAGTAGAGTGGAGGGACAGTGCTGGAAACACACTTCCTGCTGAGAAGACCCAGGTCGAACCAATAGGAAACCTTTTCTACATCACTCTCAGAACTACTGTGACCCAGACCGACCGCTATCGCTGTGTGGCAACACAGGAGACAATCAGCCATCAGGTTTCTAATGAGATCGCTGTGTATATTTCAGTCAGTGGTAAGATTCTTCCTCATCCTGATTCATCTGGGAATAATTTAAAAAGTGTGTGTGTGAAGCAGTGGCATAGGCAGATACAGTATGTTGGGTGGGCCACTACAAAAGTGAGTGGACCATTTTCAAAAGGACAAACTGAAAAAAAACATAAATTTTACCTTCCAACGTATACTGCATTACAACAGCAATAGCAGTACTGTCTACAACATGATCAACCAACAAAGCTCAGTCTAAAAAGTTTTTACACAACAATATAGACAAAAACCTGTCGATTTTAACCAGGCAAGCAAGCAAGCTGCCCACCAGCAAGATGGAGACAGGTGAATTAAAACAATGTCTGAGTTGAAAACGCATCTTGATGTTACGTAAGGGCCCTGTTCATGTTGGACAGACATATTAGTTGCATTATGTGTCTGTTAAGAGACACAAAGGCTCTAAAACCTGCCCCGTTAGATGCTGTTTTAGCTCAGTGGAAGCTTGTACACGTAGCTGCAGCTACTCAGTGTTGCCTGCACCGATTCAGGTCGGGGGGGGTTTCAATCAAAACTCGCATATCTATAGCGATCAAGATTAACGTAAATATTGGCTGTAATTCTCCTTTAAGGAACACTCATTCTGCAGAAATTACTGTTGCTGCCCAAGCAGGTGTAGTTCTTGGCAGGGATGCAAAATGTGGGCACAACATCAGCAAAGCAAGCTCTGGTCCTGGTGGGGGGTAGGGAGGCTGAGGAGAAGTACAGGAGGAAGCTGGAGCGTAAACTCCAGCAGAACAACATGAGGGAGGTCTGGACCGGCATGAGGATGGGGTGCTCAAAGCCTGTGCCTCTCAGCTATGTGGAGTCTTTCACCATGTCTTCAACCTGAGCCTTAGTCTCCAAAGGGTCCCCGTGCTGTGGAAGACATCTTGCCTTGTTCCTGTACCTAAGACGCCACGTCCCAGTGGCACTGACCTCCCACATTATGAAGACCCTGGAGAGACTGGTTGTGGAACAGCTGCGGCCCATGGTGAGACCTCTCCTGGACCCCCTCCAGTTTGCCTACCAGCCCCGGTTGGGAGTTGAGGACGCCATCATCAACCACATCTACGCCCACTTGGACAAGCCGGCGAGCACGGTGAGGGTCATGTTTTTTGACTTCTCCAGTGCTTTCAACACCATCCGGCCGGCCCTGCTGGGTAAGAAGCTGACAGCGATGCAGGTGGATCCCCCCTCGTGTCCTGGTTTGTTGACTACCTGACTGGCAGACCACAGTATGTGCGCCTGCAACACTGTGTGTCAGACAGCGTGGTCAGCAACACCGGGGCCCCGCAGGGGACTGTTCTCTCTCCCTTCCTCTTCACCATCTACACCACAGACTTCAACTACCACACAGAGTTTTGCTCTCTTGCTTACTCTGCTGTGGTTGGATGTATCAGCGAGGGTGACGAGGCTGAGTACAGAGATGTGGTGGGACTTTGTCACATGGAGTGAGCAGAACCATCTACAGCTCAACGTGACAAAGACTAAGGAGCTGGTGGTGGATCTAAGGAGAGCCAAGGCACCAGTGAGCCCTGTTTCCATCCAGGGGGTCAGAGTGGACATTGTGGAGGACTACTAATACCTGGGAGTGCACTTGGACAATAAACTGGACTGGGCCAAGAACACTCAAGCCATCTACAGGAAGGGGTCTATTTTCTGAGGAGGCTGAGGTCCTTCAACATCTGCAGGACCATGCTGAGGATGTTTTATGAGTCTGTGGTGGCCAGTGCTATTCTCTTTGCTGTTGCATGCTGGGGTAGTGGACGCCAACAGACTCAACAAACTGATCTGCAAGGCCAGTGACGTTGTGGGGGTGGATCTGGACTCTCTGCTGGTGGTATCAGAGAGGAGGACGCTGTCCAAACTACATTCCATCTTGGACAATGTCTCGCACCCATGGCTTGCTGCTCCATAACAGGAGCACTTTCAGTGATAGACTCATTCTCCCAAATTGCACCACAGAGCGCCACAGGAAGTCCTTCCTGCCTGTGGCCATCAAACTTTATAACTCCTCCCTCTAAGTGTCAGACACACAGACACTTAGAGATGTTGATATTGGACAATATTATCTGAATTATCTGTTTTGTGCAATAACACTGGCCTCAAATGTGTGCAATTCTCAAGTTCACCATTGCAATTCCTTAATTATGTAAATAATGTATAATAATAATAATATTCCTTTAACTATGTAAGTACCGTACATATCCACACTCCTTATATTTCTTATTTTTATTTCTACTCTGATATTTCTACTATTTGTACAACTGCAACACAGAGTTTCCCTTCAGGGATCAATTCTGATTCTGATTCTGGTGGGGGGCTCTGTGTCCCGCTGGAGCTCCGATCAGGTCGAGGTCGGCAGCGAAGCTATCTAGCAGTGTTGCTATGCTGGCCGATCCCCACTGATGGCGGTCCGTCTGCAGGACCTTTTAAAATCAAAGTAATACATTTTGAGCGTATCACACACTTCATTTTCCCTGTTCTGGTGAATCTGCAACAATATAGTGCTAACTTATGGTCCAAATGTCTTTTATTTATGTAATGAAAATCAATATAGGTTTTTGGGGGGTTGCACTGTCCAGTTTTAATAGTTTTGATGGCCAGGATTCTGTATCTGCTGGATATGATCTGTGTTATATTCTGAGTCTAATATTCACTTTTTGTCTTCTGTTTCAGGGCTCTCCAATGGATGGATTATGTTTATAGTTCTTGCTCTTGTTGGTGTTGTTGTTAATGTTGCTGGTGTTCTAGCTCTAATGTGTGTAAACAAGGGCTACATCACATCATATCATATAAAAGGTAAGTTAAAATAGTGAATTTTATCAACATATTCATGATAAGCAAACAACACAACAGATTATTCATGTAAATCTCATGTTTTGAGGTAGTTTTATCTTCAGTCATTAATCATTCTGATGGTATTTACACCAGAGGACGATCAAGTCAGTTGGATTTTATTTAATAAAACTGTTACAGGATGTTATAATGTACTGGAGATCATTTTTATTTTTTCTGTTCTGTTAGAACATGAAACTCCTGTTTGAATGAAGACAGACCTGTTTTAATTGCGGTCATGGTGGAAGTTCTGTAGGGTTTGGGTCTCTAAGCAGACCTGTTTTAATTTGGGATTTGAATTGATGAAGAGTCCAGTTGATGAATGTGAGGAGGAAGACGTAGGGCAGAGCAGCAGAAAGCTCTCTATATTTAGCGTCTTTTGCAGTTATTTAATCTTAAACTGTGATGTCCAGTCTGCTGGATATGATCTGTGTTATATTCTGAGTTTAATATTCACTTTTTGTCTTCTGTTTCAGGGCTCTCCACTGGATGGATTATTTTAATAGTTGTTCTTACTCTTGTTGTTGGTGGTGTTCTAGCTCTAATGATGCTTGTAAAAAAGGGCTACATCATATTACGTCTTAAGAAAAGTAAGTTAAAATAATGAATTGTGTCAACATAGTCATGATGAGCAGACAACACAACAGATTATTTCTACATATCTCATGTTTAGAGTCTTTGAGGTAGTTTTATCTTCAGTCATTAATCATTCTGATGGTATTTACACCAGAGGACGATCAAGTCAGTTGGATTTTATTTAATAAAACTGTTATAGGATGTTATAATGTACTGGAGATCATTTTATTTTATTCTTAAATCATTATTCTTAAAATGATTCATTATATTTGATGTAGAGTATGTAAATAATATAATACACTACAAGCTTAAATGGTAAAATATGTTGGTTATGTTTAAAATAATATGCAGAAATAATTATACTGAAGAAAAAACTAAACTGCATTTGTTGAATTTAATTCTGCTTATAATTATTTTCTGCCTTAATAATTACTAATAGATGACTCTGCATGTAAACATATTGATTAATACATGTTTTTATCTTCCAGGGACAAAAGTCATCACAGTGGAAGAAGGCCGTGATGTTATTTTACCCTGCTACCTCTGGCCCAGGAAGGACCTTAGGTCAAAACGGTTTACCTGGAGGAAATGTGATACAGGTGATGAATGGCAGGAAGTGTTCCGGTATGATAAAGGAGTTGTTAACAATGGTCAGAGTGAAGAGGTCAAAGGTCAAGACGAACAGAGTAAAGAGGTCAAAGGTCAAGACAAACAGAGTGAAGAGGTCAAAGGTCAAGACGAACAGAGTGAAGAGGTCAAAGGTCAAGACGAACAGAGTGAAGAGGTCAAAGGTCAAGACGAACAGAGTGAAGAGGTCAAAGGTCAAGACGAACAGAGTGAAGAGGTCAAAGGTCAAGACGAACAGAGTGAAGAGGTCAAAGGTCAAGGCGAACAGAGTGAAGAGGTCAAAGGTCAAGACAAACAGAGTGAAGAGGTCAAAGGTCAAGACAAACAGAGTGAAGAGGTCAAAGGTCAAGACAAACAGTTCCGAGGTCGAGTCGACTATTTTCCAGAAGAACTGAAACAAGGCAACGCCTCCATAAAGATCAGAAATACAACGATGGCTGACAGGGGAGACTACAGCTGTATTCCTCCAGATACTCTTTTCTTCTTCGTTGAGCTTGTTGTTGTTGGTGAGTACTTTGATTAAACCGTTAAAGATGTCCTCTCATTTAACGACTGGAGCCTCGTCTCCACCTCGTTATCTAGCTGCTGCATCTGAACTAACATGATGGAAACTTTTCTCCTTTCTTAATGAAATATCAGCAGTCTGCAGTAGATTAAATCTGAGTGTGTTGCTGAGAGATTAATCTGCATTTTGTTTTCATTTTTAAAAGAAACCAACCAACAAGTTAATTTTACTCTTATGCTTAGTTTTTAATGTTGTTTTTTAACTCTGGCTTCTAGTTCTACAGCCATGTGTGAAAAAACTGTGATTGTGCAGCCTGAATATGAACAAGAAAGTTTCATTAAATATCTTTAACATTGTTTTGTCTTTTTTTCTGCAGCTTCACCTCAGAAGAAGAAACGTGCTTCAGTAATCTAATGGAACGTCGTTCACTAATGATGACATGAGGCTTTGATGATGAAACATTTATTTAGTTTCAGTTATTTTCTGCTGTGTTATATCCAGTTAGGCGGGTTGATGTGGTCTTCAGTTCTAGTTGATTGTGTAACTGTTGGTAAGACTGGTCCAGTATTCCTGTTCCAGAGGTGTGTAGAGCAGAGAGGACCAGCTCAACATGATGATGCTCTTATAAGTCTTTATTTTATATTCAGACCAAATTACAAAGTTAGCTGTGATGGTGTGAAGTGTGACATATATTGTGTAAAAAAGGTCACTTCATGTAATCTTTTTGTTATTTTATAGTGTTTTATTCCAGTTGTTTGCTCTTTAGACGATCATTTCCTGCTTGTGTATGTAGAAGAATAGTAAAGGCTGAGATGTGGAATTGATCTTTTTATCTAACTCGGTGAATGAAGCGGCCCTGGTGGCTCACCGGGTAGAGGCGGTACTTTAGGCTGAGTCCTCACCGCAGTGGCTTTGGTTTGAGTCCTCCACAGGCCCTTCGCTGCATGTCTTCTCTTGTCTTTCCTGACTGTCTCTATCACTGTCTTTTAAACGCAGATACGCCAAAGAAACAAGTATTTAGAAAAAAGCCTCTTTACTGTACACTTTACTATGTACTTGTACTATTTATGCTGTTAATCGATAATATAGTGCCTTTTATCATTTGAATGTAAATGTATTCAAATGATACTATTCAAAGCCTTGAATAAAATGTCAGAAATAATGGTTATGCAGCTGAATATTAGTGCGATGATTCAAAGTGAAGCAAAACCTTGAAACATTTTTTCAGTTTATACTGTAAATGTTTGAGTTTGTAAATGTGAAAATGTAAATACTTTTATATTTTTGAACAGCCTAATATTCCTTTTTCTTCCCTTTCTGTGAAGGTAGAACACAAACTTGATCCTTCGGTCATGTTTTGATTTGTAATTGAATGTTCAGTGTTCCCAATGCATTGATATTATGAAATTAAAAGCTATTCTAAGGATTCTGAGCATTATTCACTGTTTTAAACACACCGCTATTATTCTGTATATCAACATTTTTAGCTGGATGTTGGGCGTGAAAAGAAGGAAATGGTTCTTCCATAACTTCACCATAACAAGCTGTTCTATGGATTTAGAGAGGACGCCATGACGTCACTCACAGGCAGAGAAATGCTTTTTGGTTTTTGATGGAAGTTGTTTTTTTTAGTAACTTTTTTCATTTAATCACTAACATTTATTTTTTGCATATTATTTTATATACATTTTTTTTCTGAATTTTATTTTCATTAAATTACGTTTTTCTACAATCATTTTCTTTTGAATATTACAATTTTATTATTTTTCATAAATCCCTTTTTCTTCTGTCAAATGTAACCACTTTATATTTTTATTATATATTAAATATATTATTTAATAGAATATTAATATTAATGTCAAAGTGTCAGTGATGTCAAATTTGCCTTTTTTTCTTCTGCTTTTTTGTGCTGTTCCAATGCACTTAAAGGTAATAAACATGTGTATAAATACCAAAACATTTGTCATTGCAACATTTTTCTGGAAGAAATGGTGCATTTTCTGGAAAGGTTCCAGCGGTGCCAATAACTTCGTCCATGACTGTAGGTTGTGTGACTTTAGATACTGAAGTTTACATTTGTAGGTCTTCCCAGCTTGAAGGGTGGCCATTTTTCTTTAAATTGATCAGTTAATGTACTGGAAGTGCAGCTGCACAACGTGCACAACAACTTGATCGGTTGTAGTCAGCCATCACTTTTTTTCATCAACATTTGTTAATTTAATTTCCTGCAGGTCCAAAGACAAAGAAGCATCAGCGCTAAATAACCCGACACACAGCAGCCCACGCGAGGAAAGCTGAAACAAAAGAAGAAATCAGACAAAGGTTTTAGGTTATACAAAGATTCCTTCTGAACTGATGATTGAAGTCATAATAATTCAGTTCATTTATGGTGACCTTTCACGTCACTCAAGGTCACTTTACAGCAGTTAACCCTCCTGTTGTCTTTCCCATCATGTACGTTTTTGTTTTTCTGGGTCATAATTCTTTTTTAAACTCACTTTTTTCCATTTTTTTGTCACAAATTTCAATGTTATTTTGGATGTTTTTTGTCAATTTTTCAGCTTTTTTTGACGTTTTGTTGTTTTTCCAACATTTTCTTTCTCTTTTTAATCATGAGAAGGGCGTAATCTGAGGGAATATGCTAATCTAATGTATTTTGAGATTTGATTTGAAGGTGGGGAGAGAGTTAACTTTACAGATGGTTTTCAGGACAAACTGGGTTATTAGAATATTTGTGTTGCAGTGAGGTCACTTCAATGTTAAAAAATGGTTGTAGGGCCTTAAAGACAAATAAATAAATAAAACGGAACATTAATCTTCCAGATATGTATTGATATCACAGACAGAGCAGTAAAACCTCTAAAACACTTCTCATATGTCCTGAAGTCACACTGTGAAGAAATAATCATCATACCTTATACAGATGACAAAATACAGACATTTTTTCAAAAGAAAGTCAAGAGCTTTTGCCTTCATGACATTTACTTATGCCAATAATAACATAATAATGTCATATTTATTGATATTACACCCACAACAATGCTACACAAGCATTTGTGTGTCTAAAACAGTTCTCCTATATGCAAAAATAAACATAATAAACATTATAACTCATATAAAGCACATACTATTTACATTTCTTCAAAAAAGGCCCAAATATAATCAGTGATGCCATTCTCCTCTATAAAACAGTAGTTATCTATCTGCTATATAATATCTTTGATCACATACTAGACTAGTTGGACTTGGAGGATTACTATCTTTCCCACTCTATACTCTTTGCTCTCGCTGTCGCCCATATATGGGCATAAAGCTTGCCTTCACTTCCGTAAACAAACGAACGTCACGGCACGCACACAGAGAGGAGAGACGGAGCACGGAGCTAGCGGCAGAAATGAGCGAAAACGGATGAATTATGGACATAAAGTGGATAAATCTTGGATGTAACGGTTTGGATTTAATGCCCAACGACCCTGAAAAAGGCACAAGTTCCAGGCTGGATATAATTATTATTTATGGGTATTAAATGATGATTAAATGATTAAAATATGAATCAGAGGTGCTGTTTTTGCTCGTGCACGATCTTCTCGGTTCCAGATGAAAATCCAACAATATAAAAGCAGAAACTCTTTATTAAAATCTTTTATTTAATCTTTCAGCTCTTTCAGGTGGTGTAGTTGCATGACTCCTCCACTTTTTGATAAAAGCTAATATATAAGACAAATAAATCTTATTCACTCTATTGTCTGTCTCTAACATTCATTAAATACTTTTTCAACATCAGTTAGTCAGTTTTTATGTTTTTAAGAAAAACTTTAGATATTCAGTTTGTAGTTCTTCACGCCCGAAGTGAGCTATTTATTTAAAATGACAAAATATAAGACTTTATTGAACTGTTTCTGGAACTTGAAAGCATTCCTTAAGCGGATATGTTTTAGGCCTTTACTGTGGACCTCAGCAGACTGCTGAACACTGTAATGTGTGAACACTGAAATTCACTGTAATGAACAATTTGTACGTATAGAGGAGCATCTGTGGGGGTAAAACCAATCCTGACTACCAGGGCCCAAGGGGAGAGAGGGCCATTGAAAATTGTGGAATATATTTTATTTTACCTGGAGACTTTATTTTCCTCTAATTAAATTTCATAATGCATGTCAGATGAAATGTAAAGTTAGTGTATTGGCTGAATAACTTGGTTGATTGACTGACTACATCTCAGGTCTCCCTGCTAATGCGTCTAATGGTTCAGTCCATCTGGACTCATTTTGTTTAGTTCAGTTGAGCATCTGGTGGAACCTCTGCTGTAGAAATGTCTTTTTTAAAAGAAAGCCAAATCAGCTGCCCAAAAAGTAAAGACATAAGAGAAAACACAATGAGGGGAAACAATTGGTAACTGACTTATTTCCAAAGAGAGGTGAACACAAACTAGAAAACAAAATCCATGGTGCTAAACTGCTTGAATATCAACCCATTGACTCTTTAAAATGATAATTCGGTTATACATGTAATAAAAGGTAAAGGCTAAATACATAAACTACACTAACAATGCTGTTTGCATTCGACACACCTTTATAATAGCCTCATTTGAAACATGTTTTTTTAAATTTTAAATTAATAGGCTATAATGGGGGGTTGAGGAACATGGGGGCCCATCAGGACTGCCTATGCTTAGGGCCCAGGATGTTGTGCTACGCCCCCCTGTACTTTTAATTTACTGTAATTCGTATACTTCACATATTTATTACTGTCAGCACCATTGACTGCTGCAGTATACAAAGCTGAAGATCCACGTAGGGGGAGGAGGTTGGGGGGGGGGGGGTCGCTATGTGTGAATTTACGTTGTATAGTTAAAAGATAGTTTAGTAGATTATAAAGACAGCTACTCACCTGTCACCTGTCCTGCACTTTAAATTATTCCTTTATGGATTTAGGTTGTATGCTAACGCTATTCTGATGTTAATACAGCCTTATAATGTGTGAATGGGTAGTTAGCACATTGATGTGTTGTATAGTTTAAGATAGTTTAGTAGATTATAGCTCCTTTTTTCTGTTTAATCACTCCATTTCAGCTGCCTGAAGCTAATATAAGGAGCAAGGCGCTCATCGTCCTGGCTCGTGAATTTGAGTTTGGCTTTCTGTTAAACTGTGTCTACGTACTGGACGTGTTAACACACAGGGAGAACAGGACACAGTATCATTTCAGACAGAACAATCAGTCCATAACAAAGGGATAATTTAAAGTGCAGGACAGGTGACAGGTGAGTAGCTGTCCTGGATAGGCTCTATAATAGATTAGGCCTATTAATAACGCAGAATAAATTAATGAACAGGAACGTAAAGGAGTCCAATACACGGACCTTAAAACAGACCAGCTTCCAAAAACAGGCTCTGGAAATTCAGTTTTGAATCATCTACTTGCAAGAGACAGGACAGATGAGGACATAAGACTTGTGTAACTGCAGTAAGAAGACACAAGATGGCGGCAGAGCCCCCCCCCCGCTGCTGCTGCTGGGCAGAAACGAGCTCCGAGGGGGGGTTGGTGGCTGAAACCGAAAGTAAAAACCTCAAAACCTGAATTCGCCATTATTTAAAAAGAAGAGTTCCGTATTTGTTCCAGTAATTAATCGACAAATATGAAGCATCTAGTGGATCTGCTGTGTTTGTGTCTTCTGTGTTTGACCGGGAAAACACTTGGTGATAAAAACGGTAAGAATGACTAACTTTGTAATATATAAAGGCGACTGACGGACGGACTTCTGTTGTCTCGTCATAAGATAAAGATCATCAGAATGCTCTATATGGACTAATATAGGCCTACTCCATATTAGCGTCAATAACACATAGGCAGAACCATATTGTTGTATATCTATGGGCCTAACCCTTCACAGCACAGGTTATTGGTCTCATTGTTCCTCACAGATGACCTCGGTGCTTTTTAAAGTTCTTCACAGTTTGGCGTGCCGTTAGTTTATGGGCGGGAGGAAGCCGGTGTTATCCCCCTATAAGGGTTTCCACACCAACTGGTTTTCCATCTAACATCTGCCTGCATCTGGCCCCAGATTCGTCACACAGTCAAACATATTCCTGGCGATTTTCAAATCGTTTCCCAAATCTACTGTTTGTTTAAGCAAGCACCACATCACAGCCACCTACAAATAGTAAAAGATGTAAAACAATATAATCATCCAAGTTCGGGTCGAGCTGGTTTCGAACTTGTGGCAAAAATGCATTCATTACACACCCGTCCGCTGCTCAACGTATTGAACCGAAGCTGTTAAAAAACTACTTCAGCAACCAGGTAACATTTTATTTTGGCTGATCTAAAACAACTGGTTCCCTGGGCTTGGTTGAGGAAATACCCGATGATAGTTTCCACGTTTCTTTCCTCGCATCTACGATCATATTGACGACTAGGCTGCTACTACTTTAGCACAGCCACTGCTGAAATAAAATGTATTCATATCATGTGTGCTGATAAACATTATATTCACGTAGTGCATTATATTAATCATGTGTGTTCAATTCATTATATTTTGAGCTAAAGAGCAAAAGCATTACACATAGTCTGCTTGGTGTCAGTGTGATTATTAGGTTCACTTCTAAATAAGAAGCATGTAGTTCATAAAGTTTACTGTGACCTTATGATAACTTGTTTTGATACAATGTGTCCAACCATAGCTCTGCCGCGTGAGTTAATTCTGAACAGCAGGGCCACGGGGGGTTAGGGACACGTCCTGTGTTTGGGTGGAGGTCCTGTGGTAGGGACACGTCCTGTGTTTGGGTGGAGGTCCTGTGGTAGGGACACGTCCTGTGTTTGGGTGAAGGTCCTCTCCTTTAGCAGTCTGAGACCTGTTATCTATTGTGCAGGCCGAGCTCTGCTAGACACTAACCTTCTGGAGACAAAACACAGCACACAGACATGTCACTGGGGTAGCAACTGAACAAATGGAAGTGTTTTGAAATAGTATTGAGTAAAAGTAGACATATTCAGTCTGTGATTATCATCAACATCCATTCCTTTCATTTTAGTCTCAATAATTCCTAATTTCTGCTTTTCTAACTCAAACATTAGGTATAATTTCCTATAAATGAGGTTTATTGACCATAAATTCCAAAAATAACTGTAAAACTAAAGTTAATAAGTTAGTGTTACGTAGTGTTGAAAACGTCAAAAGTGACAAACATTGAAAAAAGCGTCAGCAAAAGTGTTGATTTTCAATTTTGACAGGAAGACAACACGAGGGTTAAATTCCACCCCTGTTATTTATGTTTGTTTCTACAGGAGAGTTATGTATGTGAGGAGAGAAGATGGTTTCTTGTCACGTGATTTCACTTCGTTAAAACTCTTTATCATCACAACTCTAAATGAGGAAATGTTTTTTCATCAGGAGGACGTCACAGACAACGTCACAATCATTTGATCCATCCAACATACCAGTGTTCAGATACTTTAGTAAAAGTACTAATACCACACTGTGTCAGTCCTGCATTGAAAATGTTACTCAAGTAAAAGTAAAATAAAAGGTACTTAATGTTAAAGTACTCCATGAAGATAAACTCTCACATTCAAGACACTGGAAACATGACAGGTTTTTATGTGAAATTACTGTACACAGTGTGTAAAATACATAATAAAATTTCATTTTAAATATAGTTTAAAAAATTCAGTACATCAACTCCTTTTTTATTGTTGTTGTAGAATAATTCTGTACGTTTGTGCATACACATACTGATTAATTTTTTTAAATTTAATTAATTTTATCTTTCAGAACCATTGATCGTGGTAGAAGGCAGTGATGCTGTGTTACCCTGCTCTCTCAGCACCAAGGAGGACATTGAGTTTAAACTCTTTGACTGGAAGAAAGCTCCTCAGAAAGATGAAGGTCTGAAGGAGGTGTTCCAGTATAACGAAGGCTTTCATTACAACAACGGTCTAGGTGGTCAGAGTGAAGAGTTCAAAGGTCGAGTCTCTCATTTTCAAGATGAACTGAAACACGGCAACGCCTCCATAATCATCAGAAATACAAAGATATCTGACAGTGGAGTCTACAGCTGTTATTTTCCTCGTCTTCAAACACCTCAAACATTCTACATTAAGCTTGTTGTTGTTGGTGAGTACTTTTATTTTTCTGCTCTTTTTTTAAACATTTATATATGTCTGCAAAATAATATGCTCATTTTTAATAGCTGCTCATATTTCACAAGCACTAACTAATGTTTTTGTTTAACCTTTTAGGTTCTTTAAAAGACAGATCCGGGGAAAACATCCCAGGTGAGTCCTGATGTTATAACGTCACCTGTGGCAGCTGTTAGGTTTCACAGGCCTGATGAGTCATGAAACATTAGATCAAATTAAAATGTATTGCACAGATCTTACAGGTAACGTTATTATTATGGCAACAAAGTGCAGTTTAGCCAATTATAAGAAAGCAAATATTCTGTACCTGTAGGCTATAAATCCTATAAGAAATGCTAATAGTTAGACATTATAAACAGAATAAATAGCTGGAGGTATGATTATGAATTCATCACTTAAAAGTGGAGACATTTATACGCCAACGTCAGTTTGTTTGTGTAAATGTTAATTCAACATTTTTTTATCGTTTTTACAGTCTTTATAATGGCAGTGACTACAAATTGTCTTTAATTCAATTTCAATTCAATTTTATTTATAGTATCAATTCTTAACAAGAGTTATCTGGAGACCCTTTACAGATAGAGCAGGTCTAGACCACACTCAGAATTTACAAGGACCCAACAGGTCTAGTAGTTTCCTACAGAGCAAGCAACAGTGCGACAGTGGGGAGGAAAAACTTCTTTTAGGAAGAAACCTGGGACAGGTCAGACCCAGACCCAGACCCAGGCCCAGGCCCAGACCCAGCCCCTGGCTCTTGGTAGGCGGTGTCTGACGACCGGTTGGGGTTAGAATGAAGAGTGGCATTAACAGTTCCAAAAAATAGTAGTATGTAGTAGTTCTTTGTAATAGTTCATGGCATAGTAGGGCACTGTGCGGCATTACAAGGCACAGCAGGACGTAGCAGGATGTAGCAGGACGTAGCAGGGCATAACAGAGCGTAGCAGAGCGTAGCAGGATGTATCATGGCATCGCATAACGTGTAGCGGGACCATGGCGACAGCTGCTACCATGATTTTGGAGCCTCCCTGATCTTTATTGTGCATTGGTCAATTTTTGTTAAACAGTCATAATTTGACTCATCCAGGAAGGTGTGTGTGTGTGTGTGTGTGTGTGTGTGTGTTTGCTTTTGTTTCTCCTTGTTTCTCTCACTCTGTAATTCCCATAGTGAAGAAAATACATGAAAAAACATCCCAATATGAATGTTTTAATGCTTTGATTGTCCTCTAGTGAGTTGTTCATACTGTGTCCACAGGTGCGGCGCCAAAACCATCTGTCACTATACTTGAGGAAACAAAGGACCGGTCTCTGCTGCAGTGTGAGGTTCACGGTGATCCAGAACCTGAAGTAGAGTGGAGGGACAGTGCTGGAAACAAACTTCCTGCTGAGAAGACCCAGGTCGAACCAATAGGAAACCTTTTCTACATCACTCTCAGAACTACTGTGACCCAGACCGACCACTATCGCTGTGTGGCAACACAGGAGACAATCAGCCATCAGGTTTCTAATGAGATCGCTGTGTATATTTCAGTCAGTGGTAAGATTCTTCCTCATCCTGATTTATCTGGGAATAATTTAAAAAGTGTGTGTGAAACAGTGGCATAGGCAGATACAGTATTTTATGGGGCGCCGTTTGTAAAGCGGCTCACGCTGAAAATAACAGCAACATTTTGTCACATTTAGCTTTAAATAATGTTAAAAAACTGGTCTGAAATTTTGAGGGTCACTTTCTTGCACATTTACAACAATATTTGTCAACTTGGAAATATTTTAAATAGTTAAATCCAATTAAATATATCACCTAAATGTTAAATCTTAAATCTAAATGCTAAATCGATTTTAAATCTAAATGTTAAATCTAAATGTTAAATCTAAATCTAAATGTTAAATCTAAATCTAAATGTTAAATATAAATCTAAATATTAAATCTAAATATTAAATCTAAATCTAAATCTAAATGTTAAATCTAAATCTAAATATTAAATCTAAATATTAAATCTAAATCTAAATGTTAAATCTAAATATTAAATCTAAATCTAAATCTAAATGTTAAACCTAAATCTAAATATTAAATCTAAATATTAAATCTAAATCTAAATGTTAAATCTAAATATTAAATCTAAATGTTAAATCTAAATCTAAATGTTAAATCTAAATCTAAATGTTAAATCTAAATGTTAGATCTAAATATTAAATCTAAATCTAAATCTAAATGTTAAATCTAAATATTAAATCTAAATGTTAAATCTAAATCTAAATGTTAAATCTAAATCTAAATGTTAAATCTAAATCTAAATGTTAAATCTAAATCTAAATGTGTTAATCTAAATCTAAATGTTTTTTTTGTTTTGAAACTAAATATTATATATTTAAGATTACACGTAGCTTTCATAGTAGAGATTTGCTACTACCTTGACAACAATCCAATGTTAGCTACGTGTTTTGGAAAACATACTAACCGAGATAGGGTGAAAGCTCAGTCATAAGGAGCTCGGAGAGCATGCTCCACGTCGAAAGGAGCCAGTTGAGGTGGTTCGGGGCATCTGGTAAGGATGTTCCTGGGCCTCCCTAGGGAGGTGTTCCAGGCACGTCCAGCTGGGAGGAGGCCTCGGGGAAGACCCAGGACTAGGTAGAGAGATTATATCTCCAACCTGAATAGTTTTTTGGCCTCGTGATCCCCCAGTCGGAAATGATGTGGCTCGAAAAGTTTGGGGTCCCCTTTGCTGCCCCCGAGACCCGACTCCGGATAAGCGGATGAAGAATGGATGGATGGATGGACTTGGCCTGCTGCGGCCCTGAGGCTGTTGTTGTCGCTGTTGAATAAATTAAGTACAGCCACCGGGGTTCGGCTAAGATCGATGTTCTCGGATAACGCTGGTTCGTTGGACATTTCGCAGTGTGACCATGGCCGACAGTACCGTGCTCTAATGTCGTAAACGGGGGGATAGATAGGCTCTTGCTGACCTTAATGCAAGCGAACGTGACAGACCAGTCAAAGTGAGCCCCTGGTGGCTGGCTATAGTGGTTACAGGTCATAAGTCCGGCACCATTCATAAAAGTGACACTAAAAACTCAAAGTACTCTTCAAATACAGTTTCTCCAACTGTGTTTATTATTTTAGGTAGTTATTATCACGTTTATCCAAGTTCAAGTGTCCATATCCCCGGATGAGATGATTTTTTTCGTTATTTGACAATATAAACATACACTGACCTCCTCAGCTTTTATTTTGTTACTTCGGTTACCGGCATTTCATTTGCATATTAGCAAAATACTTAGTTTCACTGAAACATTTAGATTTAGATTTAACATTTAGATTTAGATTTAACATTTAGATTTATTAACATTTAGATTTAGATTTAACATTTAGATTTAATATTTAGATGTAACATTTAGATTTAGATTTAAATTTAATATTTAGATTTAACATTTAGATTTAGATTTAACATTTAGATTTAGATTTAGATTTAACATTTAGATTTAACATTTAGATTTAGCATTTAGATTTAAGATTTAACATTTAGGTGTAATATTTAATATTTGGATTTAACTATTTAAAATATTTCCAAGTTGACAAATATTGTTGTAAATGTGCAAGAAAGTGACCCTCAAAATTTCAGACCAGTTTTTTAAACATTATTTAAAGCTAAATGTGACAAAATGTTGCTGTTATTTTCAGCGTGAGCTTTTACAAACGGCGCCCATAGTATTTGGGTGGGCCACTACAAAAGTGAGTGGGCCATTTTCAAAAGGACAAACTGAAAAAAACCCATAAATTTTACCTTCCAAAGTATACTGCATTACAACAGCAATAGCAGTACTGTCTACAACATGATCAACCAACAAAGCTCAGTCTAAAAAGTTTTTACACAACAATATAGACAAAAACCTGTCGATTTTAACCAGGCAAGCAAGCAAGCTGCCCACCAGCAAGATGGAGACAGGGAAGGTGAATTAAAACAATGTCTGAGTTGAAAACGCATCTTGATGTTACGTAAGGGCCCTGTTCATGTTGGACAGACATGTTAGTTGCATTGTGTGTCTGTTAAGAGACACAAAGGCTCTAAAACCTGCCCCGTTAGCTGCTGTTTTAGCTCAGTGGAAGCTTAATTATACTGACGTAGCTGCAGCTACTCAGTGTTGCTGCACCGATTCAGGTCGGGGGGTTTCAATCAAAGTACTGCGCATATCTATAGCGATCAAGATTAACGTAAATATTGGCTGTAATTCTCCTTTAAGGAACACTCATTCTGCAGAAATTACTGTTGCTGGAAGCAGGTGTAGTTCTTGGCAGGGATGCAAAATGCACAACATCAGCAAAGCAAGCTCTGGTCCTGGTGGGGGGTAGGGAGGCTGAGGAGAAGTACAGGAGGAAGCTGGAGCGTAAACTCCAGCAGAACAACATGAGGGAGGTCTGGAGGCGGCATGAGGTGGGGGGGGCTCCGTGTCCCGCTGAGCTCCGATCAGGTCGAGGTCGGCAGCGTAAAGCTTTCTAGCAGTGTTGCTATGCTGGCCGATCCCCACTGATGGCGGTCCGTCTGCAGGACCAGACCCCCCCCCCCCAGTGTTTCAGTTGGACTGTTAACAAGTGTTGAGATCATTAAAAGGTATTTACAGTATTTAGAAGCAGGCTGGCTGCTAGTTAGCTAACGCTAGCTTTCATGCTACATAAATAACCCGGACAGAGTTGTCCCTCATCTGGAGATAGAAACCCTGCTGTCCCCCCCCCCCCACCCTTGTCGGCTCAGAGCTCCACAGACTAAGTCCCAGGTACAAATTAGTTTTGCACCAAATGTATCAAGAAGTGTTGCAAAAGTCGATACAATTCGCAACAATATAGTGCTTTTTCTGCCTCAAGTTATGGTCCAAATGTCTTTTATTTATGTATTGAAAATCATTATAGGTTTTTGGGGGGTTGCACTGTCCAGTTTTAATAGTTTTTGATGGCCAGGTTGTAACCCCCCCTGTAAATTTTGATGCCTATGCATTCATTCCACCTCTGTTTTTATCTGCAGAATTTTAGATTTCAGATTTTAGGAACATTCAAACCTTCAGTTGTCCTCTTTGTGTAGACTGTGATGTCCAGTCTGCTGGATATGATCTGTGTTACATTCTGAGTCTAATATTCACTTTTTGTCTTCTGTTTCAGGGCTCTCCACTGGATGGATTATTCTTATAGTTGTTGGTGTTGTTGTTGTTGTTAATGTTGCTATTGTTCTAGCTCTAATGGTGCTTATAAACCAGGGCTACATCACATTATATCGTATAAAAGGTAAGTTAAAATAATGAATTGTGTCAACATATTCATGATGAGCAGACAACACAACAGATTATTTCTACATATCTCATGTTTAGAGTCTTTGAGGTAGTTTTATCTTCAGTCATTAATCATTCTGATGGTATTTACACCAGAGGACGATCAAGTCAGTTGGATTTTATTTAATAAAACTGTTACAGGATGTTATAATGTACTGGAGATCATTTTCATTTTTTCTGTTCTGTTAGAACATGAAACTCCTGTTTGAATGAAGACATGGTGTGTGGATGATACATTGCGATAACTTTCATTTTATAACATGAAGTATCAGGTTATAAGGTGAAACTTTTGACTCAGTAAATCAGTAAATCCAAGTGGTCATGGTGGAAGTTCTGTAGGGTTCGGGTCTCTAAGCAGACCTGTTTTAATTTGGGATTTGAATTGATGAAGAGTCCAGTTGATGAATGTGAGGAGGAAGACGTAGGGCAGAGCAGCAGAAAGCTCTCTATATTTAGCGTCTTTTGCAGTTATTTAATCTTAAACTGTGATGTCCAGTCTGCTGGATATGATCTGTGTTATATTCTGAGTCTAATATTCACTTTTTGTCTTCAGTTTCAGAGCTCTCCCCTGGATGGATTATTTTAATAGTTGTTCTCACTCTTGTTGGTGGTGTTGTTCTAGTTCTAATGGTGCTTGTAAAAAAGGGCTACATCATATTACATCGTAATAAAGGTAAGTTAAAATAAGAAATGGTATCAACATATTCATGATGAGCAGACAACACAACAGATTATTTCTACATATCTCATGTTTAGAGTCTTTGAGGTTGTTTTATCTTCAGTCATTAATCATTCTGATGGTATTTACACCAGAGGACGATCAAGTCAGTTGGATTTTATTTAATAAAACTGTTACAGGATGTTATAATGTACTGGAGATCATTTTATTTTATTCTTAAATCATTATTCTTAAAATGATTCATTATATTTGATGTAGAGTATGTAAATAATATAATACACTACAAGCTTAAATGGTAAAATATAGTTTGTTGTGTTTAAAATAATATGCAGAAATAATTATACTGAAGAAAAAACTAAACTGCATTTGTTGAATTTAATTCTGCTTATAATTATTTTTCTGCCTTTAATAATTAAATAGATGACTCTGCATGTAAACATATTGATTAATACATGTTTTTATCTTCAATGGCCAGAAATCATCAAAGTGAAAGAAGGCCGTGCTGTTATTTTACCCTGCTACCTCGAGGCCAAGGAGGACCTTAGGTTAAAAGAGTTTACCTGGTTTAAACGTCCTGAGGACATTGGAGTGAACAAGATCGTGTTCCGGTATGAACAGAGTAAAGAGGTCGAAGGTCAAGACGAACAGAGTGAAGAGGTCGAAGGTCAAGATGAACAGTTCCGAGGTCGAGTCAAATATTTTCCAAAAGATCTGAAAGAAGGCAACTCCTCCATAATCATCAGAAAGACAACGAGGGCTGACAGTGGAGACTACTTCTGTGTTCATCTAGATCCTCAGAAACCTCCAATGTTTGAAGTTAAGCTTGTTGTTGTTGGTGAGTCCTTTGATTAAACCGTTAAAGATGTCCTCTCATTTAACGACTGGAGCCTCGTCTCCACCTCGTTATCTAGCTGCTGCATCTGAACTAACATGATGGAAACTTTTCTCCTTTCTTAAATGAAATATCAGCAGTCTGCAGTAGATTAAATCTGAGTGTGTTGCTGAGAGATTAATCTGCATTTGGGTTTCATTTTTAAAAGAAACAAAACAACAAGTTAATTTTACTCTTATGCTTAGTTTTTAATGTTGTTTTTTTAACTCTGGCCTCTCGTTCTACAGCCATGTGTGAAAAAACTGTGATTGTGCAGCCTGAATATGAACAAGAAAGTTTCATTAAATATCTTTAACATTGTTTTGTCTTTTTTTCTGCAGCTTCACCTCAGAAGAAGAAACTTGCTTCAGTAATCTAATGGAACGTCGTTCACTAATGATGACATGAGGCTTTGATGATGAAACATTTCTTTAGTTTCCAGTTATTTTCTGCTGTGTTATATCCAGTTAGGCGGGTTGATGTGGTCTTCAGTTCTAGTTGATTGTGTAACTGTTGGTAAGACTGGTCCAGTATTCCTGTTCCAGAGGTGTGTAGAGCAGAGAGGACCAGCTCAACATGATGATGCTCTTATAAGTCTTTATTTTATATTCAGACCAAATTACAAAGTTAGCTGTGATGGTGTGAAGTGTGACATATATTGTGTAAAAAAGGTCACTTCATGTAATCTTTTGTTATTTTATAGTGTTTTTATTCAGTTGTTTGCTCTTTAGACGATCATTTCCTGCTTGTGTATGTAGAAGAATAGTAAAGGCTGAGATGTGGAATTGATCTTTTTATCTAACTCGGTGAATGAAGCGGCGCCCAGTGGCTCACCGGGTAGAGGCGGTACTTTAGGCTGAGTCCTCACCGCAGTGGCTTTGGTTTGAGTCCTCCACAGGGCCCTTCGCTGCATGTCTTCTCTTGTCTTTCCTGACTGTCTCTATCACTGTCTTTTAAACGCAGATACGCCAAAGAAACAAGTATTTAGAAAAAGCTCTCTTTACTGTACACTTTACTATGTACTTGTACTATTTATGCTGTTAATCGATAATATAGTGCCTTTTATCATTTGAATGTAAATGTATTCAAATGATACTATTCAAAGCCTTGAATAAAACGTCAGAAATAATGGTTATGCAGCTGAATATTAGTGCGATGATTCAAAGTGAAGCAAAACCTTGAGACATTTTTTCAGGTTATATTGTAAATATTTGAGTTTGTAAATGTGAAAATGTAAATACTTTTATATTTTTGAACAGCCTAATATTCCTTTTTCTTCCCTTTCTGTGAAGGTAGAACACAAACTTGATCCCTTCGGGTCATGTTTTGATTTGTAATTGAATGTTCAGTGTTCCCAATGCATTGATATTATGAAATTAAAAGCTATTCTAAGGATTCTGAGCATTATTCACTGTTTTAAACACACCACTATTATTCTGTATATCAACATTTTTTAGCTGGATGTTGGACGTGAAAAGAAGGAAATGGTTCTTCCATAACTTCACCATAACAAGCTGTTCTATGGATTTAGAGAGGACGCCATGACGTCACTCACAGGCAGAGAAATGCTTTTTGGTTTTTGATGGAAATTGTTTTTTTTAGTAACTTTTTTCATTTAATCACTAACATTTATTTTTTGCATATTATTTTATATACATTTTTTTTCTGAATTTTATTTTCATTAAATTACTTTTTTCTACAATCATTTTCTTTTGAATATTACAATTTTATTATTTTTCATAAATCCCTTTTTCTTCTGTCAAATGTAACCACTTTATATTTTTATTATATATTAAATATATTATTTAATAGAATATTAATATTAATGTCAAAGTGTCAGTGATGTCAAATTTGCCTTTTTTTCTTCTGCTTTTTTGTGCTGTTCCAATGCACTTAAAGGTAATAAACATGTGTATAAATACCAAAACATTTGTCATTGCAACATTTTTCTGGAAGAAATGGTGCATTTTCTGGAAAGGTTCCAGCGGTGCCAATAACTTCATCCATGACTGTAGGTTGTGTGACTTTAGATACTGAAGTTTACATTTGTAGGTCTTCCCAGCTTGAAGGGTGGCCATTTTCTTTAAATTGATCAGTTAATGTACTGGAAGTGCAGCTGCACAACGTGCACAACAACCTGATCGGTGTGGTCAGCCATCACTTCTTTTCATCAACATTTGTTAATTTAATTTCCTGCAGGTCCAAAGACAAAGAAGCATCAGCCGCTAAATAACCCGACACACAGCAGCCCACGAGGAAAGCTGAAACAAAGAAGAAATCAGACAAAGGTTTTAGGTTATACAAAGATTCCTTCTGAACTGATGATTGAAGTCATAATAATTCAGTTCATTTATGGTGACCTTTCATGTCACTCAAGGTCACTTTACAGCAGTTAACCCTCGTGTTGTCTTCCCATCATGTACGTTTTTGTTTTTCTGGGTCATAATTCTTTCTTTAAACGTCTAATTTTTTCCATTTTTTTGTCACAAATTTCCGATGTTATTTTTGATGTTTTTGTCAATTTTTCAGCACTTTTTTTGACGTTTTTGTTGTTTTTTTCCAACATTTTCTTTCTCTTTTTAATCATGAGAAGGGCGTAATCTGAGGAAATATGCTAATCTAATGTATTTTGAGATTTGATTTGAAGGTGGGGGAGAGAGTTAACTTTTACAGATGGTTTTCAGGACAAACTGGGTTATTAGAATATTTGTGCTGCAGTGAGGTCACTTCAATGTTAAAAATGGTTGTAGGGCCTTAAAGACAAATAAATAAATAAAACGGAACATTAATCTTCCAGATGTGTATTGATATCACAGACAGAGCAGTAAAACCTCTAAAATACTTCTCATATGTCCTGGGAGTCACACTGTGAAGAAATAATCATCATACCTTATACAGATGACAAAATACAGACATTTTTTCAAAGAAAGTCAAGACGCTTTTGCCTTCATGACATTTACTTATGCCAATAATAACATAATAATGTCCTATTTATTGATATTACACCCACAGCAATGCTACACAAGCATTTGTGTGTCTAAAACAGTTCTCCTATATGCAAAAATAAACATAATAAACATTATAACTCATATAAAGCACAAACTATTTACATTTCTTCAAAAAAGGCCCAAATATAATCAGTGATGCCATTCTCCTCTATAAAACAGTAGTTATCTATCTGCTATATAATATCTTTGACCACATACTAGACTAGTTGGACTTGGAGGATTACTATCTTTCCCACTCTATACTCTTTGCTCTCGCTGTCGCCCATATATGGGCATAAAGCTTGCCTTCACTTCCGTAAACAAACGAACGTCACGGCACGCACACAGAGAGGAGACACGGAGCACGGAGCTAGCGGCAGAAATGAGCGAAAACGGATGAATTATGGACATAAAGTGGATAAATCTTGGATGTAACGGTTTGGATTTAATGCTCAACGACCCCCGAAAAAGGCACAAGTTCCAGGCTGGATATAATTATTATTTATGGGTATTAAATGATGATTAAATGATTAAAATGTGAATCAGAGGTGCTGTTTTTGCTCGTGCACGATCTTCTCGGTTCCAGATGAAAATCCAACAATATAAAAAGCAGAAAACTCTTTATTAAAATCTTTTATTTAATCTTTCAGCTCTTTCAGGTGGTGTAGTTGCATGACTCCTCCACTTTTTGATAAAAGCTAATATATAAGACAAATAAATCTTATTCACTCTATTGTCTGTCTCTAACATTCATTAAATACTTTTTCAACATCAGTTAGTCAGTTTTTATGTTTTTAAGAAAAACTTTAGATATTCAGTTTGTAGTTCTTCACGCCCGAAGTGAGCTATTTATTTAAAATGACAAAATATAAGACTTTGTTGAACTTTTTCTGGAACTTGAAAGCATTCCTTAAGCGGATATGTTTCAGGCCTTTACTGTGGACCTCAGCAGACTGCTGAACACTGTAATGTGTGAACACTGTAATTCACTGTAATGAACAATTTGTACGTATAGAGGAGCATCGGTGGGGGTAAAACCAATCCTGACTACCAGGGCCCAAGGGGAGAGAGGAATATATTTTATTTTACCTGGACACTTTATTTTCCTCTAATTAAACTTCATAATGCATGTCAGATGAAATGTAAAGTTAGTGTATTGGCTGAATAACTTGGTTGATTGACTGACTACATCTCAGGTCTCCCTGCTAATGCGTCTAATGGTTCAGTCCATCTGGACTCATTTTGTTTAGTTCAGTTGAGCATCTGATAGATCTGCTGTAGAAATGTCTTTTTTAAAAGAAAGCCAAATCAGCTGCCCAAAAAGTAAAGACATAAGAGAAAACACAATGAGGGGAAACAATTGGTAACTGACTTATTTCCAAAGAGAGGTGAACACAAAGTAGAAAACAAAATCCATGGTGCTAAACTGCTTGAATATCAACCCATTGACTCTTTAAAATGATAATTATGCCTTTACCTTTTATTACATGTATAACCGAATTATCATTTTATACATATACTATGTACAAGGCGCTCATCGTCCTGGCTCGTGAATTTGAGTTTGGCTTTCTGTTAAACTGTGTCTACGTACTGGACGTGCATAACACACAGGGAGAACAGGACACAGTATCATTTCAGACAGAACAATCAATCCATAACAAAGGGATAATTTAAAGTGCAGGACAGGTGACAGGTGAGTAGCTGTCCTGGATACTTTCTATAATAGATTAGGCCTATTAATAACGCAGAATAAATTAATGAACAGGAACCAAAGGAGTCCAATACACGGACCTTAAAACAGACCAGCTTCCAAAAACAGGCTCTGGAAACTCAGTTTTGAATCATCTACTTGCAAGAGACAGGACAGATGAGGACATAAGACTTGTGTAACTGCAGTAAGAAGACACAAGATGGCGGCAGAGCCCCCCCCCCCCCCCTGCTCCGAGGGGGGGTGGTGGCTGAAACCGAAGGTAAAAACCTCAACACCTGTTCGCCATTATTTAAAAGAAGAGCTCCGTATTTGTTCCAGTAATTAATCGATAGTTTATGAAGCATCTAGTGGATCTGCTGTGTTTGTGTCTTCTGTGTTTGACCGGGAAAACACTTGGTGATAAAAACGGTAAGAATGACTAACTTTGTAATATATAAAGGCGACTGACGGACTTAGACTTCTCTTTATTACATCCTGTTGGGATACTTTAAAGTGAGGAAATTAAAAATTCCAGCAGCAGTTTTAGCAATAAAAAAAATATTAAAAAGGCAGTATAAAGACAACAAAATAACAGTAGTAATAATAACATTAATAAAAAGCAATAAGAACATTCGTCAGATAAAGACAAAAAAGACCATCAATTATTTTCAAAGTGTCAGTGTTGAGTCCAGTGTTAAAATCATAAAGTGACCAGGTATTAATGTAAGTCCAGGTGTGTGTGTGTGTGTGTGTATATTGTCCTCTCTGCCCTATTTCCTCCTCCCCTCGAGTGAGGAGGTGTAGAGTCTGATGGCATGGGGGACAAAGGAGTCCTTGAGTCTGTTGGTCCGACACTTGGGAAGGAGCAGCCTTCCAGTGATCCGGCTCCTCTGGGTGCTGATGAAGGGGTGCAGGGGGGCTGGCATTTTCAGTAATGTCCAGCAGTGTGTCCAGTGTCCTCCTCTCTGCCACCGTCACCATTGAGTCATGAGTTCATGCCGACCACAGAGCCGGCCCGCCTGACGGACTGGGTGTTGTCTCGTCATAAGATAAAGATCATCAGAATGCTCTATATGGACTAATATAGGCCTACTCCATATTAGCGTCAATAACACATAGGCAGAACCATATTGTTGTATATCTATTGGCCTAACCCTTCACAGCACAGGTTATTGGTCTCATTGTTCCTCACAGATGACCTCGGTGCTTTTTAAAGTTCTTCACAGTTTGGCATGACGTCAGTTTGTGGGCGCGAGGAAGCCTGACACCCCGAGTTTAGGATCTGGAAAAGAAAAGGTAGACCTACTTAAAGCAAAAGTTCAAATAGGCAATGCAGTCAAATCTTTACATTTGAGATGCTGGAAACATTACTTTTAGTATTTACTACTTAAAGTAGTAAATACTAAAACTCCCTTTTTAGTTTAATGGTCTAATCATTTCCGCTGGACTTGTAGGCAGTTATATTGTTGGCTAGATTTATTAATAATAAAACATCAGATTTTATAAACATGAGTTTCGTCTTTTAGAATCTTAATGTATAAAGTAACGAGTAACTAAAGCGGTCATATTAACGTAGAGGAGTAAAAAGGAGAATATTTCTGAGATGTAGCGTAGAAGAAGTAGAAAGAGGCAGGAAAAGAGAAGTAGGCCTACCTCCATTTGGTACTTAAGTAGACCTCCAGTACTAAATTTTTTTAGTTAAATTCAACCCGGTTAGATTTGTAGAATGTAGAATTATGTATGTGACGAGAGAAGATTTGTTTTTTCCCCCCCCACATGATTTCACTTCTTTAAAAACTCTTTATCAACTCTAAATGAGGAAGTGTTTTTCATCAGGAGGACGTCACAGACATCAGAATCATTTGATCCATACAACATACCAGTGTTCAGATACTTCAGTAAAAGTACTTGTAACACCCCAACCCCGTCGAGCATGCTGGGGTTTCAGTTTAAAAACGGAACTCAAACTACCATACCAGCAATAATCCTTCCACTGACAAAGACGACATTAACCCAGACCAAGCAGTTCTCAAAATGTGACACTTTATTTTAAAAACAGGTTAAAAGTTGTTAAAACCGCTAAAAAACACAAGTAATAAAAGTTTAAAAAGCTAAATATAGAGAGCGATCCCCTTGCCTGCTAGTCCCCAGTGTTCATTACAGTCTGGAGTGAACATTCCGCCCAGGGAAGCCTGGGATCTTCCTTTTTTTCGCCTGTCCGTAGTGCGTGTTCCACCTCAGGGCCGACGCTGTGAAAGAACAAAAGGGAGCTCCTCAATCAAACAAGACACAAAAGTTATTTTCCTGTGTTTCCCAGAGGACAGCTGGAAGACTTTCCTTCACTTATCTGTGTTCTGGTTGAACTCCTCATTTGGGTGGCTCCAGTCCCCCTGTTGCTTCAGGCTCTAAGGACGTAATCCGGTCTGCACCACCACAAAGTTCACCTCAGACTTTGGACGGCTTGTCCCACCGGCACTTCTCCAGAAGTGTTTTTGCTCGTCTTGGCTTCCACTGTCCTCCGTGTCAGTCGGTCTCTCCTCTGCTCTCCATCCTCTGCTCCTCAACGGCCCCTCTTTCTTTCATTTATCCTTTTGGTTTCTTTGGCCTCCAACTCAAACTCGTTCTAGGTATAATTTCCTACCTAAATGCCCGAGGGTTGACGGTGCATGAGCTGGCCCTGCAAAAATCACTGCTCCCACCCCTTGGCCCTAAAGTTCCCTCTGCTCCTCAGGGTCACATCTTCGTCTTTCTGTTTCTCTGTCTGCAGCATGTCTCCTTTCTGTTCTGTTCCTTTTGCCTTTTCACTGGCAAGTTCCCCTACCACAGGTTAAATCCCCCATTAGGCTCAGGTTTTCCACTTGGCCTGCCTTGAGTTTCTCTGAGAGTAAAAAGGGGGAGGAGCACCAGTCTTGTCAAAAGGTGGTGTGGTAATATCCACTATGACAGTTCATGCAATAAGAAAACCATAATAACAAAACTAAATGCAGCAACAGAATAATTTTTAAAAAAAACCATTAGTCCATTAACACCAAACACTATCAGCAATACACCATCCAGTTAGTAATATAGAACTATACAGGCACCCACTTTTGACATACTAATACCACACTGTGTCAGTCCTGCATTGAACATGTAACTCAAGTAAAAGTAAAATAAAAGGTACTTAATGTTAAAGTACTCCATGCAGATAAACTCTCACATTCAAGACACTGGAAACATGTCAGGTTTTTATGTGAAATTACTGTACAGAGTGTGTAAAATACATAATAAAATTTCATTTTAAATATAGTTTAAAAAAAATTCAGTCCTCCTTTTTTATGTCTGTAAAGTAAACCTACATGATGTTATCTTCCAGGGCCAGCAGTCTTTCATCAATGTGGTAAAGAGGGGCTGATGCTGTGTTACCCTGCTCTCTCAGCACCAAGGAGGACATTGAGTTGAAACTGTTTGTCTGACTGGAAAGCTCCTCAGAAAGATGAAGGTCAGAAGGAAGTGTTCCTGTATGACAAAGGCATCGATAACAGAGGTCAGTCAGGTGAGTTCAAAGGTCGAGTCTCTCATTTCCAAGATAAACTTAAACACGGCGACGCCTCCATAACCATCAGAAATACAAAGCTATCTGACAGTGGAGAATACAGCTGTTATTTTCCTCGTCTTCAGCCCTCAAACTTTCTACATTGAGCTTGTTGTTGGTGAGTATTTTTTTTTGTAGGTACTATCAGTCTGCAAAATACTCTGCTCCTGACTGGCTAGTAGTCCTTACCTAGGTACTGTCAGGCCCCTCAACTCTGCTCCCTGACTGGCTAGTAGTCCTTAAAGGTACTGTCAGGACCCCATACTCTGCTCCTGACTGGCTAGTAGTCCTTACCTAGGTACTGTCAGGACCCTCATACTCTGCTTCTTGACTGGCTAGTAGTCCTTACCTAGGTACTGTCAGGACCCTCATACTCTCTTCTGACTGGCTAGTAGTCCTTACCTAGGTACTGTCAGGGCCCTCATACTCTGCTTACCTGACTGGCTAGTAGTCCTTACCTAGGTACTGTCAGGACCCTCATACTCTGCTTCTGACTGGAATAAATAGTCCTTACCTAGGTACTGTCAGGGCCCTCATACTCTGCTTCTGACTGGCTAGTAGTCCTTACCAGGTACTGTCAGGACCCTCATACTCTGCTTCTGACTGGCTAGTAGTCTTTACCTAGGTACTGTCAGGGCCTTCATTCTGCTCCTGACTGGCTAGTAGTCATTTTACCTAGGTACTGTCAGGGCCCTCATACTCTGCTCCTGACTGGCTAGTAGTCCTTACCTAGGTACTGTCAGGGACCTCATACTCTGCCTCTGACTGGCTAGTAGCTTCTCATTTCTTTTAACCAAGTAGAAATACCTGTTTGTGTTGATTCTTCCTGATCTTCCTGATAGCTGTAATGCCAACAGGTTTTTCAGATGTTTATCATATCTGACATATTTGTGGTGCAGTGGTGTTCACTTTATTTCACCATTCAGGGACAGTGGAACAAGACAAACTTCGACCAATTGTCACCTTATAAAAAAAGGTTGTTCGTTTTTGCTCAGGAAGAAAAGTCATGGTAGGAATCTGAGGAAAGAAAAGCACGTCTGTAACATTTCTAACTCAGCTCAACTCTGAAGTTCGTACAATCACATTATTGAAAGTCCACAATCTGCAGAGAGAGAGAGGAGAGGCCTATTGTTAAAGTTGATGGTCAACATTATTTGGGAAATAGAGAAAGTTATTATTTGTTATTAATTTGTCATGGCATGCTTAAGACCAGTGTAAAATTTGCAAAACAAGGCCATAAAACAAGCCTGTTTAAGTCTGTCTTAACCTAATTACTCTACATGTAAACATACTGATTAATACCTGTTTTTATCTTCCAGAGCCAAAAGTCAGAGTGACCGTGAAACATGGCAGTGATGCTGTGTTACCCTGCTCTCTCAGCACCAAGGAGAACATTGAGTTTAAACTCTTTGACTGGAAGAAAGCTCCTCAGAAAGATGAAGTTCAGAAGGAGGTGTTCCAGTATAACAACGGCTTTCATTACAACAACGGTCGAGGTGGTCAGAGTGAAGAGTTCAAAGGTCGAGTCTCTCATTTTCAAGATGAACTGAAACAAGGCAACGCCTCCATAATCATCAGAAATACAAAGATATCTGACAGTGGAGTCTACAGCTGTGATTTTCCTCGTCTTCAAACACCTCAAAGATTCTACATTGAGCTTGTTGTTGGTGAGTACTTTTATTAAACAGTTAAAGTTTGATCAATGAACAGGATATTAAAATGTCTTTTAAACTTTGTTAAGTAATTAATATTTCATAGGCATTAATATTTTATTCAGCCTTTTAGGTCGTGTTTTACCCTCTTGAGGCTAATGTTGATCATGTATATTTTTGTCTCGAGACCGAAACATCTGTATAATACCAGGACCACGAAGACCTGATGTATGTAAATGACATCACTGTTAAACAAACACTCACCAGGTTTCATTAGGTGTGTTGATCTCAATTAAAACTCTGAAAGAGCTGCATTGATAAAATATTTAATATAAAAAAAAAATAGAAGATTTCTTATTTTTTCAATTTCATTTCCTATTTAAAATACAGGAAATCAGTCAAAACATTTAACAGATTTAAAATTGAGTAAATCAGTCATAATGAGGACCATCAGGCTGAAAATTACAGGATTTATTCCTCAACTTGTCTTTAAATTAAATGTTAAATAAAATAATAAATCTCATGGACCATAACTGCTAAACATCCCCAAGAACAACAGGCCTCCTACTTCACCACTATATTACAAATTAAATTACATTCTTTCTTTTTTTACCATTCAGGTTCATAATATGAAAACTATTTGATTAATACTTTTATTTTGGTGGTAATAGTTGTATAATAATATTACACTAAATTTTTTTAATCAACTTAAATGTTAATTAGCCATTAGCCAATGAGGGGGACCAGGGGAGAAATGTTCTGCGTGCCAATAATCAACGTCCATAATCTGTCTGCATTTCGGAGCTGTGACCCATTTATTCTCATGACGGCCTGCTCACCGTCGCACAATCATTAATCCATTTCATTTCTGGTTTAGTTCCATTCATTTTCCTTTGCACACAAATCAGTGACACACAAACCTGACACGACTGACACGGTGAAAGCTGTGTGCGTTCCCCTGTTTCCACACACCTGTGTACCTGTGGCTGATTACCTTTATGCCTTCCTAAAGGCAATGCTCCACCCAGCGCTCCAACATTAGACTGCAGATTAATTAACAGAACCAACGTGGTATATAAACAAAACAAAGAGTTGTAATGGCTCCAACAACACTCCATGGTTTGATCTAATGTCATATTACTGGCACTCCAGAGATGTTGCTATGGTAACGAGGAGCTTTACGTTAAATTATACCCTGTTGTGTAATATTGCTTAATTAATTACTACGATCTAAACATTCTGATTAATACTTCATTTTATCTTCCAGAGCCGTCAAAGGTCATCAAAGTGGAAGAAGACAGTGATGTTGTGTTACCCTGCTCCCTCAGCACCAAGGAGGACATTACGCCTGGGAACTCTTTGACTGGAAGACAGATGGAGGTCTGAAGAAGGTGTTCCTGTATAACAAAGGACTTTTTTCATTACAACAACGGTCTAGTTGGTCAGAGTGAAGAGTTCAAAGGTCGAGTCTTTCATTTTCAAGATGAACTGAAACACGGCAACGCCTCCATAATCATCAGAAATACAAAGATATCTGACAGTGGAGTCTACAGCTGTCATTTTCCTCATCTTCAGCCACCTCAAACATTCTACATTAAGCTTGTTGTTGGTGAGTACTTTCATTATGTCTGCTCTTTTTTAACATTTAAATGTGTCTGCAAGATAATAAAACTTATTTTTAAGTGGCTAATATTTAATAAGCAGTAACTAGTGAATCTTAATCTCTTTGCGATCATTTTGATCATTTACATTTCTGCCTCTTGATAAAGACACATTTTAATCTTTATAATACCAGAATACCAAGGAACTGATGTATTTAAATGACATTGCTGTTAAACAGTCATTAGGTCTCATTAGGTGTGTTGATCTCACCTTTAAAGAGTTTTAAACAGATAATATCAAAAGTTTCTTTTTTATTCTATTTATTTCATATTTTAAATACAATAAATCAGTCATAATAGGCTGAATTTGACAGGATCTCTCCTTTAACTAGTTTATAACGTCTGTACCAAGTTTCAGGATGATTGATTAAGCTGCTCTGAGATATTTTAAAAAATGCGATAAGAGCATTTTAAGCAGAGGACTCTAGAGCTCTCTCAAAGCTTTTAAAAGTTACCAAAATATGTTAATAAATCTCTTTTTCATTTGTTAAATTGTTAAATCTGACTATAAAAAGTTGTTCTAAATATTTAAATAAAGATTAAAATAAAGATTTACATGCTAATTATCTTGAATCTTGCCTTTATAAACATATAAAAAAAGTTTCTTTTAAATTTGATTTATTATAAACAGAATAAATAGCTGGAGGTACTGTATGATTATTAATTAATCACTTAAAAGTTGTCAGTTTTAATTTTGTGTAAATGTTAATAATTCAAATGTTTTAAAAAAATGTTACTTTTTACAATTTTTATAATGGCAGTGACTAAAATTGTCTTTATTGTGCATTGGTCAATTTTTGTTAATCCTAATGAAAAAAAAAGATTTTATTGATTCAGGAAGACGTGTGTGTGTGTGTGTGTGTGTGTGTGTGTGTGTTTGATTTTGTTTCTTCTTGTTTCTTGTTTTTTTTCTCACTCTGTAATTCCCGTAGTGAAGAAAATAGATAAAAACATCCCAATATGAATGTTTTAATGCGTTGATTGTCCTCTAGTGAGTTGTTCACTGTGTTTACAGGTGCGGCGCCAAAACCATCTGTCACTATACTTGAGGAAACAAAGGACCGGTCTCTGCTGCAGTGTGAGGTTCACGGTGATCCAGAACCTGAAGTAGAGTGGCGGGACAGTGCTGGAAACACACTTCCTGCTGAGAAGACCCAGGTCGAACCAATAGGAAACCTTTTCTACATCACTCTCAGAACTACTGTGACCCAGACCGACCACTATCGCTGTGTGGCAACACAGGAGACAATCAGCCATCAGGTCTCTAATGAGATCTTTGTGTATTTCAGTGGTAAGATTCTTCCTCATCCTGATTTATCTGGGAATAATTTAAAAAATGTGTGTGAAGCAGTGGCATAGGCAGATACAGTATGTTGGGTGGGCCACTACAAAAAAGAGTGGGCCTTTTTTAAAAGGACAATCTGAAAAACAAAACATCAATTTTACCTTCCAACGTATACTGCATTACAACAGCAATAGCAGTACTGTCTACAACATGATCAACCATTAGCTATATATCTATAGCGATCAAGATTAACGTAAATATTGGCTTTAATTCTGAAAAATCTTTAAGGAACACTCATTCTGCAGAAATTACTGTTGCTGCCCAAGCAGGTGTAGTTCTTGGCAGGGATGCAAAATGTGGGCACAACATCAGCAAAGCAAGCTCTGGTCCTGGTAAGTCTTGGGGGGGGGGTTTCAGTTGGACTGTTAACAAGTGTTGAGATCATTAAAAGGTATTTACAGTATTTAGAAGCGGGATGCAAAATGTGAGCTCCACAGACTAAGTCCCAGGTACAAATTAGTTTTGCACCAAATGTATCGCAAGAAGTGTTGCAAAAGTCGATGTGTGCAGATTCGCCACTAGTTACTTTCATAGATTTAGGATGAAATGATGTAATTTACCTGGGGGGCCACTGGAGTGTTGTGGTCCGTTGATCTTGTGCAGTACAACTGTTAGTGTTTGAAAATAGTAATAAAAATCAAATTAATACATTTTGAGCATATCACACACTTCTGCGCGTTCTGCAACAATATAGTGCTTTTTCTGCCTCAAGTCTTTTATTTATGTAATGGAACTCATTATAGGTTTTTGGGGGGTTGCACTGTCCAGTTTTAATAGTTTTTGATGGCCAGGTTGTAACCCCCTGTAAATGATGCCTATGCATTCATTCCATCTCTGTTTTTATCTGCAGAATTTTAGATTTCAGATTTTAGGAACATTCAAACCTTCAGTTGTCCTCTTTGTGTAGACTGTGATGTCCAGTCTGCTGGATATGATCTGTGTTACATTCTGAGTCTAATATTCACTTTTTATCTTCTGTTTCAGGGCTCTCCACTGGATGGATAATTCTTATAGTTGTTGCTCTTGTTGGTGGTGTTGGTGGTGTTGTTAATGTTGCTGGTGTTCTAGCTCTAATGGTGCTTGTAAAAAAGGGTTACATCACATTACGTCTTGAGAAAAGTAAGTTAAAATAATGAATTGTATCAACATATTCATGATGAGCAGACAACACAACAGATTATTTCTACATATCTCATGTTTAGAGTCTTTGAGGTAGTTTTATCTTCAGTCATTAATCATTCTGATGGTATTTACACCAGAGGACGATCAAGTCAGTTGGATTTTATTTAATAAAACTGTTACAGGATGTTATAATGTACTGGAGATCATTTTATTTTTTCTGTTCTGTTAGAACATGAAACTCCTGTTTGAATGAAGACATGTTGTGCGGATGAATACATTGCGTAATATGGCTCATATCCATGATTTGAACCGGTTCTACTTCATGCTTGGGCTGAGACATGGTGAGATTCTGCTGCTGATAATAACCGTGGATGATATGGTGATATGTATGCATACTCTAAGAAGGGTTTGGAAATGGATGGAGCATACAGAAGGAAGAATGAGTCTCCGCCCATGATGAAGTAGAACTTAAATTGTGTTTATGATTCATAATTCTCAATTTATTCATCTGCACACGGTGTACTTATTAAAACAGGAGTTTCATGTTCTCACTAGATATATTTTCACGTTACAATGTGTAAAGTTTCATTTTATAACATGAAGTATCAGGTTATAAGGTGAAACTTTTGACTCAGTAAATCAATAAATCCAAGTGGTCATGGTGGAAGTTCTGTAGGGTTCGGGTCTCTAAGCAGACCTGTTTTAATTTGGGATTTGAATTGATGAAGAGTCCAGTTGATGAATGTGAGGAGGAAGACGTAGGGCAGAGCAGCAGAAAGCTCTCTATATTTAGCGTCTTTTGCAGTTATTTAATCTTAAACTGTGATGTCCAGTCTGCTGGATATGATCTGTGTTATATTCTGAGTCTAATATTCACTTTTTGTCTTCTGTTTCAGGGCTCTCCCCTGGATGGATTATTTTAATAGTTGTTCTCACTCTTGTTGTTGGTGTTGTTCTAGCTCTAATGGTGCTTGTAAAAAAGGGCTACATCATATTATATCGTAAGCAAAGTAAGTTAAAATAATGAATTGTGTCAACATATTCATGATGAGCAGACAACACAACAGATTATTTCTACATATCTCATGTTTAGAGTCTTTGAGGTTGTTTTATCTTCAGTCATTAATCATTCTGATGGTATTTACACCAGAGGACGATCAAGTCAGTTGGATTTTATTTAATAAAACTGTTACAGGATGTTATAATGTACTGGAGATCATTTTATTTTATTCTTAAATCATTATTCTTAAAATGATTCATTATATTTGATGTAGAGTATGTAAATAATATAATACACTACAAGCTTAAATGGTAAAATATGTTCGTCGTGTTTAAAATAATATGCAGAAATAATTATACTGAAGAAAAAACTAAACTGCATTTGTTGAATTTAATTCTGCTTATAATTATTTTCTGCCTTAATAATTACTAATAGATGACTCTGCATGTAAACATATTGATTAATACATGTTTTTATCTTCCAGGGACAAAAGTCATCACAGTGAAAGAAGGCCGTGATGTTATTTTACCCTGCTACCTCGGGCCCAAGGAGGACCTTAGGTCAAAACGGTTTACCTGGAAGAAATATGAGGAGGATACAGGTGATGAATGGCAGGAAGTGTTCCGGTATGATAAAGGAGTTGTTAACAATGGTCAGAGTGAAGAGGTCAAAGGTCAAGTGAACAGAGTAAAGAGGTCAAAGGTCAAGACAAACAGAGTGAAGAGGTCAAAGGTCAAGACGAACAGAGTGAAGAGGTCAAAGGTCAAGACGAACAGAGTGAAGAGGTCAAAGGTCAAGCGAACATTGAAGAGGTCAAAGGTCAAGACGAACAGAGTGAAAGGTCAAAGGTCCTCCAGTGAAGAGGTCAAAGGTCAAGACAAACAGAGTGAAGAGGTCAAAGGTCAAGACAAACAGAGTAAAGAGGTCAAAGGTCAAGACAAACAGTTCAGGTCTAGACTATTTTCCAGAAGAACTGAAACAAGGCAACGCCTCCATAAACATCAGAAATACAACGATGGCTGACAGTGGAGAATACTACTGTGATCCTCCAGATACTCCTTTCTTCTTCGTTGAGCTTGTTGTTGTTGGTGAGTCCTTTGATTAAACCGTTAAAGATGTCCTCTCATTTAACGACTGGAGCCTCGTCTCCACCTCGTTATCTAGCTGCTGCATCTGAACTAACATGATGGAAACTTTTCTCCTTTCTTAATGAAATATCAGCAGTCTGCAGTAGATTAAATCTGAATGTGTTGCTGAGAGATTAATCTGCATTTTGGTTTCATTTTTAAAAGAAACCAACCAACAAGTTAATTTTACTCTTATGCTTAGTTTTTAATGTTGTTTTTTTTAACTCTGGCCTCTAGTTCTACAGCCATGTGTGAAAAAACTGTGATTGTGCAGCCTGAATATGAACAAGAAAGTTTCATTAAATTTCTTTAACATTGTTTTGTCTTTTTTTCTGCAGCTTCACCTCAGAAGAAGAAACTTGCTTCAGTAATCTAATGGAACGTCGTTCACTAATGATGACATGAGGCTTTGATGATGAAACATTTCTTTAGTTTCCAGTTATTTTCTGCTGTGTTATATCCAGTTAGGCGGGTTGATGTGGTCTTCAGTTCTAGTTGATTGTGTAACTGTTGGTAAGACTGGTCCAGTATTCCTGTTCCAGAGGTGTGTAGAGCAGAGAGGACCAGCTCAACATGATGATGCTCTTATAAGTCTTTATTTTATATTCAGACCAAATTACAAAGTTAGCTGTGATGGTGTGAAGTGTGACATATATTGTGTAAAAAAAGGTCACTTCATGTAATCTTTTTGTTATTTTATAGTGTTTTATTCCAGTTGTTTGCTCTTTAGACGATCATTTCCTGCTTGTGTATGTAGAAGAATAGTAAAGGCTGAGATGTGGAATTGATCTTTTTATCTAACTCGGTGAATGAAGCGGCGCCCTGGTGGCTCACCGGGTAGAGGCGGTACTTTAGGCTGAGTCCTCACCGCAGTGGCTTTGGTTTGAGTCCTCCACAGGGCCCTTCGCTGCATGTCTTCTCTTGTCTTTCCTGACTGTCTCTATCACTGTCTTTTAAACGCAGATACGCCAAAGAAACAAGTATTTAGAAAAAAGCCTCTTTACTGTACACTTTACTATGTACTTGTACTATTTATGCTGTTAATCGATAATATAGTGCCTTTTATCATTTGAATGTAAATGTATTCAAATGATACTATTCAAAGCCTTGAATAAAACGTCAGAAATAATGGTTATGCAGCTGAATATTAGTGCGATGATTCAAAGTGAAGCAAAACCTTGAGACATTTTTTCAGTTTATACTGTAAATGTTTGAGTTTGTAAATGTGAAAATGTAAATACTTTTATATTTTTGAACAGCCTAATATTCCTTTTTCTTCCCTTTCTGTGAAGGTAGAACACAAACTTGATCCCTTCGGGTCATGTTTTGATTTGTAATTGAATGTTCAGTGTTCCCAATGCATTGATATTATGAAATTAAAAGCTATTCTAAGGATTCTGAGCATTATTCACTGTTTTAAACACACCACTATTATTCTGTATATCAACATTTTTTAGCTGGATGTTGGACGTGAAAAGAAGGAAATGGTTCTTCCATAACTTCACCATAACAAGCTGTTCTATGGATTTAGAGAGGACGCCATGACGTCACTCACAGGCAGAGAAATGCTTTTTGGTTTTTGATGGAAGTTGTTTTTTTATTAACTTTTTCATTTAATCACTAACATTTATTTTTTTGCATATTATTTTATATACATTTTTTTTTCTGAATTTTATTTTCATTAAATTACGTTTTTCTACAATCATTTTCTTTTGAATATTACAATTTTATTATTTTTCATAAATCCCTTTTTCTTCTGTCAAATGTAACCACTTTATATTTTTATTATATATTAAATATATTATTTAATAGAATATTAATATTAATGTCAAAGTGTCAGTGATGTCAAATTTGCCTTTTTTTCTTCTGCTTTTTTGTGCTGTTCCAATGCACTTAAAGGTAATAAACATGTGTATAAATACCAAAACATTTGTCATTGCAACATTTTTCTGGAAGAAATGGCCCTTTTCTTTGCATTTTCTGGAAAGGTTCCAGGGTGCCAATAACTTCATCCATGACTGTAGGTTGTGTGACTTTAGATACTGAAGTTTACATTTGTAGGTCTTCCCAGCTTGAAGGGTGGCCATTTTCTTTAAATTGATCAGTTAATGTACTGGAAGTACAGCTGCACAACGTGCACAACAACCTGATCGGTGTGGTCAGCCATCACTTTTTTTCATCAACATTTGTTAATTTAATTTCCTGCAGGTCCAAAGACAAAGAAGCATCAGCCGCTAAATAACCCGACACACAGCAGCCCACGAGGAAACCTGAAACAAAGAAGAAATCAGACAAAGGTTTTAGGTTATACAAAGATTCCTTCTGAACTGATGATTGAAGTCATAATAATTCAGTTCATTTATGGTGACCTTTCATGTCACTCAAGGTCACTTTACAGCAGTTAACCCTCCTGTTGTCTTCCCATCATGTACGTTTTTGTTTTTCTGGGTCATAATTCTTTTTTAAACGTCACTTTTTCCATTTTTTTGTCACAAATTTCCGATGTTATTTTGGATGTTTTTGTCAATTTTCTCAGCACTTTTTTTGACGTTTTTGTTGTTTTTTTCCAACATTTTCTTTCTCTTTTTAATCATGAGAAGGGCGTAATCTGAGGGAATATGCTAATCTAAAGAATGTATTTTGAGATTTGATTTGAAGGTGGGGAGAGAGTTAACTTTTACAGATGGTTTTCAGGACAAACTGGGTTATTAGAATATTTGTGCTGCAGTGAGGTCACTTCAATGTTAAAAATGGTTGTAGCACCTTAAATACAAATAAATAAATAAAACGGAACATTAATCTTCCAGATGTGTATTGATATCACAGACAGAGCAGTAAAACCTCTAAAATACTTCTCATATGTCCTGGGAGTCACACTGTGAAGAAATAATCATCATACCTTATACAGATGACAAAATACAGACATTTTTTCAAAGAAAGTCCAGACGCTTTTGCCTTCATGACATTTACTTATGCCAATAATAACATAATAATGTCATATTTATTGATATTACACCCACAGCAATGCTACACAAGCATTTGTGTGTCTAAAACAGTTCTCCTATATGCAAAAATAAACATAATAAACATTATAACTCATATAAAGCACATACTATTTACATTTCTTCAAAAAAGGCCCAAATATAATCAGTGATGCCATTCTCCTCTATAAAACAGTAGTTATCTATCTGCTATATAATATCTTTGATCACATACTAGACTAGTTGGACTTGGAGGATTACTATCTTTCCCACTCTATACTCTTTGCTCTCGCTGTCGCCCATATATGGGCATAAAGCTTGCCTTCACTTCCGTAAACAAACGAACGTCACGGCACGCACACAGAGAGAGGAGACACGGAGCACGGAGCTAGCGGCAGAAATGAGCGAAAACGGATGAATTATGGACATAAAGTGGATAAATCTTGGATGTAACGGTTTGGATTTAATGCTCAACGACCCTGAAAAAGGCACAAGTTCCAGGCTGGATATAATTATTATTTATGGGTATTAAATGATGATTAAATGATTAAAATATGAATCAGAGGTGCTGTTTTTGCTCGTGCACGATCTTCTCGGTTCCAGATGAAAATCCAACAATATAAAAAGCAGAAAACTCTTTATTAAAATCTTTTATTTAATCTTTCAGCTCTTTCAGGTGGTGTAGTTGCATGACTCCTCCACTTTTTTGATAAAAGCTAATATATAAGACAAATAAATCTTATTCACTCTATTGTCTGTCTCTAACATTCATTAAATACTTTTTCAACATCAGTTAGTCAGTTTTTATGTTTTTAAGAAAAACTTTAGATATTCAGTTTGTAGTTCTTCACGCCCGAAGTGAGCTATTTATTTAAAATGACAAAATATAAGACTTTGTTGAACTGTTTCTGGAACTTGAAAGCATTCCTTAAGCGGATATGTTTTAGGCCTTTACTGTGGACCTCAGCAGACTGCTGAACACTGTAGTGTGTGAACACTGTAATTCACTGTAATGAACAATTTGTACGTATAGAGGAGCATCTGTGGGGGTAAAACCAATCCTGACTACCAGGGCCCAAGGGGGAGAGGGCCATTGAAAATTGTGGAATATATTTTATTTTACCTGGACACTTTATTTTCCTCTAATTAAATTTCATAATGCATGTCAGATGAAATGTAAAGTTAGTGTATTGGCTGAATAACTTGGTTGATTGACTGACTACATCTCAGGTCTCCCTGCTAATGCGTCTAATGGTTCAGTCCATCTGCACTCATTTTGTTTAGTTCAGTTGAGCATCTGATAGATCTGCTGTAGAAATGTCTTTTTTAAAAAGAAAGCCAAATCAGCTGCCCAAAAGTAAAGACATAAGAGAAAACACAATGAGGGGAAACAATTGGTAACTGACTTATTTCCAAAGAGAGGTGAACACAAAGTAGAAAACAAAATCCATGGTGCTAAACTGCTTGAATATCAACCCATTGACTCTTTAAAATGATAATTATGCCTTTACCTTTTATTACATGTATAACCGAATTATCATTTTATACATATACTATGTACAAGGCGCTCATCGTCCTGGCTCGTGAATTTGAGTTTGGCTTTCTGTTAAACTGTGTCAACGTACTGGACGTGCATAACACACAGGGAGAACAGGACACAGTATCATTTCAGACAGAACAATCAATCCATAACAAAGGGATAATTTAAAGTGCAGGACAGGTGACAGGTGAGTAGCTGTCCTGGATAGGCTCTATAATAGATTAGGCCTATTAATAACGCAGAATAAATTAATGAACAGGAACGTAAAGGAGTCCAATACACGGACCTTAAAACAGACCAGCTTCCAAAAACAGGCTCTGGAAACTCAGTTTTGAATCATCTACTTGCAAGAGACAGGACAGATGAGGACATAAGACTTGTGTAACTGCAGTAAGAAGACACAAGATGGCGGCAGAGGTCCCCCCCGCTGCTCCGAGGGGGGTTGGTGGCTGAAACCGAAGGTAAAAACCTCAACACCTGTTCGCCATTATTTAAAAGAAGAGCTCCGTATTTGTTCCAGTAATTAATCGACAAATATGAAGCATCTAGTGGATCTGCTGTGTTTGTGTCTTCTGTGTTTGACCGGGAAAACACTTGGTGATAAAAACGGTAAGAATGACTAACTTTGTAATATATAAAGGCGACTGACGGACTTAGACTTCTCTTTATTAATCCTGTTGGGATGACTTCCGCGAGGAAATTAAAAATTCCAGCAGCAGTTTTAGCAAGAAAAAAATATTAAAAAGGCAGTATAAAGACAACAAAATAACAGTAGTAATAATAACATTAATAAAAAGCAATAAGAACATTCGTCAGATAAAGACAAAAAAGACCATCAATTATTTTCAAAGTGTCAGTGTTGAGTCCAGTGTTAAAATGATAAAGTGACCAGGTATTAATGTAAGTCCAGGTGTGTGTGTGTGTGTGTGTATATTGTCCTCTCTGCCCTATTTCCTCCTCCCCTCGAGTGAGGAGGTGTAGAGTCTGATGGCATGGGGGACAAAGGAGTCCTTGAGTCTGTTGGTCCGACACTTGGGAAGGAGCAGCCTTCCAGTGATCCGGCTCCTCTGGGTGCTGATGACGGGTGCAGGGGGGGCTGGCATTTTAGTAATGTCCAGCAGTGTGTCCAGTGAACTGCCACCGTCACCATTGAGTCATGAGTTCATGCGGACCTTAAAACAGACCAGCCCGCCTGACGGACTGGGTGTTGTCTCTGTCATAAGATAAAGATCATCAGAATGCTCTATATGGACTAATATAGGCCTACTCCATATTAGCGTCAATAACACATAGGCAGAACCATATTGTTGTATATCTATTGGCCTAACCCTTCACAGCACAGGTTATTGGTCTCATTGTTCCTCACAGATGACCTCGGTGCTTTTTAAAGTTCTTCACAGTTTGGCATGACGTCAGTTTGTGGGCGCGAGGAAGCCTGACACCCCGAGTTTAGGATCTGGAAAAGAAAAGGTAGACCTACTTAAAGCAAGTTCAAATAGGCAATGCAGTCAAATCTTTACATTTGAGATGCTGGAAACATTACTTTTAGTATTTACTACTTAAAGTAGTAAATACTAAAACTCCCTTTTTAGTTTAATGGTCTAATCATTTCCGCTGGACTTGTAGGCAGTTATATTGTTGGCTAGATTTATTAATAATAAAACATCAGATTTTATAAACATGAGTTTCGTCTTTTAGAATCTTAATGTATAAAGTAACGAGTAACTAAAGCGGTCATATTAACGTAGAGGAGTAAAAAGGAGAATATTTCTGAGATGTAGCGTAGAAGAAGTAGAAAGAGGCAGGAAAAGAGAAGTAGGCCTACCTCCATTTGGTACTTAAGTAGACCTCCAGTACTAAATTTTTTTAGTTAAATTCAACCCGGTTAGATTTGTAGAATGTAGAATTATGTATGTGACGAGAGAAGATTTGTTTTTTCCCCCCCCACATGATTTCACTTCTTTAAAAACTCTTTATCAACTCTAAATGAGGAAGTGTTTTTCATCAGGAGGACGTCACAGACATCAGAATCATTTGATCCATACAACATACCAGTGTTCAGATACTTCAGTAAAAGTACTTGTAACACCCCAACCCCGGCGAGCATGCTGGGGTTTCAGTTTAAAAACGGAACTCAAACTACCATACCAGCAATAATCCTTCCACTGACAAAGACGACATTAACCCAGACCAAGCAGTTCTCAAAATGTGACACTTTATTTTAAAAACAGGTTAAAAGTTGTTAAAACCGCTAAAAAACACAAGTAATAAAAGTTTAAAAAGCTAAATATAGAGAGCGATCCCCTTGCCGCTAGTCCCCAGTGTTCATTACAGTCTGGAGTGGCCGATTCCGCCCAGGGAAGCCTGGGATCTTCCTTTCTTTCGCCTGTCCGCGTTGCGTGTTCCACCCGGCCGACGCTGAGAAAGAACAAAAGGGAGCTCTCAATCAAACAAGACACAAAAAGTTATTTTCCACACTCTCCCAGAGGACAGCTGGAAGACTTTCCTTCACTTATCTGTGTTCTCTCGTTGAACTCCTCATTTGGGTGGTTCCAGTCCCCCTGTTGCTTCAGGCTCTAAGGACGTAATCCGGTCTGCACCACCACGAGTTCACCCGCACTTTGGACGGCTTGTCCCACCGGCACTTCTCCAGCCCGTCTGCTCGTCTCGGCTTCCACTGTCCTCCGTGTCAGTCGGTCTCTCCTCTGCTCTCCTCTGCTCCTCAACGTCCCCTCTTCTTTCATTTATCCTTTTGGTTTCTTTGGCCTCCAGTTCCCTTGCTCCGTTCTCGGCAGCGTCCCCGCCACCTCCACCTGGGCACGGCCCGAGGGTTGTCGGTGCATGAGCTGGCCCTGCGCTTCAGCTGCTCCCACCCCTTGGCCCTCCGAGTTCCCTCTGCTCCTCAGGGTCACATCTTCTCTTTCTGTTTCTCTGTCTGCAGCATGTCTCCTTTCTGTTCTGTTCCTCTTTGCCTTTTCACTGGCAAGTTCCCCTACCACACCTGCTCCCCATTAGGCTCAGGTGTTTCCACTTGGCCTGCCTTGAGCTCGTTAGCTCTGAGAGTAAAAAAGGGGGAGGAGCACCAGTCTTGTCAAAAGGTGGTGTGGTAATATCCACTATGACAGTTCATGCAATAAGAAAACCATAATAACAAAACTCAAGCATGCAGCAACAGAATAATAACCCAAAAGAGTAAAAACACATGCCATTAGTCCAATTAACACCAAACACTATCACAGCAATACACCATCCAGTTAGTAATATAGAACTATACAGGCACCCACTTTTGACATACTAATACCACACTGTGTCAGTCCTGCATTGAACATGTAACTCAAGTAAAAGTAAAATGTACTTAATGTTAAAAAGTACTCCATGCAGATAAACCTCACATTCAAGACACTGGAAACATGTCAGGTTTTTATGTGAAATTACTGTACAGAGGTAAAATACATAATAAAATTTCATTTTAAATATAAAAAAAAAAATTCAGTCCTCCTTTTTTATGTCTGTAAAGTAAACCTACATGATGTTATCTTCCAGGGCCAGCAGTCATCAATGTGGAAAGAGGGGCTGATGCTGTGTTACCCTGCTCTCTCAGCACCAAGGAGGACATTGAGTTGAAACTGTTTGTCTGGAGGAAAGCTCCTCAGAAAGATGAAGGTCAGAAGGGTGTTCCCTGACAAAAACAGAGGTCAGAGTTTTTGAAGTTCAAAGGTATTCTCATTTCCAAGATAAACTTAAACACGGCTGACGATTTCCATAACCATCAGAAATACAAAGCTATCTGACAGTGGGAATACAGCTGTTATTTTCCTGTCTTCAGCCACGTCAAACTTTCTACATTAAGCTTGTTGTTGGTGAGTATTTTTGTAGGTACTGTCAGGACCCAATACTCTGCTCCTGACTGGCTAGTAGTCCTTACCTAGGTACTGTCAGGGCCCTCATACTCTGCTCCTGACTGGCTAGTAGTCCTTACCTAGGTACTGTCAGGGCCCTCATACTCTGCTCCTGACTGGCTAGTAGTCCTTACCTAGGTACTGTCAGGACCCTCATACTCTGCTCCTGACTGGCTAGTAGTCCTTACCTAGGTACTGTCAGGCCCCCTCTGCTTCTGACTGGCTAGTAGTCCTTACCTAGGTACTGTCAGGGCCCTCATACTCTTCCTCTGACTGGCTAGTAGATGCTTCTTTTCACAAGTGAGAAATACCTGTTTGTGTAAAATTCTTCCTGATCTGACAATAATAAAGCTGTAATGCCAAAGGTTTTTCATCAGGATGTTTATCATATCTGACATATTTGTGGTGCAGTGGTGTTCACTTCATTTGATCCACCATTCATACCAGTGGTTCAGACATACTTTACCAATTAGTCACCTTATAACAATAAGTTGTCAGTTTTTGCCCAGGAAGAAAAAGTCATGGTAAGAATCTGAGGAAAGAAAAGCACGTCTGGAACATTTCTAACTCAGCTCAACTCTGAAGTTCAAAATACATCCATTGAAAATCTCACATTCAAGACACATTGGATGGTCATGACATTTTTATGAAAAAAAGTTTATGTTATTAATTTGTCATGTGTAAAAATACATAATGAGGAAAAAAAATTTAAATTTTAAATCATGACAAAAGTTTAAAATATTATTGAAGTAACTAAGATGTCAAATACCTTTTTTATTGTTGTAGTATTAATATTTTGCAGCTTAAGACCAGTGTAAAAATTTGTGCAAACAAGCCTGTTTAACTGTCTTAATTACTTACATGTAAACATACTGATTAATACCTGTTTTTATCTTCCAGAGCCAAAGTCAGAGTGACCGTGAAACATGGCAGTGATGCTGTGTTACCCTGCTCTCTCAGCACCAAGGAGGACATTGAGTTTAAACTCTTTGACTGGAGGAAAGCTCCTCAGAAAGATGAAGGTCTGAAGGAGGTGTTCCTGTATAACAACGGCTTTCATTACAACAACGGTCTAGGTGGTCAGAGTGAAGAGTTCAAAGGTCGAGTCTCTCATTTTCAAGATGAACTGAAACACGGCAACGCCTCCATAATCATCAGAAATACAAAGATATCTGACAGTGGAGTCTACAGCTGTGATTTTCCTCGTCTTCAGCCTCCTCAAACATTCTACATTGAGCTTGTTGTTGGTGAGTACTTTTATTAAACAGTTAAAGTTTTCAATGAACAGGATATTAAAATGTCTTTTTTAAACTTTGTCAAGTAATTAATATTTCATAGGCATTAATATTTTATTCAGCCCTGGTCGTGTTTTACCCTCTTGAGGCTAATTTTGATCATGTATATTTTTGTCTGGAGACCGAAACATCTGTATAATACCAGGACCGGGAAAACCTGATGTATGTAAATGACATCACTGTTAAACAAACACTCATCAGGTTTCATTAGGTGTGTTGATCTCAATTAAAACTCTGAAAGAGCTGCATTGATAAAATATTTTATATTTAAAAAATTGAAGCTTTCTGATGATTTTCATTTAAAAACAGTAAATCAGTCATAATTAAAATGTACTGAAAATTACAGGATTTATTCCTCAACTTGTCTTTCCCAATAATAAATCTCATGGACCATAACTGCTAAACATCCCCAAGAACAACAGGCCTCCTACTTCACCACTATATTACAAAATAAATTACATTCTTTCTTTTTTTACCATTCAGGTTCATAATATGAAAACTATTTGATTAATACTTTTATTTTGGTGGTAATAGTTGCATAATAATATTAAATTTTTAATCAACTTTTAAACAGAATAAAATTGTAGCTGGCCTGCTCACCGTGCACAATCATTAATCCATTTCATTTCTGGTTTAGTTCCATTCATTTTCCTTTGCACACAAATCAGTGACACACAACCTGACACGACAGACACGGTGAAAGCTGTGTTTGTTTCCACACACCTGTGTACCTGTGGCTGATTACCATTTTATGCCTTCCTAAAGGCAATGCTCCACCCAGCGCCCAACATTTGCAGATTAATTAACAGAACCAACGTGGTATATAAACAAAACAAAGAGTTGTAATGGCTCCAACAAATCGATGGTTTGATGTAATGTCATATTACTGGCACTCCAGTGATGTTGCTATGGTAACGAGGAGTTTTACGTTAAATTATACCCTCTTGTGTAATATTGCTTAATTAATTACTACGATCTAAACATTCTGATTAATACTTCATTTTATCTTCCAGATCAAAGGTCAGCAGTGGTAGAAGACCATGATGTTGTGTTACCCTGCTCCCTCAGCACCAAGGAGGACATTACGTCTGAACTCTTTGACTGGAAGACAGATGGAGGTCTGAAGAAGGTGTTCCTGTATAACAAAGGCATTCATTACAACAACGGTCTAGTTGGTCAGAGTGAAGAGTTCAAAGGTCGAGTCTCTCATTTTCAAGATGAACTGAAACACGGCAACGCCTCCATAATCATCAGAAATACAAAGATAATGACAGTGGAGTCTACAGCTGTGATTTTTTTCCAGAACTTCAAACATTCTACATTAAGCTTGTTGTTGGTGAGTACTTTCATTATGTCTGCTCTTTTTTAACATTTAAATATGTCTGCAAGATAATAAAACTTATTTTTAAGTGGCTAATATTTAATAAGCAGTAACAAATTAATCTTAATCTCTTACAAGATCATTTTGATCATTTACATTTCTGCCTCTTGATAAAGACACATTTTAATCTTTATAATACCAGAATACCAAGGAACTGATGTATTTAAATGACATCGCTGTTAAACAGTCATTAGGTCTCATTAGGTGTGTTGATCTCACTTTTAAAGAGTTTTAAACAGATAACAATAAATTAGTCAAAATAGGACCATGGAATTTTTTGAATAATTCAAAAATGTTTTAGGAAAAAAATCTTACCAATTTTATTGGAGCCTAACTAAAAATTGTCTTTATTGTGCATTGGTCAATTTTTTTGTTAAACTAATGATTATTAATTAAAAAAAAAAACAGAATTTTACTCATCCAGGAATGTGTGTGTGTGTGTGTGTGTGTGTGTGTGTGTGTGTTTAGATTTTGGTTCTTCTTGTTTTGTTTTTTTTTTCTCACTCTGTAATTCCCATAGTGAAGAAAATAGATGAAAAAAACATCCCAATATGAATGTTTTAATGCTTTGAATGTCCTCTAGTGAGTTGTTCATACTGTGTTCACAGGTGCGGCGCCAAAACCATCTGTCACTATACTTGAGGAAACAAAGGACCGGTCTCTGCTGCAGTGTGAGGTTCACGGTGATCCAGAACCTGAAGTAGAGTGGAGGGACAGTGCTGGAAACAAACTTCCTGCTGAGAAGACCCAGGTCGAACCAATAGGAAACCTTTTCTACATCACTCTCAGAACTACTGTGACCCAGACCGACCACTATCGCTGTGTGGCAACACAGGAGACAATCAGCCATCAGGTTTCTAATGAGATCGCTGTGTATATTTCAGTCAGTGGTAAGATTCTTCCTCATCCTGATTTATCTGTGAATAATTTAAAAAATGTCTGTGTGAAGCAGTGGCATAGGCAGATACAGTATTTTGGGTGGGCCACTACAAAAGTGAGTGGGCCTTTTTCAAAAGGACAATCTGAAAAAAAAAAACATCAATTTTACCTTCTAACGTATACTGCATTACAACAGCAATAGCAGTACTGTCTACAACATGATCAACCAACTAAGCTCAGTCTAAAAAGTTTTTACACCACAATATAGACAAAAACCTGTCGATTTTAACCAGGCAAGCAAGTAAGCTACCCACCAGCAAGATTGAGACAGGTGAATTAAAACAATGTCTGAGTTGAAAACGCATCTTCATGCTACTCAAGGGCCCTGTTCATGTTGGACAGACATGTTAGTTGCATTATTTGTCTGTTAAGAGACACAAAGGCTCTAAAACCTGCCCCGTTAGCTGCTGTTTTAGCTCAGTGGAAGCTTGTACACGTAGCTGCAGCTACTCAGTGTTGCCTGCACCGATTCAGGTCGGGGGGGTTTCAATCGAAAGTACTCGCATATCTATAGCGATCAAAATTAACGTAAATATTGGCTTTAATTCTCCTTTAAGGAACACTGATTCTGCAGAAATTACTGTTGCTGCCCAAGCAGGTGTAGTTCTTGGCAGGGATGCAAAATGTGGGCACAACATCAGCAAAGCAAGCTCTGGTCCTGGTGGGGGGGCTCCGTGTTCCGCTGGACTGCTCCCGAACAGGTCGAGGTCGGACAGCATGAAAGCAGTGTATTTACAGTATTTGGCCGATCCCCACTGATGTTGTCCCTCATCTGGCGATAGGAACCCTGCTGTCCCCCCCGTCCTGTTGGCTCAGAGCTCCACATTATATATGTACTGGAGATCATTTTATTCAGTGTGCCGATGTGCAATCGGCACAATGACTATTATTGCCCATACTTATTAGGATTATTCCGCCTGTTTTTTGTCCCGCTACTAGTCCCAAAGGGGTTGCCAACAGAGTGTTGTGGTCCGTTGACATCGAAATGTGGGTAATGATCGAAAGGGAATGGTGTGCTATGACTTTTTAAAATTTGCCTCATAGTTTTCATTTTGAGCAAAAATATCAAAAATATCCCATAGACTTGAATGGGAAATGATCTGCTGTATCTTTACTCTGCCTCAGAAACATGATTAAAAGTTAAACTGAAGACTCAGGGATGTTTTATTGGGCTGAATGGGCGTTCAGATATGATCCACGGTTTGAAATCCCAGTTTTGGCGTCAGGTTTTCAGACCTCAGATTTTCCAATGTGTGTATATGTGGCGGAATGTTCAGAGTTTGGATTCCACGGATTCTGGAAGTTTTTTCTCTCCTCCAGTTTTCAGTCTTCAGCTTTTTCATTATTGGTCAAAATGTAGGAAATCTTCAATGCACCCATGTAACTATGGAGTCCATCGGACTTAAATTGTGAGCTGTGATCTACCAACTGTCATTGAATCTATGAAAAAACCATGCAGCTGGAGTCCGATCCTCTGATTTTTTTCCCCCAAACAAATTGCTCTCTCTCCTCCAGTTTTACCTCTTCAGACATCATAGTTGGTCAAAATGTAGGAAATCTTGTGCCGGTGCAGACATGTAACTATGGAGTCTATGTTGTAAAACTTTTCGCGCTAGGCTCACCAACTGCAGACACTAAACATTTAAAGTAAAAAGTCTGACCCTTTCTGAGGAAATCACCATAGCAACAGGTTCTGTTACTGAGAGGATGAGGAGGGGCTGCAGGGGAAAACAGAGACAACATGTTATAAGACTGGAGACACACACACACACACAGGGACACACACACACACAGAGACACACACTCACACACACAGAGACACACAATGAACACACAGTAATACACACACATCCACATACACACCGGCTCACACACACAACACACACAGAAACACACACACACACACACACCTATCATGACACTGTTCCCTGGAGGCCGTGTTGACCAACTGCCTCCTAACGTTTTCAATGAGTAACGTGTGTATGTGGTGGATGAAAAATGATGAGGGAAGAGGGGCACCATACGATTGTTTCTCTCCCCAGTTTGTAGTCTTTAGACATCATAGTTGATCAAAATGTAGGAAATCTTGTGCCGGTTACAGACATGTAACTATGGAGTCTATCAGACTTAACGTGTTCACGCTAGGGGAACCAACTGCCAATAGAACACATTGAAAACAAATATCTAGATCCTTCTCTGAGGAAATCAGCATTGTAACAACTTCTGACACACACACACACACACACACACACACACACACACACACACACTTATCATGACACTGTTCCCTGGAGACCGTGTTGACCAACTGACTCCTAACTGACGTTTCCAATGTGTGTGTATGTGGATGTGCACCCGGTAGCAGGCACACTGATAAAATTTCTGCGGAATCTTCTAGTTTTTTCTGTTCTGTTAGAACATGAAACTCCTGTTTGAATGAACACAGACCTGTTTTAATTTGGGATTTGATTTGATGAAGAGTCCAGTTGATGAATGTGAGGAGGAAGACGTAGGGCAGAGCAGCAGAAAGCTCTCTATATTTAGCGTCTTTTGCAGTTATTTAATCTTAAACTGGGATGTCCAGTCTGCTGGATATGATCTGTGTTATATTCTGAGTCTAATATTCACTTTTTGTCTTCTGTTTCAGGGCTCTCCACTGGATGGATTATGTTTATAGTTGTTCTTACTCTTGTTGGTGGTGTTGTTATAGTTCTAATGGTGCTTGTAAAAAAGGGCTACATCATATTACGTCGTAAGGAAGGTAAGTTAAAATAATGAATTGTGTCAACGTATTCATGATGAGCAGACAACACAACAGATTATTTCTACATATCTCATGTTTAGAGTCTTTGAGGTTGTTTTATCTTCAGTCATTAATCATTCTGATGGTATTTACACCAGAGGACGATCAAGTCAGTTGGATTTTATTTAATAAAACTGTTACAGGATGTTATAATGTACTGGAGATCATTTTATTTTATTCTTAAATCATTATTCTTAAAATGATTAATCATATTTGATGTAGAGTATGTAAATAATATAATACACTACAAGCTTAAATGGTTAAAATATGTTGGTTGTGTGTTTAAAAAAAAATATGCAGAAATAATTATACTGAAGAAAAAACTAAACTGCATTTGTTAAATTTAATTCTTCTTATAATTATTTTCTGCCTTTAATAAATGCTAATAGATGACTCTGCATGCAAACATATTGATTAATACATGTTTTTATTTTTTAATGACCAGAAGTCATCAAAGTGGAAGAAGGCCGTGATGTTATTTTGCCCAGCCACAAGGAGGACCTTGGGTCAACAATGAGATTTGGGTCAGGAGGGTATTCCGGGGGAGGAGGGTCAGGAGGAGGGAATGGGTCAAGACGAGGGTATGAGTTAGGAGGAGGGTTTTCCACCGGAGGGTCTTTAATGGGCTTTGGGTCAGGAGGAGGGAATGGGTCAAGACGAGGGTATGAGTTAGGAGGAGGGTTTTCCACCGGAGGGTCTTTAATGGGCTTTGGGTCAGGAGGAGGGAATGGGTCAAGACGAGGGTGAAGAGGTTAGGAGGAGGGTTTTCCACCGGAGGGTCTTTAATGGGCTTTGGGTCAGGAGGAGGGAATGGGTCAAGACGAGGGTATGAGTTAGGAGGAGGGTATTCCGAGGGAGGAGGGTCAGGAGGAGGGAATGGGTCAAGACGAGGGTTTCAGAGTTTTTCTTCCACCGAGGAAGGTGGAAGTCAGGACGTGTTCCTGTATGATAAAGGTGTTCTTAACAAAGGTCCGAGTGAAGAGGACAACGGTCAAGACAAACAGTGTGAAGAGTTCAAAGGTCAAAACGAACAGTTCCGAGTTCGAGACAGCTATCCTTCTTTTCCAGAAGACCGGAAAAAAGGCAACGCCTCCATAAAGATCACCTATGAGAAAAGGACACAGGAGACTACTACTACTACTACTACTTTAATCATACATTCCTCAGAATCCTAAAATGTTCTTCGTTGATCTTGTTGTTGTTGGTGAGTCCTTTGATTAAACCGTTAAAGATGTCCTCTCATTTAACGACTGGAGCCTCGTCTCCACCTCGTTATCTAGCTGCTGCATCTGAACTAACATGATGGAAACTTTTCTCCTTTCTTAATGAAATATCAACAGTCTGCAGTAGATTAAATCTGAGTGTGTTGCTGAGAGATTAATCTGCATTTTGGTTTCATTTTTAAAAGAAACAACCAACAAGTTAATTTTACTCTTATGCTTAGTTTTTAATGTTGTTTTAACTCTGGCCTCTAGTTCTACAGCCATGTGTGAAAAAACTGTGATTGTGCAGCCTGAATATGAACAAGAAAGTTTCATTAAATTTCTTTAATATTGTTTTGTCTTTTTCCTGCAGGTTCAGCTCCAGAGCCAAATGAACGTTCACTAATGATGACATGAGGCTTTGATGATGAAACATTTATTTAGTTTCCAGTTATTTTCTGCTGTGTTATATCCAGTTAGGCGGGTTGATGTGGTCTTCAGTTCTAGTTGATTGTGTAACTGTTGGTAAGACTGGTCCAGTATTCCTGTTCCAGAGGTGTGTAGAGCAGAGAGGACCAGCTCAACATGATGATGCTCTTATAAGTCTTTATTTTATATTCAGACCAAATTACAAAGTTAGCTGTGATGGTGTGAAGTGTGACATATATTGTGTAAAAAAGGTCACTTCATGTAATCTTTTTGTTATTTTATAGTGTTTTATTCCAGTTGTTTGCTCTTTAGACGATCATTTCCTGCTTGTGTATGTAGAAGAATAGTAAAGGCTGAGATGTGGAATTGATCTTTTTATCTAACTCGGTGAATGAAGCGGCGCCCTGGTGGCTCACCGGGTAGAGGCGGTACTTTAGGCTGAGTCCTCACCGCAGTGGCTTTGGTTTGAGTCCTCCACAGGGCCCTTCGCTGCATGTCTTCTCTTGTCTTTCCTGACTGTCTCTATCACTGTCTTTTAAACGCAGATACGCCAAAGAAACAAGTATTTAGAAAAAAGCCTCTCTTTACTGTACACTTTACTATGTACTTGTACTATTTATGCTGTTAATCGATAATATAGTGCCCTTTTATCATTTGAATGTAAATGTATTCAAATGATACTATTCAAAAGCCTTGAATAAAGCGTCAGAAATAATGGTTATGCAGCTGAATATTAGTGCGATGATTCAAAGTGAAGCAAAACCTTGAGACATTTTTTCAGTTTATATTGTAAATATTTGAGTTTGTAAATGTGAAAATGTAAATACTTTTATATTTTTGAACAGCCTAATATTCCTTTTTCTTCCCTTTCTGTGAAGGTAGAACACAAACTTGATCCCTTCGGGTCATGTTTTGATTTGTAATTGAATGTTCAGTGTTCCCAATGCATTGATATTATGAAATTAAAAGCTATTCTAAGGATTCTGAGCATTATTCACTGTTTTAAACACACCGCTATTATTCTGTATATCAACATTTTTTAGCTGGATGTTGGACGTGAAAAGAAGGAAATGGTTCTTCCATAACTTCACCATAACAAGCTGTTCTATGGATTTAGAGAGGACGCCATGACGTCACTCACAGGCAGAGAAATGCTTTTTGGTTTTTGATGGAAGTTGTTTTACATTATTACAACTTTTTTCATTTAATCGCTAACATTTAATTTGTATATTATTTTATATACATTCTTTTTCTGATTTTTTAAATTTAATTCTTTATTTTCATTAAATTACGTTTTTCTACAATCATTTTCTTTTGAATATTACAATTTTATTATTTTTCATAAATCCCTTTTTCTTCTGTCAAATGTAACCACTTTATATTTTTATTATATATTAAATATATTATTTAATAGAATATTAATATTAATGTCAAAGTGTCAGTGATGTCAAATTTGCCTTTTTTTCTTCTGCTTTTTTGTGCTGTTCCAATGCACTTAAAGGTAATAAACATGTGTATAAATACCAAAACATTTGTCATTGCAACATTTTTCTGGAAGAAATGGTGCATTTTCTGGAAAGGTTCCAGGGGTGCCAATAACTTCATCCATGACTGTAGGTTGTGTGACTTTAGATACTGAAGTTTACATTAGTAGGTCTTCCCAGATTGAAGGATGGCCATTTTCTTTAAATTGATCAGTTAATGTACTGGAAGTACAGCTGCACAACGTGCACAACAACCTGATCGGTGTAGTCAGCCATCACTTTTTTTCATCAACATTTGTTAATTTAATTTCCTGCAGGTCCAAAGACAAAGAAGCATCAGCCGCTAAATAACCCGACACACAGCAGCCCACGAGGAAACCTGAAACAAAGAAGAAATCAGACAAAGGTTTTAGGTTATACAAAGATTCCTTCTGAACTGATGATTGAAGTCATAATAATTCAGTTCATTTATGGTGACCTTTCATGTCACTCAAGGTCACTTTACAGCAGTTAACCCTCCTGTTGTCTTCCCATCATGTACGTTTTTGTTTTTCTGGGTCATAATTCTTTTTTTAAACATCACTTTTTTCCATTTTTTTGTCACAAATTTCCGATGTTATTTTGGATGTTTTTGTCAATTTTTCAGCACTTTTTTTGACGTTTTTGTTGTTTTTTTCCAACATTTTCTTTCTCTTTTTAATCATGAGAAGGGCGTAATCTGAGGGAATATGCTAATCTAATGTATTTTGAGATTTGATTTGAAGGTGGGGAGAGAGTTAACTTTTACAGATGGTTTTCAGGACAAACTGGGTTATTAGAATATTTGTGCTGCAGTGAGGTCACTTCAATGTTAAAAATGGTTGTAGGGCCTTAAAGACAAATAAATAAATAAAACGGAACATTAATCTTCCAGATATGTATTGATATCACAGACAGAGCAGTAAAACCTCTAAAACACTTCTCATATGTCCTGGGAGTCACACTGTGAAGAAATAATCATCATACCTTATACAGATGACACAATACAGACATTTTTTCAAAGAAAGTCAAGACGCTTTTGCCTTCATGACATTTACTTATGCCAATAATAACATAATAATGTCCTATTTATTGATATTACACCCACAACAATGCTACACAAGCATTTGTGTGTCTAAAACAGTTCTCCTATATGCAAAAATAAACATAATAAACATTATAACTCATATAAAGCACATACTATTTACATTTCTTCAAAAAAAGGCCCAAATATAATCAGTGATGCCATTCTCCTCTATAAAACAGTAGTTATCTATCTGCTATATAATATCTTTGATCACATACTAGACTAGTTGGACTTGGAGGATTACTATCTTTCCCACTCTATACTCTTTGCTCTCGCTGTCGCCCATATATGGGCATAAAGCTTGCCTTCACTTCCGTAAACAAACGAACGTCACGGCACGCACACAGAGAGGAGACACGGAGCACGGAGCTAGCGGCAGAAATGAGCGAAAAAAACGGATGAATTATGGACATAAAGTGGATAAATCTTGGATGTAACGGTTTGGATTTAATGCTCAACGACCCTGAAAAAAGGCACAAGTTCCAGGCTGGATATAATTATTATTTATGGGTATTAAATGATGATTAAATGATTAAAATATGAATCAGAGGTGCTGTTTTTTTTGCTCGTGCACGATCTTCTCGGTTCCAGATGAAAATCCAACAATATAAAAAGCAGAAAACTCTTTATTAAAATCTTTTATTTAATCTTTCAGCTCTTTCAGGTGGTGTAGTTGCATGACTCCTCCACTTTTTGATAAAAGCTAATATATAAGACAAATAAATCTTATTCACTCTATTGTCTGTCTCTAACATTCATTAAATACTTTTTCAACATCAGTTAGTCAGTTTTTATGTTTTTAAGAAAAACTTTAGATATTCAGTTTGTAGTTCTTCACGCCGAAGTGAGCTATTTATTTAAAATGACAAAATATAAGACTTTGTTGAACTGTTTCTGGAACTTGAAAGCATTCCTTAAGCGGATATGTTTTAGGCCTTTACTGTGGACCTCAGCAGACTGCTGAACACTGTAGTGTGTGAACACTGTAATTCACTGTAATGAACAATTTGTACGTATAGAGGAGCATCGGTGGGGGTAAAACCAATCCTGACTACCAGGGCCCAAGGGGAGAGAGGGCCATTGAAAATTGTGGAATATATTTTATTTTACCTGGAGACTTTATTTTCCTCTAATTAAATTTCATAATGCATGTCAGATGAAATGTAAAGTTAGTGTATTGGCTGAATAACTTGGTTGATTGACTGACTACATCTCAGGTCTCCCTGCTAATGCGTCTAATGGTTCAGTCCATCTGCACTCATTTTGTTTAGTTCAGTTGAGCATCTGGTGGAACCTCTGCTGTAGAAATGTCTTTTAAAAGAAAGCCAAATCAGCTGCCCAAAAAGTAAAGACATAAGAGAAAACACAATGAGGGGAAACAATTGGTAACTGACTTATTTCCAAAGAGAGGTGAACACAAAGTAGAAAACAAAATCCATGGTGCTAAACTGCTTGAATATCAACCCATTGACTCTTTAAAATGATAATTTGGTTATACATGTAATAAAAGGTAAAGGCTAAATACATAAACTACACTAACAATGCTGTTTGCATTCGACACACCTTTATAATAGCCTCATTTGAAACATGTTTTTTTTAATTTTAAATTAATAGGCTATAATGGGGGGGTTGAGGAACAGGGCCCATCAGGACTGCCTATGCTTAGGGCCCAGGATGTTGTGCTACGCCCCTGTACTTTTAATTTACTGTAATTCGTATACTTCACATATTTATTACTGTCAGCACCACATTGACTGCTGCAGTATACAGAGCTGAAGATCCACGTAGGGAGGAGGTTGGGGGGGGGGGGTCGCTATGTGTGAATTTACGTTGTATAGTTAAAGATAGTTTAGTAGATTATAAAGATAGCTACTCACCTGTCACCTGTCCTGCACTTTAAATTATTCCTTTATGGATTTAGGTTGTATGCTAACGCTATTCTGAAGTTAATGCAGCCTTATAATGTGTGAATGGGCAGTTAGCACATTGATGTGTTGTATAGTTTAAGATAGTTTAGTAGATTATAGCTCCTTTTTTCTGTTTAATCACTCCATTTCAGCTGCCTGAAGCTAATATAAGGAGCAAGGCGCTCATCGTCCTGGCTCGTGAATTTGAGTTTGGCTTTCTGTTAAACTGTGTCTACGTACTGGACGTGTTAACACACAGGGAGAACAGGACACAGTATCATTTCAGACAGAACAATCAGTCCATAACAAAGGAATAATTTAAAGTGCAGGACAGGTGACAGGTGAGTAGCTGTCCTGGATAGGCTCTATAATAGATTAGGCCTATTAATAACGCAGAATAAATTAATGAACAGGAACGTAAAGGAGTCCAATACACGGACCTTAAAACAGACCAGCTTCCAAAAACAGGCTCTGGAAATTCAGTTTTGAATCATCTACTTGCAAGAGACAGGACAGATGAGGACATAAGACTTGTGTAACTGCAGTAAGACGACACAAGATGGCGGCAGAGCCCCCCTGCCCCCCCGCTGCTCCGAGGGGGGGTTGGTGGCTGAAACCGAAAGTAAAAACCTCAACACCTGTTCGCCATTATTTAAAAGAAGAGCTCCGTATTTGTTCCAGTAATTAATCGACAAATATGAAGCATCTAGTGGATCTGCTGTGTTTGTGTCTTCTGTGTTTGACCGGGAAAACACTTGGTGATAAAAACGGTAAGAATGACTAACTTTGTAATATATAAAGGCGACTGACGGACGGACTGGGTGGTGTCTCGTCATAAGATAAAGATCATCAGAATGCTCTATATGGACTAATATAGGCCTACTCCATATTAGCGTCAATAACACATAGGCAGAACCATATTGTTCTATATCTATGGGCCTAACCCTTCACAGCACAGGTTATTGGTCTCATTGTTCCTCACAGATGACCTCGGTGCTTTTTAAAGTTCTTCACAGTTTGGCGTGCCGTTAGTTTATGGGCGGGAGGAAGCCGGTGTTATCCCCCTATAAGGGTTTCCACACCAACTGGTTTTCCATCTAACATCTGCCTGCATCTGGCCCCAGATTCGTCACACAGTCACAAACATATTCCTGGCGATTTTCAAATCGTTTCCCAAATCTACTGTTTGTTTAAGCAAGCACCACATCACAGCCACCTACAAATAGTAAAAGATGTAAAAACAATATAATCATCAAGTTCGGGTCGAGCTGGTTTCGAACTTGTGGCAAAAATGCATTCATTACACACCCGTCCGCTGCTCAACGTATTGAACCGAAGCTGTTAAAAAAAACTACTTCAGCAACCAGGTAACATTTTATTTTGGCTGATCTAAAACAACTGGTTCCCTGGGCTTGGTTGAGGAAATACCCGATGATAGTTTCCACGTTTCTTTCCTCGCATCTACGATCATATTGACGACTAGGCTGCTACTACTTTAGCACAGCCACTGCTGAAATAAAATGTATTCATATCATGTGTGCTGATAAACATTATATTCACGTAGTGCATTATATTAATCATGTGTGTTCAATTCATTATATTTTGAGCTAAAGAGCAAAAGCATTACACATAGTCTGCTTGGTGTCAGTGTGATTATTAGGTTCACTTCTAAATAAGAAGCATGTAGTTCATAAAGTTTACTGTGACCTTATGATAACTTGTTTTGATACAATGTGTCCAACCATAGCTCTGCCGCGTGAGTTAATTCTGAACAGCAGGGCCACGGGGGGGGTTAGGGACACGTCCTGTGTTTGGGTGGAGGTCCTGTGGTAGGGACACGTCCTGTGTTTGGGTGAAGGTCCTCTCCTTTAGCAGTCTGAGACCTGTTATCTATTGTGCAGGCCGAGCTCTGCTAGACACTAACCTTCTGGAGACAAAACACAGCACACAGACATGTCACGGGGTAGCAACTGAACAAATGGAAGTGTTTTTGAAATAGTATTGAGTAAAAGTTGACATATTCCAGTCTGTGATTATCATCAACATCCATTCCTTTCATTTTAGTCTCAATAATTCCTAATTTCTGCTTTTCTAACTCAAACATTAGGTATAATTTCCTATAAATGAGGTTTATTGACCATGGCCCAAAAAAATAACTGTAAAACTAAAGTTAATAAGTTAGTGTTACGTAGTGTTGAAAACGTCAAAAGTGACAAACATTGAAAAAGCGTCAGCAAAAGTGTTGATTTTCAATTTTGACAGGAAGACAACACGAGGGTTAAATTCCACCCTGTTATTTATGTTTGTTTCTACAGGAGAGTTATGTATGTGAGGAGAGAAGATGGTTTCTTGTCACGTGATTTCACTTCCTTAAAAACTCTTTATCACAACTCTAAATGAGGAAATGTTTTTCATCAGGAGGACGTCACAGACAACGTCACAATCATTTGATCCACACAACATACCAGTGTTCAGATACTTTAGTAAAAGTACTAATACCACACTGTGTCAGTCCTGCATTGAAAATGTTACTCAAGTAAAAGTAAAATAAAAGGTACTTAATGTTAAAGTACTCCATGAAGATAAACTCTCACATTCAAGACACTGGAAACATGACAGGTTTTTATGTGAAATTACTGTACACAATGTGTAAAATACATAATAAAATTTTATTTTAAATATAGTTTAAAAAATTCAGTACATCAACTCCTTTTTATTGTTGTTGTAGAATAATTCTGCACGTTTGTGCATACACATACTGATTAATTTTTTAAATTTAATTAATTTTATCTTTCAGAACCATTGATCGTGGTAGAAGGCAGTGATGCTGTGTTACCCTGTTCTCTCAGCACCAAGGAGGACATTGAGTTTAATCTCTTTGACTGGAAGAAAGCTCCTCAGAAAGATGGAGGTCTGAAGGAAGTGTTCCAGTATAACGAAGGCTTTCATTACAACAACGGTCTAGGTGGTCAGAGTGAAGAGTTCAAAGGTCGAGTCTCTCATTTTCAAGATGAACTGAAACACGGCAACGCCTCCATAATCATCAGAAATACAAAGATATCTGACAGTGGAGTCTACAGCTGTTATTTTCCTCGTCTTCAAACACCTCAAACATTCTACATTGAGCTTGTTGTTGGTGAGTACTTTTATTTTTCTGCTCTTTTTTTAAACATTTATATATGTCTGCAAAATAATATGCTCATAATAGCTGCTCATATTTCACAAGCACTAACTAATGTTTTTGTTTAACCTTTTAGGTTCTTAAAAAGACAGATCCGGGAAACATCCCAGGTGAGTCCTGATGTTATAACGTCACCTGTGGCAGCTGTTAGGTTTCACAGGCCTGATGAGTCATGAAACATTAGATCAAATTAAAATGTATTGCACAGATCTTACAGGTAACGTTATTATTATGGCAACGAAGTGCAGTTTAGCGAATTATAAGAAAGCAAATATTCTGTACCTGTAGGCTATAAATCCTATAAGAAATGCTAATAGTTAGACATTATAAACAGAATAAATAGCTGGAGGTATGATTATGAATTCATCACTTAAAAGTGGAGACATTTATACGCCAACGTCAGTTTGTTTGTGTAAATGTTAATTCAACATTTTTTTATCGTTTTTACAGTCTTTATAATGGCAGTGACTACAAATTGTCTTTAATTCAATTTCAATTCAATTTTATTTATAGTATCAATTCTTAACAAGAGTTATCTGGAGACCCTTTACAGATAGAGCAGGTCTAGACCACACTCCAGAATTTACAAGGACCCAACAGGTCTAGTAGTTTCCTACAGAGCAAGCAACAGTGCGACAGTGGGGAGGAAAAACTTCCTTTTAGGAAGAAACCTCGGTCAGACCCAGACCCAGACCCAGGCCCAGGCCCAGACCCAGCCCCTGGCTCTTGGTAGGCGGTGTCTGACTGACCGGTTGGGGTTAGAATGAAGAGTGGCATTAACAGTTCCAAAAAATAGTAGTATGTAGTAGTTCTTGTAATAGTTCATGGCATAGTAGGGCACTGTGCGGCATTACAAGGCACAGCAGGACGTAGCAGGACGTAGCAGGACGTAGCAGGGCATAACAGAGCGTAGCAGAGCGTAGCAGGATGTATCATGGCATCGCATAACATGTAGCGGGACCATGGCGACAGCTGCTACCATGATTTTGGAGCCTCCCTGATCTTTATTGTGCATTGGTCAATTTTTGTTAAACAGTCATAATTTGACTCATCCAGGAAGGTGTGTGTGTGTGTGTGTGTGTGTGTTTGCTTTTGTTTCTCCTTGTTTCTCTCACTCTGTAATTCCCGTAGTGAAGAAAATAGATAAAAACATCCCAATATGAATATTTTAATGCGTTGATTGTCCTCTAGTGAGTTGTTCATACTGTGTTCACAGGTGCGGCGCCAAAACCATCTGTCACTATACTTGAGGAAACAAAGGACCGGTCTCTGCTGCAGTGTGAGGTTCACGGTGATCCAGAACCTGAAGTAGAGTGGCGGGACAGTGCTGGAAACACACTTCCTGCTGAGAAGACCCAGGTCGAACCAATAGGAAACCTTTTCTACATCACTCTCAGAACTACTGTGACCCAGACCGACCACTATCGCTGTGTGGCAACACAGGAGACAATCAGCCATCAGGTTTCTAATGAGATCGCTGTGTATATTTCAGTCAGTGGTAAGATTCTTCCTCATCCTGATTTATCTGGGAATAATTTAAAAATGTGTGTGTGTGAAACAGTGGCATAGGCAGAGACAGTATTTTTATTTTACGAGATACAGCTGACTCGATACCCAGGTATTTAGGTATGGGGCGCCGTTTGTAAAGCGGCTCACGCTGAAAATAACAGCAACATTTTGTCACATTTAGCTTTAAATAATGTTAAAAAAACTGGTCTGAAATTTTGAGGGTCACTTTCTTGCACTTTTACAACAATATTTGTCAACTTGGAAATATTTTAAATAGTTAAATCCAAATATTAAATATTACACCTAAATGTTAAATCTTAAATCTAAATGTTAAATCTAAATCTAAATGTTAAATCTAAATTTAAATGTTAAATCTAAATCTAAATGTTAAATCTAAATCTAAATGTTAAATCTAAATCTAAATGTTAAATCTAAATATTAAATCTAAATGTTAAATCTAAATCTAAATGTTAAATCTAAATGTTAGATCTAAATATTACATCTAAATCTAAATCTAAATCTAAATGTTAAATCTAAATATTACATATAAATGTTAAATCTAAATGTTAAATCTAAATCTAAATGTTAAATCTAAATGTTAGATCTAAATATTAAATCTAAATCTAAATCTAAATGTTAAATCTAAATATTAAATCTAAATGTTAAATCTAAATCTAAATGTTAAATCTAAATCTAAATGTTAAATCTAAATCTAAATGTTAAATCTAAATCTAAATGTTTTAGTGAAACTAAATATTATAATAATATACTTGATGACCTGTAACCACTATAGCCAGCCACCAGGAGGCTCACTTTGACTGGTCTGTCAATGTTGGCTTGCAGGTCAGAAAGAGCCTATCTATCCCATAGACCGTTAATATTAATAATATACGGTCTATGATCTATCCCCCGACAAGGCACGGTACTGTCGGCCATGGTCACACTGCGAAATGTCCAACGAATCAGCGTTAGCCGAGAACATCGGCAGAGCCGTCCCGGTGGCTCTACAAACTTATTCAACAGCGACAGCAACAGCCTCAGGGCCGTCGCAGGCCACCTCGGTTAGTATGTTTTCCAAAACACGTAGCTAGCATAGTAGAGATTTGCTACTACCTTGACAACAATCCAATGCTAGCTACGTGTTTTGGAAAACATACTAACCGAGATAGGGGTGAGAAGCTCAGTCATCTGAGAGGAGCTCAGAGTAGAGCCATCGGCGTCGAAAGGAGCCAGTTGAGGTGGTTCGGGCATCTGGTAAGGATGCCTCCTGGGCCCCCTAGGGAGGTGTTCCAGGCACGTCCAGCTGGGAGGAGGCCTCGGGGAAGACCCAGGACTAGGTGGAGAGATTATATCTCCAACCTGGCCTGGGAACGCCTCGGGATCCCCAGTCGGAGCTGGTTGATGTGGCTCGAAAGGGAAGTTTGGGGTCCCTTACTGGAGCTGCTGCCCCCGAGACCCGACTCCGGATAAGCGGATGAAGATGGATGGATGGATGGATGGACCGAGGTGGCCTCGCGGCGGCCCTAAGGCTGTTGTTGTCGCTGTTGAATAAGTACAGCCACCCGGGACGGCTAAGCCCGATGTTCTCGGCTAACGCTGGTTCGTTGGACATTTCGCAGTGTGACCATGGCCGACAGTACCGTGCCTTGTCGGGCGGGCGGGGATAGATAGGCTCTTGCTGACCTTAATGCAAGTAACGTGACAGACCAGTCAAAAGTGAGCCCCTAGTGGCTGGCTATAGTGGTTACAGGTCATAAGTCCGGCACCATTCATAAAAGTGACACAAAAACTCAAAGTACTCTTCAAATACAGTTTCTCCAACTGTGTTTATTATTTTAGGTAGTTATTATCACGTTTATCCACGTTCAAGTGTCCATATCCCCGGATGAGATGATTTTTATTCGTTATTTGACAATATAAACATACACTGACCTCCTCGAGCTTTTATTTTGTTACTTCCGGTTACCGGCATTTCATTTGCATATTAGCAAAATACTTAGTTTCACTCGAAACATTTAGATTTAGATTTAACATTTAGATTTAGATTTAACATTTAGATTTAGATTTAACATTTAGATTTAGATTTAGATTTAGTATTTAGATTTAACATTTAGATTTAGATTTAGATTTAACATTTAGATTTAGATTTAACATTTAGATTTAGATTTAATATTTAGATTTAACATTTAGATTTAGATTTAACATTTAGATTTAAGATTTAAGATTTAGATTTAAACATTTAGATTTAGATTTAACATTTAGATTTTTAGATTTAACATTTAGATTTAGATTTAACATTTAGATTTAGATTTAACATTTAGATTTAGATTTAACATTTAGATTTAACATTTAGATTTAGATTTAGAATTTAGATTTAGATTTAACATTTAGATTTAACATTTAGATTTAGATTTAACATTTAGATTTAGATTTAGCATTTAGATTTAAGATTTAACATTTAGGTGTAATATTTAATATTTGGATTTAACTATTTAAAATATTTCCAAGTTGACAAATATTGTTGTAAATGTGCAAGAAAGTGACCCTCAAAATTTCAGACCAGTTTTTAAACATTATTTAAAGCTAAATGTGACAAAATGTTGCTGTTATTTTCAGCGTGAGCCGCTTTACAAACGGCGCCCCATAGTATTTTGGGTGGGCCACTACAAAAGTGAGTGGGCCATTTTCAAAAGGACAAACTGAAAAAAAAACATAAATTTTACCTTCCAACGTATACTGCATTACAACAGCAATAGCAGTACTGTCTACAACATGATCAACCAACAAAGCTCAGTCTAAAAAGGTTTTACACAACAATATAGACAAAAACCTGTCGATTTTAACCAGAGCAAGCAAGCTGCCCACCCAAGATCAAGAGCAACAGGACAGGTCGGGAAGGTGAATTAAAACAATGTCTGAGGTGAAAATTGGCATCTTGATGTTCCGTAAGGAACACTGATTCTGCAGAAATTACTGTTGCTGCCCAAGCAGGTGTAGTTCTGGTCAGGGATGCAAAATGTGGGCACAACATCAGCAAAGCAAGCTCTGGTCCTGGGGGGGGCTCCGTGTCCCGCTGGAGCTCCGATCAGGTCGAGGTCGGCAGCGAAGCTTTCTAGCAGTGTTGCTATGCTGGCCGATCCCCACTGATGGCGGTCCGTCTGCAGGACCTGGAGCCCCCCCCCACAGTGTTTCAGTTGGACTGTTAACAAGTGTTGAGATCATTAAAAGGTATTTGAAGTGGGCTGGCTGCTAGTTAGCTAACGCTAGCTTCCATGCTACATAAATAACCTGGACAGAGTTGTCCCTCATCTGGAGATAGAAACCCTGCTGTCCCCCCCTGTTGGCTCAGAGCTCCACAGACTAAGTCCACAGGTACAAATTAGTTTTGCACCAAATGTATTGCAAGAAGTGTTGCAAAAGTCGATGTGCTTAGACTCGCCGCTGTGTGCTGCGAGAGAGGACAGATGTGAAGCTGCAGCGACAGATTCCAGAGGTTGTAATCACTGAGTTGTGGTTGTGATGGAAAATGAACCAGAATTTTAAAAAAGTACACGAGTAAATGTTGCACTACACGCTTGCAGCTGTCATTGTGTTCATGCAAATATCAATCTACACATTTGAGAATATTTTTCTGTGACTTCACATTCAGAATACAGGTGTGTGAACATTTTCTACGAGTGCAAATTTTAACATACAAGTTCAGATCGTATTCTACAAGCTCTCACCTTTTGCACCGTAGTTACCTTCATAGATTTAGGATGAAATGATGTAATTTACCTGGGGGGCCACTGGAGTGTTGTGGTCCGTTGATCTTGTGCAGTACAACTGTTAGTGTTTATAAAATAGTAATAAAAATCAAATTAATACATTTTGAGCATATCACACACTTCATTTTCCGTGTTCTGTGAATTCTTCTGCAACAATATAGTGCTTTTTCTGCCTCAAGTTATGGTCCAAATGTCTTTTATTTATGTAATGGAACTCATAGGTTCCCCTTCGAGGGGAACTCGAACTGCGTCGGTTACGACACTATGGGAACGCCTTTAGGCATGACAGGGCTGAATGCGAATGAAAACTACTCCAATCCTATTGGTCCTAGTGAGAACGGTAGCATGTGACGGCATAACCGTAGGGGCATATAAGCACACCGGCACATAGCTCATTAGCTTTTTTCTATTCAGCAGGCACGTTGGTTGATGTTGTGTTTGAATGATCCGTGTATCCTACTCACCTGGAAGTTGACAGTATGTCCGAGCAGTTAACCAGTTCAGAGATGTGTGTCTCTCCTGCCCGCGTTTCATCACGGTAGGAGACTCTCATGAGCTGTGTGTTGCTTGTCTGGGCGGGTCGCACGCCACGGCGGCTCTCGAGGGGGCTGTTTGTGTCCTTTGCGAGGCCCTGCCCGTGCGGGTACTGAGGTCCCGCATGGCCCTCTTTCCCAGACGGCGGATACGCTCTCCCCGTGGCTCGGGCCCCGGGTCGCTGAGGCGGCTCGCGGTCCCGGTCATGGGGACCATGGAGGTCTGCTGGAGGATTCGAGGCGGCTCATTCCCCGTCTCGTCCCGTCTGCCGATTCTGTCTCCCCTAGTCCCGTTCGAGGGCCGGCTTCTCGGCTTCTTCTGTTCGGGGGCGCTGACCGAAAGGGTTGCTCCCTGGCTCTGAGGAGCTCAGCGTGCATCGGGGAGGTGTGAGGGGGACTTCCGGGTGTCGGGCCGACGTCATCAGAAGCGCCGAGGGCGCCCGGCTTATGATGAGCTGCTGGGAGTGGTGGCGAGCTGTGGCTAAACTTCGGTCTGGATTGGCCACAGGCTGTCAGGGAGCTTAACACCAGTGGCAGACTGGATGATCGCTTCCTGCGGAGCCGCTCTGCTCCCCCGCGCCGGTCCTTGCCATTTTTTCCGGTCTTGCACAATGTTTTGTGTAAGTCTTGGTATAAGCCTTTCTCCGCCTGGCTTTCTACTCCCCAGCTGCTGGAGTATAGCGATGTGGTGGGTATCGGGGGCCGCGGCTACAGGGTCGATGCCGCGGGTTGAGGCCGCTCTGGCGGGTTTCCTCTCTCCTCGCCTGACGTCATCTTTCTGCCGGCCGGCCCGTGTCGTGTGGCTTCCACGCTGGTGGGTACAGCTTATCTGGCGGCGGGCCAGGCTGGAGAGAGCCCACGCCATTTTCTTTTTTTGAGCCTGCCAGGCGGACCTGCTGCTGGAGATGGTGGAGCTGCGCAATACCGGCTCCCACCGGCGGAGCCAGGGGCGGTGTGTGGCTTCTTGTGGTCCCCTCGAGCGGCTTGGTTACGCAGGCCAACTCTCCCGCGCTCCCCTCCCCAGCAGGTTGGGTCTGCGAGCCGTCGTCCAGTCGCAGCGGGGCAAGGCCATGTGGCTGTGTTTTTCCCCCGGAGGCCGGCTGAGGTCCCCTCCAGGACGGCTGCTAGCGCTGTCGCCCCGCCGCCGTGGGCGGGGCAGCGCTTGCCGCCGCCGACCTTCTCCACTCTGCCTACCCCGAGGGGTGGCAGTGGGCGGAGGTTTGGCTCCCGGCAGGTCAGGCCTGAGAGCCGTCGTCCGGTCACGGCACGGGGCTGTGTGTTTTTTGCCCCCCGGAGGCCGACTGAGGTCCCCCCCTCCTGGGCCGCTAGCGTTGTTGTCCCGCCGCCAGGGCGCTTCGCGGCAGCGCTAGCGTCGCTGGACCTTCTCCGCTCTGCCTGCCCCGAGGGGTGGCAGTGGGCCGGAGGTTATGCTCCCGGACTGCGGATCATTGGCGGGTTTTCCTGGCGGCCCGCTTCAGGGGTTCGTCCGGAATCGGCGCGACGCACCGGCTTCCAGCCCTGAGGGGTTGCTTCCGCTGGCGGATTTCGCAGAGGCTTGGCGTGGCTTGGTGACCATTTCCCTGTGGGTTCTGTGCGCCGTTGTTGGAGGGTACAGGCTGCAGTCCCGGGTCCGCCTCCCCCGGCTTCTTTGGGGTGGTCCGGTCTGTGGTGTGCCCGGGCCAGGGCCTGGTGCTGGGACTAGAAGTGAGCTCGCTGCTGGAGAAGGGGGCCGAGGTGCTCGTTCCCCCGCTGGCCAACGGGTCCGGTATCTGCGACCGGTGCTTCATTGAACCGGTCTCTGAGGAGATACAGGTTTTGGATGCTCCCATCCCCGCCCTCGTGTGTCACATCCGGTCCAAGGACTGGATTGCCACCATAGATCTGAGGGACGCGTGCTTTCGCGTCTCCGTTTCCTTCCCTTTGGCCTAGCACTCCCCGCACTTTCACCAAGTGTATGGATGCGGCACTGGCCCCTTTGTGGCTCCAGGGCATCCGGGTCCTGTATTACTTGGACCACTGGCTCATCCTGGCTCAGTCTCGGGGGATGGCGGTTCGGCATCGAGATGTCGTCCTCGCTCGTCTTCTTCGTTGGGGCTGAGGCTCAACGAGGTGAAAAGTGTGCTGGCACCCGCCCATAGGACTGTGTTCTTAGGGGTGGTGTGGGACTTGTTGACGATGCTGGCACATCCGTCTCCGGCTCGTGTCGAGTCCGTTCTGGCCACGGTGTGGAGTGTGAGGCTGGGCCGCGCCATCACAGTGGAACACTTCCGAAGGCGGTTGGGCCTCATGGCGGCTGCTTCCAGCGTGTTACCTTCTGGTCTTCTGCACATGAGGGCCCTGCGGTGGTGGCTGACATCCAAGGGGTTCTCCCCGAGGGGAAACCCGTTCCGCCTGATATGGGTTACGCACAAATGTCTTCGTGCCCTATCGGTGTGGGCGGCAGCCTTGGTTCCTGTCCCAAGGACCCCATGATAGGGGCGCCCTGTCGCCATGTGTTGTTTCAACGGACGCTTCCCTCACGGGTGGGGCGCGGTCATGGACGACCGCTCTGCGAGGGGTGTTTGGCAGGACCATCACTCCTCGTGGCACCTCAATTGCCTCGAGATGCTGGCCGTCTTCCGGGCTCTGAGGGGCTTCCTGCCTTTACTCCTGGGTCACCATGTGCTTGTCAGGTCTGACACTATTGCTGTGGTGGCCTATCTGACTCATCAGGGGGGTCTGCGCTTGCGCCCTCTCTGCAGACTGGCGCATCGGATCCACCTGTGGTCCCTGCGGAGACTGCTCTCTCTCAGGGTGGTGTTCTCCCTGGGCTTCAGGGTCAGGGTGCGGACCTGCTGTCGAGGCTGGGGCTGAGGCCCGGGGGATGGCGGCTACACCCCGAGGTGGTGGAGTCCTTGTGCGGTGGGTTTGGACCTATAGACGTGGACTTGTTGCGTCTCAGGAGACTACGCACTGTCCTCTATGGTTCTCCCTGACGCCCCCGGCCCTGCTAGGGCTGGACGCCATGGCGCGGAGGTGGCCGTGGCCGCGTCTGTGCGCTCTGCTCCCGGGGGATCCTGGAGTAGGTCCGTTGAGTGGGTGTCCGGCATTGGGTCCGAGGACCTGATGGCGCTCCTGGACGGTCCGCCATGGCAAGTCCCTCTGGGGAGGGACCTGCTGTCCAAGGCAGGAGGCCGGGTTCTTCACCCTTGCCCCGCCCTGTGGCAGCTGTGGGTCTGGCCCCTGAGGGGGCGCGGTACCTAGAGGCGGGCCTGGCGGCAGGAGCGGTCGAGACTCTCCTCGGCTCCAGGGCCCCGTCTACACGGAGGATGTGTGGCCTGAAGTGGACCGTCTTCTCTGCTTGATGCAGGGGACGCATGGTGGACCCGGATACCTGCCCGGTGGTTCAGGTGCTGGAGTTTCTGCTGGACCGCTTCTCTGCGGGCCTTTCCCCATCCACCCTCAAGGTTTACGTGGCTGCCATCTCAGCTTTCCACGCCCCTTCGAGGGATGGGGCTCTGGGGAGGCTTCCCCTGGTCATGCGGTTCCTTCGTAGGACCCGGAGGATGGGACATGCGGCTCGCCCTAGGATTCCCACTTGGGATCTGGCAGTGGTTCTCGATGCTTTGGCTGTGGCCCCTTCGAGCCCATGGAGTCGGCTGTGGCCTGGTACCTGCCCCTGTAGATGGCCTTCCTCCTTGCTATCACTTCTCTGAGGAGGGTGGGGGACCTCCAGACTCTTTCGGTTACTCCCCGATGCCTGGAGTTTGCCCCGGGTGACGTGAGGGCCATCCTGCACCCAGTTCTGGGCTTCGTTCCCGAGGTGTAGCCCACTGTTATGGGGTCCATGGTACTGCAGGCGTTTCATCCTCCACCTCATGTGACGGCGGAGGACGGGAGGCTCCATTTGCTCTGCACTGTCAGAGCACTGAGTGTCTTCTCTCTGAGGTCCTCCCGGTGGTGGACGTCAGTCCAGTTGCTGGTGTGTTTCGGGCCCCCCAAGGCTGGGCTCCCTGCTTCCAGACGTACTATCTGCAACTGGATCGTTCAGCCTATCTCCCTGGCCTGTCAGGTGCGCGATTTGCCTTCACCTATGGCTGTACGGGCTCACTCCACGAGAGGCTTGGCGGCCTCTCAGGCTATCCTCTCGGGAGCTTCTCTCCAGGGGGTTTGTGATGCGGCTGGCTGGGCCGCTCCTCGCACCTTCTTCGGGTTCTATAGTCTGGACCTTCCCTCCGCACCCGGCACCCGGGTGCTCTCCTCCTAGTCGTGCCCGCAGGTTGCTTGCACGCTAGGGCAGGCGGGGTTTCGGCGCGGGTTAGTGGGTATCTCGTTCCCATAGTGTCGTAACCGACGCAGTTCGAGTTCCCCTCGAAGGGGGCGTCTCGGTTACGTATGTAACCCTTGTTCCCCGAGATAGGGGAACGAGACACTGCGCCGGTTCACCGCCCCTCGCCCCGCCTGGAGTGCCTTGCTTCATAGAAAGAGCTAATGAGCTATGTGCCGGTGTGCTTATATGCCCCTACGGTTATGCCGTCACATGCTACCGTTCTCACTAGGACCAATAGGATCTGAGTAGTTTTCATTCGCATTCAGCCCTGTCATGCCTAAAGGCGTTCCCATAGTGTCGTAACCGACGCAGTGTCTCGTTCCCCTATCTCGGGGAACAAGGGTTACATACGTAACCCGAGACGTTTTTGGGGGGTTGCACTGTCCAGTTTGAATAGTTTTTGGCCAGGTTGTAACCCCCCCCCTGTAAATGATGCCTATGCATTCATTCCACCTCTGTTTTTATCTGCAGAATTTTAGATTTCAGATTTTAGGAACATTCAAACCTTCAGTTGTCCTCTTTGTGTAGACTGTGATGTCCAGTCTGCTGGATATGATCTGTGTTACATTCTGAGTCTAATATTCACTTTTTGTCTTCTGTTTCAGGGCTCTCCCCTGGATGGAGTTTTCTTCTACCTGTTGTTGTTGGTGTTGTTGTTTTTAATGTTGCTTTTGTTCTAGCTCTAAGGGTGCTTATAAACCAGGGCTACATCGCATTACGTCGTAAGGAAGGTAAGTTAAAATAATGAATGTATCAACATAGTCATGATGAGCAGACAACACAACAGATTATTTCTACATATCTCATGTTTAGAGTCTTTGAGGTTGTTTTATCTTCAGTCATTAATCATTCTGATGGTATTTACACCAGAGGACGATCAAGTCAGTTGGATTTTATTTAATAAAACTGTTACAGGATGTTATAATGTGCTGGAGATCATTTTATTTTATTATTAAATCATTATTCTTAAAATGATTCATTATATTTGATGTAGAGTATGTAAATAATATAATACACTACAAGCTTAAATGGTTAAAATATGTTCGTCGTGTTTAAAATAATATGCAGAAATAATTATACTGAAGAAAAAACTAAACTGCATTTGTTGAATTTAATTCTGCTTATAATTATTTTTCTGCCTTTAATAATTAAATAGATGACTGTGCATGTAAACATATTGATTAATACATGTTTTTATCTTCCAGGGACAACCGTCATCACAGTGGAAGAAGGCCGTGAGGTTATTTTACCCTGCTACCTCGGGGCCAAGATGGACCTTAGGTCAAAACGGTTTCTCTGGTTTAAACGTCCTGAGGGCATTGGAGTGAACAAGATCGTGTTCTGGTATGATAAAGGCGTTCTTAACAATGATCAGAGTGAAGAGGTCAAAGGTCAAGACAAACAGTTCCCGAGGTCGAGTCAAATATTTTCCAGAAGAACTGAAACAAGGCAACTCCTCCATAAAGATCAGAAGTACGACGATGGCTGACAGGGGAGACTACCTCTGTGTTCATCTAGATCCTCAGAAACCTCAAAAGTTCTTCGTTGATCTTGTTGTTGTTGGTGAGTCCTTTGATTAAACCGTTAAAGATGTCCTCTCATTTAACGACCTCGTTATCTAGCTGCTGCATCTGAACTAACATGATGGAAACTTTTCTCATTTCTTAATGAAATATCAGCAGTCTGCAGTAGATTAAATCTGAATGTGTTGCTGAGAGATTAATCTGCATTTTGGTTTCATTTTTAAAAGAAACCAACCAACAAGTTAATTTTACTCTTGTGCTTAGTTTTTAATGTTGTTTTTTTAACTCTGGCCTCTAGTTCTACAGCCATGTGTGAAAAAAACTGTGATTGTGCAGCCTGAATATGAACAAGAAAGTTTCATTAAATATCTTTAACATTGTTTTGTCTTTTTTTCTGCAGCTTCACCTCGGAAGAAGAAACTTGCTTCAGTAATCTAATGGAACGTCGTTCACTAATGATGACATGAGGCTTTGATGATGAAACATTTCTTTAGTTTCCAGTTATTTTCTGCTGTGTTATATCCAGTTAGGCGGGTTGATGTGGTCTTCAGTTCTAGTTGATTGTGTAACTGTTGGTAAGACTGGTCCAGTATTCCTGTTCCAGAGGTGTGTAGAGCAGAGAGGACCAGCTCAACATGATGATGCTCTTATAAGTCTTTATTTTATATTCAGACCAAATTACAAAGTTAGCTGTGATGGTGTGAAGTGTGACATATATTGTGTAAAAAAGGTCACTTCATGTAATCTTTTTGTTATTTTATAGTGTTTTATTCCAGTTGTTTGCTCTATAGACGATCATTTCCTGCTTGTGTATGTAGAAGAATAGTAAAGGCTGAGATGTGGAATTGATCTTTTTATCTAACTTCGGTGAATGAAGCGGCCCTGGTGGCTCACCGGGTAGAGGCGGTACTTTAGGCTGAGTCCTCACCGCAGTGGCTTTGGTTTGAGTCCTCCACAGGGCCCTTCGCTGCATGTCTTCTCTTGTCTTTCCTGACTGTCTCTATCACTGTCTTTTAAACGCAGATACGCCAAAGAAACAAGTATTTAGAAAAAAGCCTCTCTTTACTGTACACTTTACTATGTACTTGTACTATTTATGCTGTTAATCGATAATATAGTGCCTTTTATCATTTGAATGTAAATGTATTCAAATGATACTATTCAAAGCCTTGAATAAAACGTCAGAAATAATGGTTATGCAGCTAAATATTAGTGCGATGATTCAAAGTGAAGCAAAACCTTGAAACATTTTTTCAGTTTATATTGTAAATATTTGAGTTTGTAAATGTGAAAATGTAAATACTTTTATATTTTTGAACAGCCTAATATTCCTTTTTCTTCCCTTTCTGTGAAGGTAGAACACAAACTTGATCCCTTCGGGTCATGTTTTGATTTGTAATTGAATGTTCAGTGTTCCCAATGCATTGATATTATGAAATTAAAAGCTATTCTAAGGATTCTGAGCATTATTCACTGTTTTAAACACACCGCTATTATTCTGTATATCAACATTTTTTAGCTGGATGTTGGACGTGAAAAGAAGGAAATGGTTCTTCCATAACTTCACCATAACAAGCTGTTCTATGGATTTAGAGAGGACGCCATGACGTCACTCACAGGCAGAGAAATGCTTTTTGGTTTTTGATGGAAGTTGTTTTTTTTAGTAACTTTTTTCATTTAATCACTAACATTTATTTTTTGCATATTATTTTATATACATTTTTTTTCTGAATTTTATTTTCATTAAATTACGTTTTTCTACAATCATTTTCTTTTGAATATTACAATTTTATTATTTTTCATAAATCCCTTTTTCTTCTGTCCAATGTAACCACTTTATATGTTTATTATGTATTAAATATATTATTTAATAGAATATTAATATTAATGTCAAAGTGTCAGTGATGTCAAATTTGCCTTTTTTTCTTCTGCTTTTTTGTGCTGTTCCAATGCACTTAAAGGTAATAAACATGTGTATAAATACCAAAACATTTGTCATTGCAACATTTTTCTGGAAGAAATGGTGCATTTTCTGGAAAGGTTCCAGGGGTGCCAATAACTTCATCCATGACTGTAGGTTGTGTGACTTTAGATACTGAAGTTTACATTTGTAGGTCTTCCCAGCTTGAAGGATGGCCATTTTCTTTAAATTGATCAGTTAATGTACTGGAAGTACAGCTGCACAACGTGCACAACAACCTGATCGGTGTAGTCAGCCATCACTTCTTTTCATCAACATTTGTTAATTTAATTTCCTGCAGGTCCAAAGACAAAGAAGCATCAGCCGCTAAATAACCCGACACACAGCAGCCCACGAGGAAAGCTGAAACAAAGAAGAAATCAGACAAAGGTTTTAGGTTATACAAAGATTCCTTCTGAACTGATGATTGAAGTCATAATAATTCAGTTCATTTATGGTGACCTTTCATGTCACTCAAGGTCACTTTACAGCAGTTAACCCTCCTGTTGTCTTCCCATCATGTACGTTTTTGTTTTTCTGGGTCATAATTCTTTTTTTAAACGTCACTTTTTTCCATTTTTTTGTCACAAATTTCCGATGTTATTTTTGATGTTTTTGTCAATGTCTCAGCACTTTTTTTTGACGTTTTTGTTGTTTTTTTCCAACATTTTCTTTCTCTTTTTAATCATGAGAAGGGCGTAATCTGAGGGAATATGCTAATCTAATGTATTTTGAGATTTGATTTGAAGGTGGGGAGAGAGTTAACTTTTACAGATGGTTTTCAGGACAAACTGGGTTAGTAGAATATTTGTGTTGCAGTGAGGTCACTTCAATGTTAAAAATGGTTGTAGGGCCTTAAAGACAAATAAATAAATAAAAGGGAACATGAATCTCACAGATATGTATTGATATCACAGACAGAGCAGTAAAACCTCTAAAACACTTCTCATATGTCCTGGGAGTCACACTGTGAAGAAATAATCATCATACCTTATACAGATGACACAATACAGACATTTTTTCAAAGAAAGTCAAGACGCTTTTGCCTTCATGACATTTACTTATGCCAATAATAACATAATAATGTCCTATTTATTGATATTACACCCACAGCAATGCTACACAAGCATTTGTGTGTCTAAAACAGTTCTTCTATATGCAAAAATAAACATAATAAACATTATAACTCATATAAAGCACATACTATTTACATTTCTTCAATTAAAGGCCCAAATATAATCAGTGATGCCATTCTCCTCTATAAAACAGTAGTTATCTATCTGCTATATAATATCTTTGATCACATACTAGACTAGTTGGACTTGGAGGATTACTATCTTTCCCACTCTATACTCTTTGCTCTCGCTGTCGCCCATATATGGGCATAAAGCTTGCCTTCACTTCCGTAAACAAACGAACGTCACGGCACGCACACAGAGAGGAGACACGGAGCACGGAGCTAGCGGCAGAAATGAGCGAAAACGGATGAATTATGGACATAAAGTGGATAAATCTTGGATGTAACGGTTTGGATTTAATGCCCAACGACCCTGAAAAAGGCACAAGTTCCAGGCTGGATATAATTATTATTTATGGGTATTAAATGATGATTAAATGATTAAAATATGAATCAGAGGTGCTGTTTTTGCTCGTGCACGATCTTCTCGGTTCCAGATGAAAATCCAACAATATAAAAAGCAGAAAACTCTTTATTAAAATCTTTTATTTAATCTTTCAGCTCTTTCAGGTGGTGTAGTTGCATGACTCCTCCACTTTTTGATAAAAGCTAATATATAAGACAAATAAATCTTATTCACTCTATTGTCTGTCTCTAACATTCATTAAATACTTTTTCAACATCAGTTAGTCAGTTTTTATGTTTTTAAGAAAAACTTTAGATATTCAGTTTGTAGTTCTTCACGCCCGAAGTGAGCTATTTATTTAAAATGACAAAATATAAGACTTTGTTGAACTGTTTCTGGAACTTGAAAGCATTCCTTAAGCGGATATGTTTTAGGCCTTTACTGTGGACCTCAGCAGACTGCTGAACACTGTAGTGTGTGAACACTGTAATTCACTGTAATGAACAATTTGTACGTATAGAGGAGCATCGGTGGGGGTAAAACCAATCCTGACTACCAGGGCCCAAGGGGAGAGAGGAATATATTTTATTTTACCTGGACACTTTATTTTCCTCTAATTAAATTTCATAATGCATGTCAGATGAAATGTAAAGTTAGTGTATTGGCTGAATAACTTGGTTGATTGACTGACTACATCTCAGGTCTCCCTGCTAATGCGTCTAATGGTTCAGTCCATCTGCACTCATTTTGTTTAGTTCAGTTGAGCATCTGGTGGAACCTCTGCTGTAGAAATGTCTTTTTTAAAAGAAAGCCAAATCAGCTGCCCAAAAAGTAAAGACATAAGAGAAAACACAATGAGGGGAAACAATTGGTAACTGACTTATTTCCAAAGAGAGGTGAACACAAAGTAGAAAACAAAATCCATGGTGCTAAACTGCTTGAATATCAACCCATTGACTCTTTAAAATGATAATTTGGTTATACATGTAATAAAAGGTAAAGGCTAAATACATAAACTACACTAACAATGTTGTTTGCATTCGACACACCTTTATAATAGCCTCATTTGAAACATGTTTTTTTAATTTTAAATTAATAGGCTATAATGGGGGTTGAGGAACAGGGCCCATCAGGACTGCCTCAGTCCTTAGGGCAAAGGATGTTGTGCTACGCCCCTGTACTTTTAATTTACTGTAATTCGTATGTATTTCACATATTTATTACTGTCAGCACCACATTGACTGCTGCAGTATACAAAGCTGAAGATCCACGTAGGGGGGGGGGTCGCTATGTGTGAATTTACGTTGTATAGTCAAAGATAGTTTAGTAGATTATAAAGATAGCTACTCACCTGTCACCTGTCCTGCACTTTAAATTATTCCTTTATGGATTTAGGTTGTATGCTAAGCTATTCTGAGTTAATACAGCCTTATAATGTGTGAATGGGCAGTTAGCACATTGATGTGTTGTATAGTTTAAGATAGTTTAGTAGATTATAGCTCATTTTTTTTCTGTTTAATCACTCCATTTCAGCTGCCTGAAGCTAATATAAGGAGCAACATGAAGCTCATCGTCCTGGCTCGTGAATTTGAGTTTGGCTTTCTGTTAAACTGTGACCTACGTACTGGACGTGCATAAACACAGGGAGAACAGGACACAGTATCATTTCAGACAGAACAATCAATCCATAACAAAGGGATAATTTAAAGTGCAGGACAGGTGACAGGTGAGTAGCTGTCCTGGATAGGCTCTATAATAGATTAGGCCTATTAATAACGCAGAATAAATTAATGAACAGGAACGTAAAGGAGTCCAATACACGGACCTTAAAACAGACCAGCTTCCAAAAACAGGCTCTGGAAATTCAGTTTTGAATCATCTACTTGCAAGAGACAGGACAGATGAGGACATAAGACTTGTGTAACTGCAGTAAGACGACACAAGATGGCGGCAGAGCCCCCCTGCTGCTGCTGGGCAGAAACGAGCTCCGAGGGGGGGTTGGTGGCTGAAACCGAAAGTAAAAAGTAAAAAGCTGAATAACGGGTCGCCATTATTTAAAAGAAGAGTTCCGTATTTGTTCCAGTAATTAATCGACAAATATGAAGCATCTAGTGGATCTGCTGTGTTTGTGTCTTCTGTGTTTGACCGGGAAAACACTTGGTGATAAAAACGGTAAGAATGACTAACTTTGTAATATATAAAGGCGACTGACGGACGGACTGGGTGTTGTCTCGTCATAAGATAAAGATCATCAGAATGCTCTATATGGACTAATATAGGCCTACTCCATATTAGCGTCAATAACACATAGGCAGAACCATATTGTTGTATATCTATGGGCCTAACCCTTCACAGCACAGGTTATTGGTCTCATTGTTCCTCACAGATGACCTCGGTGCTTTTTAAAGTTCTTCACAGTTTGGCGTGCCGTTAGTTTATGGGCGGGAGGAAGCCGGTGTTATCCCCCTATAAGGGTTTCCACACCAACTGGTTTTCCATCTAACATCTGCCTGCATCTGGCCCCAGATTCGTCACACAGTCACAAACATATTCCTGGCGATTTTCAAATCGTTTCCCAAATCTACTGTTTGTTTAAGCAAGCACCACATCACAGCCACCTACAAATAGTAAAAGATGTAAAAACAATATAATCATCAAGTTCGGGTCGAGCTGGTTTCGAACTTGTGGCAAAAATGCATTCATTACACACCCGTCCGCTGCTCAACGTATTGAACCGAAGCTGTTAAAAAACTACTTCAGCAACCAGGTAACATTTTATTTTGGCTGATCTAAAACAACTGGTTCCCTGGGCTTGGTTGAGGAAATACCCGATGATAGTTTCCACGTTTCTTTCCTCGCATCTACGATCATATTGACGACTAGGCTGCTACTACTTTAGCACAGCCACTGCTGAAATAAAATGTATTCATATCATGTGTGCTGATAAACATTATATTCACGTAGTGCATTATATTAATCATGTGTGTTCAATTCATTATATTTTGAGCTAAAGAGCAAAAAGCATTACACATAGTCTGCTTGGTGTCAGTGATTATTAGGTTCACTTCTAAATAAGAAGCATGTAGTTCATAAAGTTTACTGTGACCTTATGATAACTTGTTTTGATACAATGTGTCCAACCATAGCTCTGCTGCGTGAGTTAATTCTGAACAGCAGGGCCACGGGGGGTTAGGGACACGTCCTGTGTTTGGGTGGAGGTCCTGTGGTAGGGACACGTCCCTGTGTTTGAGGTGGAGGTGGTAGGGACACGTCCTGTGTTTGGGTGAAGGTCCTCTCCTTTAGCAGTCTGAGACCTGTTATCTATTGTGCAGGCCGAGCTCTGCTAGACACTAACCTTCTGGAGACAAAACACAGCACACAGACATGTCACAGGGTAGCAACTGAACAAATGGAAGTGTTTTTGAAATAGTATTGAGTAAAAGTTGACATATTCCAGTCTGTGATTATCATCAACATCCATTCCTTTCATTTTAGTCTCAATAATTCCTAATTTCTGCTTTTCTAACTCAAACATTAGGTATAATTTCCTATAAATGAGGTTTATTGACCATAAATTCCAAAAATAACTGTAAAACTAAAGTTAATAAGTTAGTGTTACGTAGTGTTGAAAACGTCAAAAGTGACAAACATTGAAAAAAGCGTCAGCAAAAGTGTTGATTTTCAATTTTGACAGGAAGACAACACGAGGGTTAAATTCCACCCCTGTTATTTATGTTTGTTTCTACAGGAGAGTTATGTATGTGAGGAGAGAAGATGGTTTCTTGTCACGTGATTTCACTTCGTTAAAACTCTTTATCATCACAACTCTAAATGAGGAAATGTTTTTTCATCAGGAGGACGTCACAGACAACGTCACAATCATTTGATCCATCCAACATACCAGTGTTCAGATACTTTAGTAAAAGTACTAATACCACACTGTGTCAGTCCTGCATTGAAAATGTTACTCAAGTAAAAGTAAAATAAAAGGTACTTAATGTTAAAGTACTCCATGAAGATAAACTCTCACATTCAAGACACTGGAAACATGACAGGTTTTTATGTGAAATTACTGTACACAGTGTGTAAAATACATAATAAAATTTCATTTTAAATATAGTTAAAAAAAATTCAGTACATCAACTCCTTTTTTATTGTTGTTGTAGAATAATTCTGTACGTTTGTGCATACACATACTGATTAATTTTTTTAAATTTAATTAATTTTATCTTTCAGAACCATTGATCGTGGTAGAAGGCAGTGATGCTGTGTTACCCTGCTCTCTCAGCACCAAGGAGGACATTGAGTTTAAACTCTTTGACTGGAAGAAAGCTCCTCAGAAAGATGGAGGTCTGAAGGAAGTGTTCCAGTATAACGAAGGCTTTCATTACAACAACGGTCTAGGTGGTCAGAGTGAAGAGTTCAAAGGTCGAGTCTCTCATTTTCAAGATGAACTGAAACACGGCAACGCCTCCATAATCATCAGAAATACAAAGATATCTGACAGTGGAGTCTACAGCTGTTATTTTCCTCGTCTTCAAACACCTCAAACATTCTACATTGAGCTTGTTGTTGGTGAGTACTTTTATTTTTCTGCTCTTTTTTTAAACATTTATATATGTCTGCAAAATAATATGCTCATAATAGCTGCTCATATTTCACAAGCACTAACTAATGTTTTTGTTTAACCTTTTAGGTTCTTTAAAAGACAGATCCGGGGAAAACATCCCAGGTGAGTCCTGATGTTATAACGTCACCTGTGGCAGCTGTTAGGTTTCACAGGCCTGATGAGTCATGAAACATTAGATCAAATTAAAATGTATTGCACAGATCTTACAGGTAACGTTATTTATGGCAAGTGCAGTTTACCAAAAATTATAAGAAAGCAAATATTCTGTACCTGTAGGCTATAAATCCTATAAGAAATGCTAATAGTTAGACATTATAAACAGAATAAATAGCTGGAGGTATGATTATGAATTCATCACTTAAAAGTGGAGACATTTATACGCCAACGTCAGTTTGTTTGTGTAAATGTTAATTCAACATTTTTTTATCGTTTTTACAGTCTTTATAATGGCAGTGACTACAAATTGTCTTTAATTCAATTTCAATTCAATTTTATTTATAGTATCAATTCTTAACAAGAGTTATCTGGAGACCCTTTACAGATAGAGCAGGTCTAGACCACACTCCAGAATTTACAAGGACCCAACAGGTCTAGTAGTTTCCTACAGAGCAAGCAACAGTGCGACAGTGGGGAGGAAAAACTTCCTTTTAGGAAGAAACCTCGGTCAGACCCAGACCCAGACCCAGGCCCAGGCCCAGACCCAGCCCCTGGCTCTTGGTAGGCGGTGTCTGACGACCGGTTGGGGTTAGAATGAAGAGTGGCATTAACAGTTCCAAAAAATAGTAGTATGTAGTAGTTCTTTGTAATAGTTCATGGCATAGTAGGGCACTGTGCGGCATTACAAGGCACAGCAGGACGTAGCAGGACGTAGCAGGACGTAGCAGGGCATAACAGAGCGTAGCAGAGCGTAGCAGGATGTATCATGGCATCGCATAACGTGTAGCGGGACCATGGCGACAGCTGCTACCATGATTTTGGAGCCTCCCTGATCTTTATTGTGCATTGGTCAATTTTTGTTAAACAGTCATAATTTGACTCATCCAGGAAGGTGTGTGTGTGTGTGTGTGTGTGTGTGTGTGTTTGCTTTTGTTTCTCCTTGTTTCTCTCACTCTGTAATTCCCGTAGTGAAGAAAATAGATAAAAACATCCCAATATGAATATTTTAATGCGTTGATTGTCCTCTAGTGAGTTGTTCATACTGTGTTCACAGGTGCGGCGCCAAAACCATCTGTCACTATACTTGAGGAAACAAAGGACCGGTCTCTGCTGCAGTGTGAGGTTC